>BTPG01000003.1:12886322-12966322 GCA_036245525.1 Semisulcospira habei
GTCCTGCTTTTATCTATCTATCTATATCCCGTAGTCTTGCCGACCGTTGGGGGCACCACTGATGACTTGGCAACCAGCTCCCTCCATTTCTCTCTGTTCCAGGAATGTTTTGGCGGGCAAGCCCTGCTAAACGTGTTACATACCCATACCACTTCAGTTTGCGTTTTTTTCACAATGGCTAATATGTCTTCACAGGGCCCGATGGCTTGCCTGATTCTGCTTCCCACTTCCTTGTTCGTGATGTGATGTCTGTATGTAATGCCAAGCAGCCTTCGAAAACATCTCATTTCAGTGGTTTGTATCATTCTTTCAAGGTCTGATGTGAGGGTCCATGACTCGCAGGCACAAAAGAACACTGGGATGACTAAGGAGCGCATCAGTCTGATCTTGGAGCAGAGTGTGATGTTTCTGTCCTTCCATAATTATGGTCTTTAAAGGGTTGTGCCTACATACGCTAAAGTGTTCTGGCACCACTCTTGAACTGTCACGGTAGATCAGGGCGGTGCTGTAATCGCGGCATAGATTGGGTCTGTATCGTCCTTCCGCGAATCCCAACAAGCTCGGATCACTTAACTCATTCTACCCCAGACACACCACAGCAAGATAAGGATCGACCATGATAGTTCAAGGGTGTTGCCAGAATAGCTTGGCTCCTATGGGCGCCAAGCTATTCTGGCATCACCCTTGAACTATCATGGTCGATTTGTGTCCTGCACCGCAATGCAGTCTTCAGATGACAACGGCAAAATTTGGGGATTTCGGTGTTGGAGTAGAATGAGTTAATATGAAAACTAACACGGCGAAAACATGACGAATAAATGTGAAAATCGAAACCATAGAAACACTATTTGCTAGTCAGAGCTGCAACAAAATTATGGATTTTGGTTACATTGAGACTATCGCTAGAATAAACGAGACGTGTAGCGGAAAATCAATCCAATGCTGGCGGAAACTTCCTAGACCTTACCGGGAGAGCCGATCGTCTCAAGACGATTCTATCCTACCGCTAAATTGGCCAATGACACCGCTCCGCTAGCGAGATACGTCACCGACAGCGGTGACATTTGAGCCCGTCTCCACTCAGACAGACACGCTCACATTTATACCATAATATAGTTTTAATCAGTGTATTATACACATTTTCATCGTGAGTAGCGTCTCCCGACGCCAAACAGGTTTCAAGCCGGACTTGCATTCTGACAATTACTCCAGGAACAAACTGCTCAGCTAATCGCTGCAACTTCCAAAGCTCGAATCCTCAGTTTCTACAAAACCAATAAATGCACCGTCAGGTACCCTATACACACACCCCTGCTCATGCCCATGTCAGGCGCCTTTAACACATTCTGCTCCAGGACCAAAATCCCCAAATGTTGAAGTTGCCGTCTTATGGGCTGTATTACAATTCTAGAGACAGATCGAACATGATAGTTCAAGGGTGGTGCCACCCGTGAATTATTATGCTTGAACCATGGCTTGCTGTGGTGTGTAGGGGTGAATGAGTTAAACAAATCTGGAAAGGGAGGGGGGATGGAAGGGGTAATGTTTTGTGCTATTTCTCTCTGAAGGCAAAGTGTCGCTTATGGCTATGGCCACGCGAATTCTTTCTACAAACGATTTCTACTTGTGACAGACAGTCGGCAGACAGTCGCCAGTCATATGACTGTTGTGAAAGGCTACTTTATATTATGAGCCAAAGGAACAAATACACTGTTCTACTGATAAAAATGTCTGAAAATGTGCGGCCTTTAATAACATTCTAAGCAGGACTGACGACCAATAACACCAGCGGCATTGGCACTGACGTCATGATTGGAAGGCAAAAAATGGAAACCGCTAATAAATTAAATAATAATAATACATAGTATTTATATGGCGCATTTCTCATGTTTATACTATAACTCGATGCGATTCAAATACTTAAGAGCCATTGTGACAGATGAGGGATCAAAACCAGAAATACTGTCCAGGATTGCGCAGACAACAACAGCACTGACAAGATTAACTGTCATGTTCGATCTATCTCTTAAAGGGTAACGCAGTCATAGAGTTAATTTCAGATTTAGAGATTTACGCTGTAAAGTTGAGCTTGTTCAATCCACGATAAAGCTAGAAGGCTATATGTACCTAAATCGAGTAGTTGTCGCGGTGGCTCAGCAAAATGTTAACTATTGTTTAATTGATTGAATGGATCGATGGATGGATGGATGAATGGATTGCATGATTGGTCGATTGATTGATTGATTGATTGGTTGATTGATTGATTGAAATAAAGACATCTGGTGGTACTGACAACAGAAACTGTCTCACGGCTAGATGGTAATGTTACCATCCTGGCTTGACAGTACAGATATATTTTATGCCATATTTATTTAAAGTCTATAACGGTGTCCCTCTTTCCCAGAAGGGAATGTCCCCCACCCCACCTTCCCCACTCCCACCCCCTCAGCTCCTAATTACGGAGCCTACCGGCGCTGTTTTAAAAAGGCCATGTAACAAATTCAGAGCTATCAGTTTCCGTTAACCCATTACATCCTGACTCAGATTTTTGGAAAATGTGTTTGTCATATAAAGGCTACATTACAGATTACAGGATGGATCAACATTTCTTTCAAGGGCGGTGCATACAATAGGGAGGCGCCTCAGGAGCCAACTATTCTGGCACCACTCTTGAACTATCCTGGTCAAATGTATGAAAAAGGTTAATTAATCGTTGGTGTTTGCGATCTCCAGCGCAGAACATGTCACCGAAATACAATGGTAATGAGAGACTTTGAGCTGATGTATCGCTTGTGGTGGGTGATGAGCAGTGTAATGATCAGTTGAAGATGTCTCCTCACGAAGTAAGATTTTGAACAGCACAGACAAAATATATTAGTGGGCAATGTCTTGTGGCGGGGATGAAGGATTCAAAGCTAACGCTTTCCTTGTGCCTGGAGATTTGCTGTGCAGTAATCACGTGGAGATGTCTTCTCTCGATGTGAGCTCAGTTTGAAAAAAATGCACTGTGGACACAAGCGACCCCACTGTTAGCTCGAGCAAATTGCAGGCAGGTCGAATTTACGACGAGACCCATTGTTAGCGCGAGCAAAATAAAGGCAGGTCGCATTTACGGAGAGACCCACTGCTAGTGTGTGCAAAATGCAGGCGAGTTGAATTTACGGCAAGACCCACTGTTAGAGCGAGCAAAATGCAGGCAGGTCGTATTTACGGCGCGACCCAATTTTTACGTGGTGGTCGTGGTCGTACTATGATGCAATCACACCAGACACACTCATGTAGGGTTCTTGAGAGAAACCTCACTCAGTTGCAACTCGTCACACGGCACACGTGGCACAAGGTTGTAGACCACACTGGCGTAATAGTTCCAACAGTACTCTATTCTAGTGATACACTATCTATGACAGATGCATCTACACTTCGATACACTATAAGTTATTGGTCGCAGTTGTTTGCTACACGGACCCTTGTAGGCCTGAGGGAGGTCAAAGGAATCTTTGTACCCCGAAGGCCTGAAAGGTACAATGGTTCCTTTGACCTCCCGAAGGTCTAAAAGGTTCCGTGCAGCAAGCCGCTGCTACCAATAACGTATTTGTTTTCATTCCTCCACTAATTTTCTAAAAGACATCAAGAAGAAATCTTCTGACCTGGATCACGACAGATATAACTGAAGTCAAAGGAATATATATTAATACATAATAGACCTAGGACGTAATTTAAAATCTTTCATGACGTTACCGTCTCCAGTAGTGTGCCTGTTGTTTCGAACAACACTAACCAACCTTGTACTTTAGAACGTTTTGGTGATCTTTTATAGAACAAAACTGGCATCCAAGACGCGTCAGAAAGAAGGCTACAAAAAGACCGCCATTAGTCGCTACATGGGTTTTTGTAGCTCTATCACGTGGAACAGTATCATTTAAAAAGATTTGTCTTGTGACGTAGGGATGATTGATTGATTGATTGATTGTACATTGCTTAACGTCCCGACAGCAACACGGCTTTCTCAGGACGTGTCTGCACTGCTTGTGAAAAAAACAAAAAAGCAAAACTAAACAGAATATTGAATGTATGGTCCAATACGTTAAATAAACCTACGATATGGGGCCTAAATAAAGCTCAGACACATCCAATATCAAGAGCTACAGGCAGCGCAGACAGTAGGGAGAGTTTAAAATAGGAACATACAGGTGAATAGACCACGGGTAGACAGAAACACATCATGCCCCAGATTAGAGAGAAAAGCCCACCCTGTTGGGCTGACCAGGGTGACCCTGGGAATTAAAAAGTAGTTAACCTCACCCGAGTCCCCCAGGGCAGACCCGGGTGGGGGGCCGTAGGGATGAAAACAATGTCTCTTATACAATGCATCCTCGTTATGATACACTGTCTCATACAATGCATGCACATACTTCCTAACACCCTTTAAAAAAAAAATATATATATATATATATATATATATATATATATATATATATATATATATATATATATATATATATATATATATATTTATATTTATATTAGAGATTTCCAGAACAATCCTGCAAATTACACAACTCAACCAATCAGAAAAGAAAACGTAATAAAAATCATTAATATTCATTAAAAAGAACACGATTGATCTAACTACAATCGTCTACAAAATCTAAGAACATTACGTAAATGTTACGAAATGTAGCTAACATGTGTACTTCAAAACTTTGACGTCTTGTTGAAGGTCACCAGTACAAACACGCTTTTTCCATATCCCTTCCTGCTTAATCTATGTCGCACTTTGCAACAAGTTGCTAAATGTGCAACATTCTAGTCACACACACAACAAAAAAAAAAAATCGATCGCAAATCTCCATGTAAAAAGAAACGAATAATACTAAAAAAAAGTACGTGATTCTAATCTAACCTAAATCAGCTGAAACACCGGATCTATTCCTATGACCAACACACACATGCCCTAAAAGAATAACACGACCACAAACGTAACACCACTGTTAGCACGAGCAATGGGTGGGCGGTGGTGCTCCCTAGTGACGTTTCTGCGTCTACGTGATATGCGCTGGGTCTATTGTAACACGCGAGAACTTTCCACTACGCGAAATCGACCAGAGCTTAGTTTTGCATGGCAACATTGAAGAGCAATCAAATAACCTGGCTGAGGAATTCGTTGTTGCACGTCAGTCTACAACGCTGCACGTGGACGATAGGTCCATGGTCTGGCATCCACTCTACAACAATGTCCGTTGACAATAGGTTCAAGGTCCAGCATCCACCATACAAAGCAGCTGTACATAGTTGATAGGTGCAATGTCTGGCATCCTACTACACGGCTTTAACTCATTCTACCCCAGACACACCACAGCAAGATAAGGATCGAGCATGATAGTTCAAGGGTGATGCCAGAATAGCCTGGCGCCTATGGGCGCCAAGGTATTCTGGCATCACCCTTGAACTATCATGGTCGATCTGCGTTCTGCACTGCAAATCAGTTTTCAGAGGACAAGGGCAAAATTTGGGGATTTCGGTGATGGGGTAGAATGAGTTAAGTGTTCTATAGGTAGCTTCCCCTATCCCTGACTGCACTGTTTTAGTAATCTGTGGACAGAAAGTGGAACCATTTACTTATATAAAACCGTACGACAAACCATTTCTATTATAAAACCGCGCAACAAACGTTTCATACGTTTCAACGAATGCTGTTGTTAGGAATTTCTCACGTTGTTCAAACGGCGACTTGGGCTCTAGTGGACGCAGCCTGTGTTTTGGAAATCCGTGTAAATCTAACGCGCAAGATCACCAGCCGTAAAAATAACATGGGTACAAAGTGGTTTCAGCATGAGGCATAGATCCTCATGCGCCCCTGCAACTGCGAAGACTATGAGAAAGTTTTACCTCCTGCAGTTAGGTGATGTTTACATTTTCTAGACAGTTTCTAGACGAGGTTAATAAAGAAAGGCATTTCACACATGTCTATGTTTACATTGTACCTCGTTTATAAATAAAGACTACCAACAACAAAAAACCAGCGAAGTCATGGCGAATAGCCAGTGTCGACTATAACGATAGACAACGCTCCAAGCTCATGAAGATCTATGCCTATTGGAGATGTTCGGAGTGTTGTCTATGCTGCTAAGACACACTATTTATTTGTATTAACAAATCATAACCATTTTGTCTCAAAAACCGGCGCATGCATGAGCACCACGCAAAGCCACAAAAGCAAATAAGAAAGAAAAACCTACTTTCAACCAGTCAAAGACTTACCTAGCCTACAAAGCGTGCATACTTTCTCCTACTGCTTGCAGGACTGCTAGGGAAGTCCATACATGCAATTTACTGAGCCAATTTTAAAAGTCACCACACAGAGAAACACGCAACATCAATAATAATTAAAAAATAAAACATAAGAAAAAACTTCAGACTGGTTTTTAATGATTGCAAATTCATTGACTGATAACGTGAACACGAAAATGAAAACAGTTTTTGAAAGCAATCATGAGCACAGTTCGCCGAAGTGCACAGGGGACAAAATTACAGTTCCACACTTTATTGAAAGAAGGGGTTTCGTCGTTAATACCGTGTGTGGCCACCTTCAGCAGCAATGCAGGGTGTTGTCACAGAGTTACCATTGCATCAGACGCCAAGCTGGACAAGGAGCTGGACAACAGGCTGGCAAAAGCGAACAGTGCTTTCGGGCGACTATTCAAGCGGGTGTGGCACAATCAACAGCTGAAAAAAGGCACCAAGATCAGCGTGTACAGAGCTGTCGTCCTCACCACCCTGCTGTATGGTTCCGAGTCCTGGGCCCTCTACCGCAGCCAACTACGACTCCTCGAACGCTTTCAATAGCGCTGCCTGCGTACCATCCTCAGCATTCACTGGAGTGACTATGTCACCAACGTCGAGGTCCTTAATCAGGCGGAAACTTTGAGCATCGAGGCTTTGCTGCTGCGGACACAGCTTCGCTGGGCGGGGCACGTCTCCAGGATGGAGGATCATCGCCTACCCAAGATCACTCTGTTCGGCGAGCTCGCCACTGGACACCGAGACAGAGGGGCACCAAAGAAGAGATACAAAGACTGTCTCAAGAAGTCACTTAGTGCCTGCCAAATCGACCACCGCCAGTGGTCTTCGCTTGCTGCGGACCGTTACACCTGGCGCTCCACCATTCACAAGGCAGCCGTCTCCTTTGAGGACTCTCGCAGAGCTAACCTCAAGGACAAGCGGCTCAGGAGAAAAAACAGAGTTGTCGTAACTCAGAACCCTGACCAGACCTTCCCCTGCAGCCACTGCGGTCGAACCTGCCTGTCCCGGATTGGCCTCCGCAGTCACGAAAGTGCCTGCAGACGACGTGGGCAAGCCCTATAGAATCTTCGTTCGCGAAGTCAAGCCAAGAGAGACCATTAGGTATAGTTAATATAGTGGTCAGCTTGAGCATGTTTGGTTTAATGCGAGTTTGGTACACGAAGTGAGTTACATTGAATTAGACGGAACCAGGGTAATATGGTTATTCCATATTTGTTGACATTACTGATAGTAAGGGTTTAGGAAAGACAGCTCGAGTAAATGGGATGAGATAACTGAAGTGAGAGTGGTTGTTGTCCACTATGTTGCCACATTCCTTCTGCCAATGAAGATAAGTAGCGGCTAATCTCTCTGTTTGTTTGTTTGTCTATTTTGACAAAGGGTATTTACCCGAAATATTAATAAATTGTGTTGTACCTGTCTTTTCTAAGCGTGTTTCTTTCTCCGTTGGGTACTTCTTTGCATATTACACGCTTGGCAGTCACCTTTTTGGTCTGGATTGGTGATGTTGTAGAAATGACGTAGGACCTTGTATGTTCGTCGTCACTCTCTAAAAATAGTAAACTCCGTACGGAATCCATACGGTGATTGGCAATAATGTCCATGGACGTAGATTTGAGACAATATTTAACCCATGAGGTTCAGGCTCTGAAAAAAAAGAAAAAAAAAAAAGACGAGAGACGGACAATGAACGAGGGACGAACAAAAAAGACGGCGAGAAATTTATGAAGTAAGAACTTTGGTGCTGGTATGAGCCGTGTTACCACCATAGGTCGTCGCATCCAGAATGGCGTCACGGGTTGTGATGAAGCTCTATGCTCGTGCATAGTGCTCACACAGTAGGGTTAGTACGGTACGGTTTCTGTTAACGGTTTGTTTGTGCCGATAGTCCGTGTGGCACTAGACGCACGTGAAATCTGTAAGACATTGTTAGCACGGGGTTTTTAGTGAGTTCTGTTTAGTGAGTTCTAGGCGGAAGCTGTGTCTGTCAGAGGTCTAGATCGGTAGTGCGGGCTGTCTTGTCGTATGGAACGGTTGTGTTTGAGGTACCTAGCCCGCATTCCAAGACTCTGAAGCCTAGATTTCAGGTATGTTTCTATATATGTAGTATTGATAGTTGTTTAGTTAAAGACAGTATGCGTTGGTAAGAGTAATGTGGTTGTATAGCGGTGTTCCGGTTTGGTTTAGTTATGTATGTTTAGAATTCGGGGAAGTAACTGGTGTTTTTGTATACAGTTGTTACCGAGATAGATAACTAAAAGAATGCGAGGTGTGTATGTCTAAGCCGCTATGAAGATAGTACGTGGTTGATTAAGCATAGTCTTTTCCAGTGTATGGAGTAATGAAGAGCAAGAGTGTTAGGCTATAGTCTGTTTCAAGATAGTGACAGAGATATGGGGGTGTTATGGAAGTAGACAGTTTATGAAGCACGTGTGTGTGTGTGAATGAACGTGTGAGTTATTTGTATCAACCAGGTTACGTGACGTTTCTCATTGATCCAATATGTTGTGTGTTTAGCAAGTGTTACGTTGGGACTTCTGTTGTCTATTCAGAGTTCTTGTAAGAGTGGAACGACGGACGCCGAGACGTCGAGTCACATGTGGGACCTACGTGAGGTCATCCCTCCAGCTCTTCACTGAGAGTGAGTCTGACCGGGATCAAGACACCCGAGTCAAAGCGAGAACTGCGCAACAGTACCGAGAACGAGGACGTCCGTGCCAAAGCGACAGGACGGCAAGAAGAAGCGTACGACGAAGGACTTTCACGCCTAGACGTGAGAAGGACCAACGTAACCAGGCAATAACATCAAACAGGTTGGAGACAGTGTGAAACTAAAGCCTAGCCTGGCAAAGATGTTGTGATTTGTGTGTATGTGATTTGGATGCAGTGGGGAAGGTGGAGTGTATATAGTCTGATAATCTTTTAAGCGTTTCTTTTCTTATTGTATAAAAGTCACTTTAGAAAGGGAGCCCGTGTGTTGTGTTTTACCGCATGAATGCGCCCGTCTGAGTCAGTGGCGGTGTATGCGTCTGTTGCGTGAGAGTCTGTACGTGCGACTGTGGGCAAGTCTGCGTGCGTTACAGTGGTGACCCTGTTTTAGCGGTAGGTTAAAGTATCTGCGGGCGATAGTGAGTAGCGATTTTAGAATAGGATTTTTGTTATGTGCGTGTTGATGTGTTAGATTCCCCTCTCCGATTCTAGGGGGTAAGATCCGTTGTTTCCGTAGTTTTCTGGATCTTACGAGGAGTTAGTACTTGTTTATTTCCTGTTGTATAGGTAGTATTCTTTTTCCTTGCTCTTCTTTCTATCATTCTTATTTTTCGTTCCATCTGAACGTCGAAGTAGGTCACTATTTTCTGCGTAGGTTGTTGATATTGTTGAGTTTTCATTTTAAGTTTTTGCCGTGATTTGGTTGTGATTTGTATTTTACGTTTTCAAGTTTTGGGAAGTTGTTGTAGCAGATATGGAGGTAGACCCGGTAAAGGCTTACATTAAACAGGGAGAAAGGTTAGGACTTAAGGATGAGAAGCTTTTTGATTACGTAGAGAAATGTAGGGATAGGGAGGATAGAGCGAGAGAAAGAGAAGTTCTGAGAGAAAGGGAAGAGAGAGAAAGAGTACTTAAGAAAGAGGAACTAGAGGTTCAGAAAGCCTTAAAGGTGAAAGAGTTAGAATTACAGACAGGGAGGAGAAAGAGCTAGAAATTCAGAGAGAGAGAGAGAGAAGAGAAAGACAGAATACTTAAGAAAGAGGAAATGGAGCTAAAGGAGAAGGAGTTAGAATTACAGAGAGAGAGAGAGAGAGAGAGAGAAAGAGAAGAGAGAGCGTTTCAGAGAGAGAAGGACGAGAAGTCTCTAGCGTTTCAGAGAGGGAAGGACGAGAGGGAACATGCTTTAAGAGAGAAGGAACTAGAATATCAGAGAGAAGAAAAGTAGAGAGATAGGGAGGTACAACTACAGTTAGCTCGGGATGCGGGGTCTAGAGCAGATAGTGATTCAGTAGGCCAGGGCATACGGAATTTTCCTAGACTGCCGATGTTTAAAGAGTCCGTGGACTCTATTGACGCTTTTTTTGTGTCGTTTCGAGTCTCATGCGCAGGCGTTGAGTTGGCCTTCTGCCAACTGGCCCGTTTTGCTTTCGTCTTTGCTAGAGGGTCAGGCCTTGAGTCTTTACCATAGCTTGAACGTTTCGGGGAACATAGAGTACGAGACTTTGAAGGAGTGTCTTTTACAGCAGTTTCAGTGTAATGCGGAAGGCTTTAAGGAACGCTTGAGAGCTTGTCGGCCAGAGACAGGGGAATCGTTTGTGTCTTTTGGCAAACGGTTGTCCCATTTGCTCGTACGTTGGGTCGAACTGTCAAAGATCGACCACACGTACGACGCATTGTTCGATCTCATGTTGGCTGAACAGTTCTTTGGTAGCGTTTCCAAGGATCTAGCGGTATTCTTGAGAGAGCGTAACCTCAAGACTACGGACGAGTTAGTACAGAACGCGGAGGCTTTTCGGATGGCGCATCCTACGAAAAACCTCGCGCGTAGGACCGAGACACCGCCAGTCGGGTTGGTCGCTGCTAACACGTCTGGGGGTTACCGGGGCATCAATACTTTATGTGGAGCCAAGCGGATTAACGGTAGAGGTACTGTGCGTTTTCGACGCGGTGATCGAGGTAACAGCAATGGCGGTAGCGATCCGTACGCACGTGGAGGGACATCTTTGCGTGGTTATGGTCGTGGTCGTGTTGCGAGTTCGGACACTCAGTGGTTTTTTTTTTTTTTGTCGCGGGTACGGGCATTTCAGTCGAAACTGTCCGTACAACAGTACAGGCGCGCAGTATGCTGGTTATCAGGAGCACGGCCATCTGGCACATCAGTGTCCTGGCGGCACTGGACGGGGAGATGGGGCTGTGCAGCTCACTCACGCGGCCTGTGTTGCAGTTCCTGTCGTGGAGGAGCCTCAGCTCGGCGTTGTGTGCTCGGCTGATGGCGGAGGGTACTTGCCGGTAGTGAAGGGGGTGGTGAACGGTTTCCTCGTTTCTGTTCTGCGCGACTCAGGTGCCACGACCGCGGGGGTCAGACGTAGCCTAGTTAGGGAGGATCAGTACACGGGGGAGACGCAGAGGGTAATTTCGTTCGGAGGAAAGGTAGATGTTTTTCCTTTGGCGATGATAGAAGTTGACACGGAGTTTTTCTCGGGTAGCCTGGTTTCTTGTGTCATCGACGAGCCGGTAGTGGATTTAGTTCTCGGCAACATGAAAGATGTGGAGCCGGTCGTTGGTATGTTTGGAGCATTTCAGCAGGCTCGGGTAGCTCACCAGGCAGTCGCGTTCGTCGCGACGAGAGCGCAAGTCAGGCGCGAGGGCGAGCAAAAGGCGGCACTGAAACCGTACCGTACTAACCCTACTGTGTGAGCACTATGCACGAGCATAGAGCTTCATCACAATTCCCCCTTCCTCGGGAAAAAAAGAAACGACCGAGTTTCTTTTGAAGACTACTCGACGTAATATTATCCGAAAACAGGAAAGGACCAACTTTGACTATTTAGAATACAAGAAAGGACTAGCAATCTACAACACGCCACCAGGGCCACCATGGAAAACGCGGATCGGCAGCCTCGTCCGTCCGTCCGGTTCCCTCTAGCGCGGCCTGCGGGCAAAACTCGAACTCGTCCCCCACAAGTGAATAAAACGGCTCGGTTGCCCCAGCCGCGAAACACGCCTCTTGACGCTATCTCGCCTGCCGAGCTTGGTGAGTTACAGAGGGCGGATGAGTCGTTACAGGACTGGTTCGGAAAAGCGGCAGCGGGTACGATCAAGGAGAGTGGGGTGAACGCTTATCGGTTTGTGGTTACGAACGGCTTGTTACACCGTCATTTTTGGAGGGAGGGCGCGCCGAGCACGGTTCCGACAGCCGTGCAGGTCGCGGTGCCTTCTATGCTGCGTGACACAGTGTTGTTGGCGGCCCATGACGGGTTGTTGGCGGGTCACTTCGGCGTTAAGCGAACGCTGGGGCGGGTTCGTCTCCGATTTTCGTGGCCAGGGGTGTCGACTGACGTCGCACGATATTGTCGCTCCTGCGACATGTGTCAGAGGACAACCCCGAAGGGCCGGGTTCCCAATGTGCCACTGCAGTTGATGCCGCGCATTGAGGTGCCTTTCGATCGCGTGGCGGTGGACATTGTGGGGCCGTTGTCGCCCCCGTCGGAGGGTAACCATCGCTACATTTTTACTTTAATTGATGTGGCGACGCGGTACCCGGAGGCTATCCCACTGCAGAAGATTTATACAGTGTCGGTGGCGGAAGCCATGTTTTCAATCTTCGCTCGAATGGGCTTCCCGAAGTCGGTTCTGGGTGACAGGGGCATCCAGTTCACGTCCGATATGATGGGCGAGTTCCACCGTATGCTGGGGGTCAAACGAGTTTTGACCTCACCATACCAAGCCCAATCTAATGGGATGGTCGAGCGATTTCACAGCACGCTAAAGCAGTCACTAAAGAAGGTCGTTCAAACACGGCCACGGTCCTGGCACCGTTACCTTCCGGCGCTGTTGTTTGCTTATCGCGAGCTCCCGAACGAGAGCACGGGGTTTTCCCCATTTGAGTTGCTCTTTGGTCGCCGAGCGCGAGTGCCGATCGACTTACTTGCGGACGCGTGGTCTGGGGATAAGGACGCGGGGGAGAGCAAGACCATCTTTCAGCATCTGCTGGACCTGAAAAACATCGTCAGGGAAACTTGCGAGATAGCCCACAACAATGTGGATGCGGCCCGAAAGGTGCAGAAGCACTACCGGGACAAAGGCTCCAAGATAAGGCGGTTTGCTCCAGGAGAGCAAGTCTTGCTCTTTTCGCCCGCAACCACGCAGGCGCTAGTGCCTCAATGGCAGGGGCCGTACCAGGTTGTTCGCGAGTATGGTCATGACTATCTCATTTCTGTGCGGGGAAAGGAGAAGATCTACCACGCTAACATGCTGAAGAAATACCATGATGGGTCGAGGCCTGCACTAGCGTGTTTCGCGGCTGGGGCAACCGGGCCGTTTTATTCACTTGTGGGGGACGAGTTCGAGTTTTGCCCGCAGGCCGCGCTAGAGGGAACCGGACGGACGGACGAGGCTGCCGATCCGCGTTTTCCATGGTGGCCCTGGTGGCGTGTTGTAGATTGCTAGTCCTTTCTTGTATTCTAAATAGTCAAAGTTGGTCCTTTCCTGTTTTCGGATAATATTACGTCGAGTAGTCTTCAAAAGAAACTCGGTCGTTTCTTTTTTTCCCGAGGAAGGGGGAATTGTGATGAAGCTCTATGCTCGTGCATAGTGCTCACACAGTAGGGTTAGTACGGTACGGTTTCTGTTAACGGTTTGTTTGTGCCGATAGTCCGTGTGGCACTAGATGCACGTGAAATCTGTAAGACATGGTTAACACGGGATTTTTTTTAGTGAGTTCTGTTTAGTGAGTTCTAGGCGGAAGCTGTGTCTGTCAGAGGTCTAGATCGGTAGTGCGGGCTGTCTTGTCGTATGGAACGGTTGTGTTTGAGGTACCTAGCCCGCATTCCAAGACTCTGAAGCCTAGATTTCAGGTATGTTTCTATAAATGTAGTATTGATAGTTGTTTAGTTAAAGACAGTATGCGTTGGTAAGAGTAATGTGGTTGTATAGCGGTGTTCCGGTTTGGTTTAGTTATGTATGTTTAGAATTCGGGGAAGTAACTGGTGTTTTTGTATACAGTTGTTACCGAGATAGATAACTAAAAGAATGCGAGGTGTGTATGTCTAAGCCGCTATGAAGATAGTACGTGGTTGGTTAAGCATAGTCTTTTCCAGTGTATGGAGTAATGAAGAGCAAGAGTGTTAGGCTATAGTCTGTTTCAAGATAGTGACAGAGATATGGGGGTGTTATGGAAGTAGACAGTTTATGAAGCACGTGTGTGTGTGTGTGTGAATGAACGTGTGAGTTATTTGTATCAGCCAGGTTACGTGACGTTTCTCATTGATCCAATATGTTGTGTGTTTAGCAAGTGTTACGTTGGGACTTCTGTTGTCTATTCAGAGTTCTTGTAAAGAGTGGAACGACGGACGCCGAGACGTCGAGTCACAGGTGGGAACTACGTGAGGGCATCCCTCCAGCTCTTCACTGAGAGTGAGTCTGACCGGGACCAAGACACCCGAGTCAAAGCGAGAACTGCGCAACAGTACCGAGAACGAGGACGTCCGTGTCAAAGAGACAGGACGGCAAGAAGAAGCGTACGACGAAGGACTTTCACGCCTAGACGTGAGAAGGACCAACGTAACCAGGCAATAACATCAAACAGGTTGGAGACAGTGTGAAACTAAAGCCTAGCCTGGCAAAGATATTGTAATTTGTGTGTATGTGATTTGGATGCAGTGGGGAAGGTGGAGTGTATATAGTCTGATAATCTTTTAAGCGTTTCTTTTCTTATTGTATAAAAGTCACTTTAGAAAGGGAGCCCGTGTGTTGTGTTTTACCGCATGAATGCGCCCGTCTGAGTCAGTGGCGGTGTATGCGTCTGTTGCGTGAGAGTCTGTACGTGCGACTGTGGGCAAGTCTGCGTTCGGTACACGGATGAGCAAACCATTAATTATTAGTGAATGTAACGAAATAGATCAGTAGTAAATCTAAAGCGTATTTGATTATCTCTGTTATGTAGCTTGCATGCGAGTGAAGTGTGATTGATGACATGTTCTCTCGTGTGTACGTTTTCAGTGGTTATTGTGATTGTTTATGTGTCCTTGGCCGTTGTACCTCTCTGCAACCAAGCTAGTCAAACTCCATTTACATCTGTCAATATCTCTTCATGAGTCACATGCACAGATAATTAGGATAAACGATCCCCAAAGTAACGGCCGGGCGATAGTGTGCAGCGCCACTGCATCGAAGCCACGAGACGCTGGAAGAATGGCCGAGGCAGCTGATTCCACTCTTCTACAAGGGCCTGAGTCAGTTCCGGTACGGTTTGAGGAACATGGATGATCTGCATTACTTTGCGTCGCAGTTCATCCCATGCGTGCTCAATATGCACCATACCGGGAAAAGTGAAGGCCAGGGTAAGACGTTTTGTGCCAGCAGCTGGATCGTCGCTCTTGCTGTACGGGTAGCGGCATTGTCCTGCTAGAAAGTATGCAGATCTGCGCGTTGTCAAAACGCTGGTATCACATGGTTTTGTAGAACTGCCCCGTTTACGTTGCAGCATTATCAGCACCATCAAAGATGTGCAACTGGGTGCGATAGGTCTGGCTGAATCCTCCCCACACCATCACGCTCTGTGCACGCCACTTGTTAACCTGATCGATACAGCAGTCGGCATGTCTCTCTCCAGCTCGCCATTATCTCACGTCATTATCTTAATACTTTCACTGCGACCCTATAATACTCAGTGTGTGTGTGTGTGTGTGTGTGTGTGTGTGTGTGTGTGTGTGTGTGTGTGTGTGTGTGTGTGTGTATGTGTGTGTGTGTGTGTGTGTGTGTGTGTGTGTGTGCACGTTTTTGTTGTTGTTGTTGTTGCTGGTTTTGTTTTGTTTTTATATCATTTCTTCTTCTTCTTCTTTTTTTTTTTTTTTTTTTTTTTCTCCATATAATATTTTCACACTTTGTGCATTATTTGTAGATTAGATTAGCAACGGCAAGTTCGAAAAATGGTTGTGCCAGCCAAAACTTTCACCGTTGTAAAATAAAGAATCATTGTCATTGTCATTGTTATTGTCGCCGCCATACCCTGCGCCTGCCATCGGAATGGGATAGGCTGAAACGGCTCTCATCCGAAAAGAACACTCCTCCCCACTGACTCTAGGTCCATCTAAATTGCACGAGTCCAGCACGAGTCCAGCGAAAGCGACGCTGTCGGTGTCGAGGTGTCAAAATCTACCCCACAATAGGTCGTCTGGCGTGCAGTCCTGCCGCTCGAAGACGGCGCCGCTCAGCTTCACTTTATACTGGACCACGTGTGCCAAGAAGGGTTTGTGCTGTATGCGTAGCTGGCCTGAACCTGTCTCGAAGATGAAGCTGTCTGATGTAGGTGTCGTGCCGACGGGTGGTGACCCTGGGTTGCCCTGGACGAGGTTGATCTGCAGTGTCGCCAGTGTTTCTGAACCTTTCTGCTAGATGCATAATGGTGGTGTGATGACAATGTAACCGACGGGCAATCTCTCTACCAGATAATCCCGCGGCCAGCATTCCAGTTGCTATGTCACTGTCTTGCGCATAAAGTCGCGGCATGTCTCTTTCTTACGGACAGGACGAGAACACCAGCACTCAATGCTTCTCTACTCAACCCAAGGGGAATCACAGCGCTGGACAGACAACAGTTAGATCCCCCTCCCCCGCCTATCAGGCACCCAATCGCCAGCCCACAGAGAAATACGCAGGTATAGAATAAGACGATCATTTCCATCCTGCGCTGTGATTCCCCTTGGTTTGAGTACTGACAATTCTGCCAGCTCTAGCCTCACCTATCTGGTTTGTGAGTATCAATGCTTTTCTGAATAGTCTGAATACGCACTCTTTAATGACGGCAAGAGAAACAAAATGTGAGCCACCGCTCAACTTTGGTCGAAAAAAAATCATGCTTTACGTTGCACGTATTGCTCATTGACAGCGCGGCGATCGTGACCTAATTTTGCCCTCAGTTGTGTAATAACTCTGTATGACTTAGTCACTGCAGCATCAAAAAAAAAAAAAAAAAACTAATGGCAAACAACAAAATGGCAGACATAAATATAGTGGTGAGTTTCTAAAAAGGCTCAGTATATTATTGAAGAAACGCACTTATTTTTGAGCGCTGTGACCGGAATGGCGTAGACTGCAGATTCTTTTTTTCGTTGAACGTTGTAATTAGCTGCGCAGTTATACGTAGACACACAAATGTACGTGTATATTCTAACAATCATGAGTATGTGCGCGTGTGTTTATTCATATGTGTGTGTGTGTGTGTGTGTGTGTGTGTGTGTGTGTGTGTGTGTGTGTGTGCACGCGCGCACTGGCGGTGTGTGCGTTTGTGCGTACATGCGTGTGTTTGTTTTTGTGGATTGTATATTTTGTGTCACTGTGCTTTGATGTCCCTGTTTTAGGTATATTTTGTACTCAGTTAGTAGCGGTTTTAGCAACGGCAGGTACGAAAAATGACACGGTCACTGACTTTGTTAATAGCTACACCGTTGTAAAATATACATTCATTGATTCATTGATTGATTCATTGATTCATTAATTCTCTCTCTCTCTCTCTCTCTCTCTCTCTCTCTCTCTCTCTCTCTCTCTCTCTCTCTCTCTCTCTCTCTCTCTCTCTCTCTCTCTCTCTCTCTCTCTCTCTCTCTCCGACAATGGAACTCACCCCCACATCACGTTAAAGCCACGCCGACATTATCTCATTACTAGACAAGTCTTTTTAGATATCTGGCATCACTCAAATATAATATCTAGTTATACGTAGACACACGAATGTACGCGTATATTCTAACATTCGTGTGTATATGTGTGTGTGTGTGTGTGTGTGTGTGTGTGTGTGTGTGTGTGTGTGGACGCGCGAGTGCGTTTGTGCGTGTATGCGTGTGTTTGTGTTTAGTGGACTACATTTTGTATCACTGTACTTTGATGTCCCTGTTTTATGTATATTTTGTACTTAGTTAGTCGTAGTTGTAGCAACGGCAGGTACGAAAAATGACATAGTTTCTGACTGGATTAATATCTTCATCGTTGTTAAATAAAGATTCATTAATTAATTGCGACTTCTCTCTTGTGACTTGTGAAGTCGCTGAAAATAGGGAAGGCAGCAGGAGCAGACAACATCACTGCAGATCTAGTTCAAGAAGGGGGAGAAGACACGATAAGAGCCTTACTAACAATCTGCAATAAGATATGGCAGTCAGGGGAGTGGCCCACACCATGGACCCAATCACTTATAATAACTCTCCCCAAAAAAGGTAACTTACATCAATGCCAGAACTATCGCACGATCATTCTTATGTCCCACCCAAGCAAAGTCATGTTAAAGATCCTACTGAACAGGCTGAAGCAACAGGCAGAGGAAATCATAGCTGAGGAACAGGCAGGCTTCAGACCAGGGCGCAGCACAACTGAGAGTTCTATGTGAGAGATACGTACAGCACCAGCAGGACCTCTATCATGTCTTTGTGGATTTTAATAAAGCGTTTGACAGGGCGTGGCATGCAGCCCTTTGGTCCACCATGAAGCTATACAACATCAATGCCAACCTGATCAAAGTCATAGCAAACCTTTACAACAAGGCCACTAGCGCAGTCTGCTTCAACGGCAAAATAGGAAACTGGTTTAAGACTACAGTTGGAGTCAGACAAGGCTGCTTGCTCTCACCTACTCTTTTCAACATCTTCCTGGAAAGAATCATGACAGACGCTCTGAAAGATCATGAAGGAACTGTCAGTATTGGAGCAGAACAATCACGAACTTGCGTTTTGCGGACGACATTGATGGCCTTGCAGGAACAGAGAAGAAGCTAGCTCAGCTGGTAGAAAAGCTGGATAGTACCAGCCATTGCATATGGGATGGAAATCAGTGCAGAGAAGACTAAACTGATGACCAATAACGCCAGTGGCATTGGCACTGAAATCATGGTTGGAGGCCAAAAACTGGAAACAGTTAAGAAATTCAAATACTTAGGAGCCACTGTGACAGATGAGGGATCAAAACCAGAAATACTGTTCAGGATTGCGCAGACAACAACAGCACTGACAAGATTGAAGACCATATGGAAGGACAGAAACATCACACTCTGCTCCAAGATCAGACTGATGCGCTCCTTAGTCATCTCGATGTTCCTGTATGCCTGCGAGTCATGGACCCTCACAGCAGACCTAGAAAGGAGGATACTAGCCACTGAAATGAGATGTTTTCGAAGGTTGCTTGGCATCTCATACAGAGATCACATCACAAACGAGGAAGTGGGAAGCAGAATAAGGCAAGCCATCGGGCCCTATAAAGACGTATTAGCCATTGTGAGAAAACGCAAACTGAAGTGGTATGGGCATGTCACAGCGTTCCGCAAGGCTTGCCAAAACAATCCTGCAAGGCACTGTGCAAGGAGGCCGAAAAAGAGGAAGACAGAGGAAAAGATGGGAGGACAATATCTCAGAGTGGACAGGACTGAAGCTGGGCGATACGCTGAGAATGGCAGAGAACAGAGAGGAATGGAGGGAGCTGGTTGTTAAGTCATCAGTGGTGCCCCAACGGTCGGCAAGACTACGGGATATAGATAGATAGATAGATAGATAGATAGATAGATAGATAGATAGATAGATAGATAGATAGATAGATAGATAGATAGATAGATAGATAGATAGATAGATAGATAGATAGATAGATAGATGATAGATAGATAGATAGATAGATAGATAGATAGATAGATAGATAGATAGATAGATAGATAGATAGATAGATAGATAGATAGATAGATAGATAGATAGATAGATAGATAGATAGATATAATTGATTCTCTCTTTATGCCTTTTTGTCTACCGTATTGAACATACGCTAGACTTTAGGATGGGGCTGGTCAGAGGGCGTTCCGTAGATAGCAAAGGTCATAACAGGCGGGCGGCTCATGGTCTGTCAAAGAAGTAACAAGATAAAAATGACGTCACGTGTAGCCGCTCTAAATTTGCTGTTGAACGTCGTTTTGGCGCAAATCGCGGTATATATATATATATATATATATATATATATATATATATATATATATATATAATATATATATATATATATATATATATATATATATATATATATATATATATATATATATATATATATATATGGGCAGTGGGCAAACGTTCACATCTGCACGGGAGGCATTGACGACCCCGCCCTACACGAGTCCCCTGCTACCTTGCAGGTTAGGTTTTGGATAACCAAAGGCTAGGGTGCTGACACGGTACCTGATTGGGCGTATGAACTTCCACGATGAAGTCACCACCCAGGGCGAAGGGGAGTCACATGAAGGTCTCATCGGCCACGTGTCCAGGACCAAAGCCAGCCACTAGTTATGTGGAATTTTGGTTGTGGTCAACAGCCTGAAGAGGGATGGGCTCCACTAGGTTCATTTGCCCAAGACACACCACATGCAATGACAACCTTACCTCAATCCATACGGATCGGTCGTTGCCCGGAACAAGGACCGCGCCTTCTGTCTTGCACCAGGGCAGAGGTGTAAAGTGTGTTACTGGTGCACCATCACAACTCCGTGCCAGAAACAACATCAGCATTGACACTTGGAACGTCAGAACATTAAGAATGTATGGAAGGGTAGAAGAACTGACACACGAAATGACCAGGTACCATTGGACGATCCTAGAACTTTGCGAAGTACGATGAAAGAACCTTGGGGAAACATCAAACCAGCAAAACCACAAACTGTACTACAGTGGCAGAGAAGACAAACACGAACAGGGTGTCGGATTTCTCGTCCACAAAGACATCGTGAATACTGTCATGAGTTGTCGGCCAGTCTCCAGCAGGCTTATCGCCATACGCTTGAGGGCAACACCATTTAATATCACCATTGTACAAGTTTACGCTCCAACAACAAGCTATGATGATGAAGAAATAGAAGACTTCTATGAACAAATGCAAGAAGTCCTGGACCAGACCCCCCAAGAAAGACATTTTTTGCGGTTCAGGGAGACTGGAATGCCAAAATGGGAGAGGATGCTGTTGAGCACTGGAAAAGCACATGTGGACGCTACTGCAATGCAGAGACCAACGACAAAGGCTGAAGGCTCCGGGAGTTTCCAGTGCAAATGATCTGAAGCTGATGAACACGTTTGGCTCACACAAAGCATCCAGAAGGTGAACATGGCACAGCCCGAATGGAGAGCACCATAACCAAATTCACTACATCATGGTAAAGAGACGCTTATAAAGCAGTGCGAACATTGACAAGACAAGTTTTCCAGAAGCAGACACTGGAAGCGACCCTGACTTAGTAATGATCACCTTCCGACTCGGCCTGAAGAAAGCCAACAAGCAGGGTCCATCCAGATCCAGTTCGCCCTCGAGACGCTAAAAGACCCAGAGGTAGCTGAAGCCTTCCAGGCAAAGATAGGCGGAAAATTCTCACCACTGCTACTTTTAGGTGCATAAGACACGGATGTGGACACACGGATCAACACATTTAACACTGCTGTAACACAAGCAGTTAATGAGATCCTTGGCAAACACCGACAAGCAAAGAAACCTTGGGTTACGCTGTCATCCTTGATCTGTGTGACAAGTGTCGAGAATCAAAGAAAAAGAAATCAGAGGTAGAAGGAGCTAAACAATACAGGGAAATTAAACAAGATATTAAGAAAAGCACGAAAAAGGCAAAAGAGAGGTGGGTTGAAGACCAGTGTAAACAAGTAGAAGAAAATCTGAACAAAAATAATAACAAAAACGCAAACCAGCTGGTGAAAGACCTGACCAGTGCAAAACAAGGACGCTCCTATAACATTTAAGATAGCGAAGGTAATTGTCTTACGGAAGATCACGACATTCTGAAAAGAGGGACAGATTACTGCTCGGATTTGTAACAACCACCGAGATAGAAGGGACCCAGGCATACTTGTCACCACACCAGTGACCAACAGTGACAACTTTTCCATTCTCCGAGAGGAAGTAGGGGCTGCTGTGAAGGCGCTGAAAAAAGGGAAGGCAGTAGGTCAGACAACATCCCAGCAGAGCTAGTCCAAGATTGGGGAGAAGAGACGATAAGCGCCTTACTAACTATCTGCAATAATATCTGGCGGTCAGGCGAATGGCCCACACCATGGACCCAATCACGTATAATAACTCTCCCGAAAAAAGGCAACTTACAACAATAACAAAATTATCGCACGATCAGTCGTATATGCCACCCAAGCAAAATACTTTTTAGGGATGTAGATAGATGATCGTCTTGTTCTATACCTGTGTATTTCTCTGTGGGCTGGCGAATGGGTGCCTGATAGGCGGGGGCAGGGGATCTAACTGTTTGTCTGTCAAGCGCTGAGTGATTCCCCTTGGTTTGTGTACAATTCTGCCAGCGCTAGCCTCACATTTTTATTATCTGGTTTGTGAGTATCTATAACTCGAGGCAAATTTGTATCGTTACATTGTTGCGTAATGTTCTGTGCATCTGCTGTGGGAAATCAGGGTATTTACCCGACCACATATAGTAATGCACCTTCGTGTTTGTGTATGTATGTTTCTCCTGCCTACTTCCTAAGTTCCGGAGAAAAACTTGGGTTATAAGCGAGACCTAATGCATTCTTTTTGCTAGCCTTAAGGACAAACGGCTCAGGAGAAAAAAACAGAGATGTCGCAGCTCAGAACCCTGGCCATACCTTCCCCTGCAGCCACTGCGGTCGAACCTGCCTGTCTCGGATTGGCCTCCGCAGCCACGAACAAGCCTGCAGACGTCGTGGGCAACTCCTATAAAATCTTCGTTCGCGAAGTCAAGCCAAGAGAGAATGCATTCTTTTTAGGGATGTAGATGATCGTCTTGTTCTATACCTGCGTATTTCTCTGTGGGCTGGCGAATGGGTGCCTGATAGGCGGGGGCAAGGGATCTAACTGTTGTCTGTCAAGCGCTGAGTGATTCCCCTTGGTTTGTGTACACCCAAGCAAAGTCATGTTAAAGATCCTACTGAACAGGCTGAAGCCACAGGCAGAGGAAATCGTAGCTGAGGAACAAGCAGGCTTCAGACCAGGGCGCAGCACAACTGAGCAGTTCTTCAACCTGAGATTTGTATGTGAGAGGTACCTCCAGCACCAGCAAGACCTCTATCATGTCTTTGTGGATTTTAAGAAAGCGTTTGACAGGGTGTGGCACGCATCCCTTTGGTCCACAATGAAGCTGTACACCATCAATGCCAACCTGATCAAAGTAACAGAAAACCTTTACAACAAGGCCACTGGCGCAGTCTGCTTCAAAGGCAAAATAGGAAATTTGTTTTACATGTGTATGAGCTGGCACAATGTTAAGAAAGCCAGTCTCTCTAATTTTGTATCATATTTGCGAACGAATTGTGGAAAATGTGGAATATGCATGCAAGTTCATACAGAAGAGGCTTTGTGGGCATGGGCCATTTCACCTTGTTTTTAAAATTGGATATGGCTACGCCAGCCCACAGAACGTATAACCGGTAGGAAGCGCCGTGTGTCTGTGTGTGCCATTCTGCCGATTGTGTGTGCCATTTCCGTGCGGATCAGGCGGGCGGGGGATGGTTGTCGGGGGGGGGGGGGAGGGATTAAAGGGAGATATTCAATGAGTTCGTAATACAGCGTTGTACCTCTTCAACTTTTTCAATAATAATTAATTCATTTTTGCAAGGTTTGGAGCCACTAATTACTCCCATCAGTCAGCATTTGGAAGAGGCTGTGTGGAAAAAAACAGTCAGCTGTGGAATAGGCTGCGTGCCTTTCGGATGAGTGACGTGAAACATCACATCCATCACGGTGTACACGGCGTCATGAGACCAGCGATGCCATGACGTGAAGCTAATAGTGACGTCCTTTTGCCAGTTGTCTGGTCTGTCTGTTGTTTCTGTTTCTGTCTGTCTGCCCATATCTCTCACACCTTCGAGGTGAGCGGTCGACTATCAGTGGATCCGCTCCGCTGTTTAGTCAACCGTGACATACACCAATGGAGTTCAGCGTTCTTTTCATCTTGGATATGCATGCATCCCATTGTGCTAGTGCGCCGTGAGATGGCCTTAGTCGCCTGCTCGGATTTAAACCCCAATAAATAACTAACCCAGTGTGCTAGCGTAAACAATATTTATTCATCGTGCCATCGACTGTGTTTGTTTTCTTGTGTATCGAGTATCCTTGTGAATTGTGAAAACGGGTACTTTTGAATTGTGAAAACCTACTTTTCTACACATTACTGTTTTTCGTCCCGCTGACTGCCTTGACGGGCACTATGGCGTGAGGATGCTCACAGTGAGTTTGTGTAAACGTTTCATGTGCATCATTATTCTACACAGACACGGAACGACATACTTCTATACTCCAGGTAATTCGTAATAATTTGCCATGTTTGTAAGTCTCGTTCCATCCAAAATATTAACAGAGATACATACTTTATGCAAGGCATGAAACTATGGGCCTACCGTAGACACTAAGTACCTGGCGCCAGCCAGTCTTCGTAACCGCCACGTGTGCCTGTCATTGGACTTAACCCCCCTGTTTGCGCGAAAACAAAAACTCATTCACTGTTTGAACTTCAAAAGCCGATCACACTTTGGTAATGTGAATTACTGTCACGTCGTTTCCTCACGCTGCGTGCAAGGTAAGAATGCCTCAATCACCATTGTCATGTGACGTCAATACATGGCACTGGGCCCTTCCCATGATATTTATTTCCAGCGCACTAAATCACATCGTTTGTAGATAGTGAGTAGGTAGCTTACATTTTTTTTATTGCCAGATTGGATAGACAAGATTTGAAAATTATTTCCATTCACAAAACTTAACTCATTCTACCCCAGACACACCACAGCAAGATAAGGATCGACCATGATAGTTCAAGGGTGATGCCAGAATAGCTTGGCGCCTGTGGGCGCCAAGCTATTCTGGCATCACCCTTGAACTATCATGGTCGATCTGTGTCCTGCACTAGAGTGCAGTCTTCAGAAGACAACGACAAAATTTGGGGATTTCGGTGTTGGGGTAGAATGAGTTAATCAACTTTTGCAAACTTATCATAGCTTGTTTTAGCGACAGCTCTTCTTTAAAAAATCATGAAATGATATTTTTGTTTTCATAACGGTTTGATAAGGTCTTGTTGGACATAAAAATTTGGTAACGTAAATTACGTGAATTTACAGACAACGGTAAACAAATTGTGAATTTGAGTTTTGATCAAATGGTCTGTAATTTGTACTCTATTGTCTAACCATGCCACTATAAAAGGTCCTCAAACTTAACCAAATAAGTAAATATTTGTAATAAATAATAAAAACAGGTCAATAATAACACACTGTCCCAAAAGACAAGCTGTTGTTGTTTTGTTGTTTTTTATTGTTGTTGTCTGGTTGTTTGGTTGGAGTTCTTTGGTATTTTTTATTTGTTTTTATTTTCATGACTTTCAGAAAGGTCCCAAAGAAAAACAGGAGTGTTTCTTGTTCAGTACGTGTCGTGGTCTGTGCATTGCAAACCAGTATCAATGAGATCATCATCACCAGTATCAATGAGATCATATAGAGAGTGCGGCAAGCAACAGACACGCGTTTTACGTATTTGTGCATTGTCTATGAGAATAAGTCCAAGTCAGTGTTACAGAAGAACCACGGAAGATTACAACTTTGTCACGCACACTCACTGTCTCATGCTGCCTCCTACCGATGCATCACCTGATCGGCAGTTACTAGTTCTGCAGCCATATTAATGTCATCCAAATAAATACTGTACCTTGTGAGGAAGGTAGGTAGCTCATGTGCTAAGGCGCTCGAATTTCGGCTAAAAGGTCGCGGGTTCAAATCTAACTGGGGTAAAATTTGGTAGTCCTCTATCGGTGCCCCGTCTTTGTGAGCAGCTTTAATTCTTGGTGGCTAAAAGACGCTAAGTTCTAAACGTTCAACTTTCTTTAGGGGCCAGAGACATTTATACCTTGACCATGCAATACACAGTTGTCATGGTTTTCCTCATGATGTATGATGCCACTTTCACAAGCGAGATGGAACACATTCAAGACAGGCAATGGGACAAGACTCTCCACCCACACAGACAGTGGTACAAGACTCGCCACTCAAACAGCCAATGGGATAAGATTATGCTCGCAGACGATCAACTGGACACGAGTCGTTACTCAGACAGCCAATGGTACAGGACTCTAAACCAAGACAACCAATGGGACAGGACTCTCCATCTAGACAGCCAATGGGACAAGACTAGTCACCCACAAAGACAGTGGTACAAGACTCGCCACTCAAAAAGCCAATGGGACAAGAGTTTGCACGCAGACGATCAACTGGACAAGAGTCGTTACTCAGACAGCCAATGGGACAGGACTCTAAACCGAGACAGCCAATGGGACAGGACTCGTGAGCCAGACAGCCAGTGGGAAACGACACTCCAAACAGACAGACAATGGGAGGAGATTCGCCACTCAGACTTTATCGTCACAACGGACGAGATGAACGCAAAGTCAGAATCCATTCAACCTAAGGGCAGACCAAGAGTCCAGCTAATAAGTCAGTCATCCGGTAAAACGGTTAGCCATCCGGGGGCTGATCAGTTAGCCGTTCAGCCTACCAGCCAGTCAGCCATGCAGTCCACCACCCAGTCAGCCGTGCAGCCCACTAGCCAGTCAGCCATGCATTTCACCAAACTGTCAACCGGTCATTTCACCAGCAAGTCAGCCGGTCAATCCACCAACAAACCAGCCATTCATACCACCAGCCAGCTAGCCATGCAGTCAACAAGCCTGTCAGCCAGCAAGCCTACCAGCAAGTCAGCCATCAAACCCCCCATCCAAATAGCCAGACAGCCCACTAACCAGTCATTTACACATTCGACATTCAATTCTGATGTCCCTATTAGACCTCTAACATCTGATATTAGAGGATATTCTGTCGTTTTGCCTGCATGTACTTACACACAGTCTTTTGACATTCTGCTGAGAGACCGGGGCACTGTGTATGTTGAGGGTGAACTGCAACACATACACACGCTCCTCTGTCAGTTCAGGATTATGGCATTGGATGGCCGTTTCCTTTCTGTCGTTCCTTTGATATTTCATTTACGAGGGGGAGAGGGAAGTCAGACATGTATGAACCTGACGATAACCGGCGGAAAGACAGCACAACATTTGAATTACTGTCAAGAAAGCGACTTTAAAGGACCTTTCGTGATCCCGTCTGTCTCGTCTGAACTGCTATTTTCTCTGCGCGCTTCAGCTGGAAACCGTTCGGTGTTTATCCGACTCGAGACAATTATCTCTAACGGAAGCGCTGCTCAAAATCTCCGGACCAGTCAACTATCCACGAACAGCTGGTCTGTCACACCGATTGGTTTCGATGGAGATGTGTTCATTCGTTACGCTCACAATACAGACGCCGTGTTTCACGTGCATGTGACAGACACACTGGTCACCTTTCCCCATTTTGACCTACAGGACAGCCCGGAGTGTCAGGCAGATAAACTGACTCTCTACAAACTGGGACGCGAACACGGAGACCCTGAGTATATATCTCTATGGTCACATTGTGGAGAGAGGTACATTGCACCCCAGGTTTATAGTCATCCCATTGCCATACGTTTCATTTCTGACGACTCTGTGTCCCGCTCCGGCTTCAGGATGCTGTACTCCATCCACCCGATGTCTCAGGTACCCCAGCAGCTGGACTCGGGTCGGTTCAACTGTTCCGTGCCCCACTACCCCACCTTCCAAATGCACTTCCACTGTAACCTGGAGACGGAGTGTGAGGCGGGGGAAGATGAGGCACACTGTCCCTACACCAGCACGGACTGTGGAGCAGGAAACATTGACGCCGGAAACAAGTGCTACCGTTACATCACCGTGCGGAGATATATCACGTGGTACGACGCTAACCAGCAGTGCAAGAACCATGGAGAGAGACTGGTCAGCCTGCGGTCGCTCTTTGAATATAATTATCTTACGAAGACAGTTCTCCGCTACGCTAGAAACAGTACACATGTCTTGGTAGCTGCAAACATGCATTACGAGGAATTCCAAGTGTTCTTTACGTGTTTCCTGATGCAAAACGATTCAGTGTCGTCTCTTTCCAAAATTAGTGACAATGTCCACTGTGCCTATATTAACACTTTAACATGGGGGAAAAACCATAAACTTATATTATGCTCTGATGATGTCTTCGTGCATTTTGTGATCTGTGAGCGCGACAAAGAATCTAGTAGCGAAGCAAATACTACCAGCACAGCGTTTGATGACAGCACGGCTGTCAGAAAGGAACCTCAGTCTAATGTCCATCAAGTCGATATTAATGCCTGCAATACAACTCAACAATCCTTCCATGTTGCGAACGGCACGGTAGTGGAGGTCAGTCTCGTTAAGACACAACCGGCTGGTTTTTTTTGTGACTTTCACCTGGTAGCAAGCAGGAGGCAGTTTGTTGCCACTGTCGTCGAAACGTTTAGAGTGCAGAAGGACCACATATTAGATGCTGCTGTCGCAGTGACTGTTATAGATGGCATCAGTTCACCAAATAACAGAGAGCATTTGTTCCACAAAATTCACCACGATGAACTTCAAAGAGAGCTTGAACACGGTCTGGCCTTAGCGTCCCGCTCCAACATCATCAGTTACAGTCTGAAAACATCAGGTGTACGACACGTCTACCTACGGCTCCGCGTCCTGGTCACTGACCTGCCCGGCATACACCTCATGCCGCACGTGCAAACACAACCAAACGGCGGCTTCCTCACATCTTTTGCTTTTGATGGACTGACCGGATACGTACAAAACACAAACGTTACGTTTCAACTTGATATTCCCACAGCTCATGAAATTCTAATGAGCTTTGTGCATTTTGACTTGGGTAACACCTCGTGTTCTTCGGACAGTTTAGAGCTGACTGAGTTTGATAGTGATACAGGAAATGTCGTCCGGGGGCGGACCAGGTGTGGCAGAGACGATATTCCTCCATTGACATCCAGTCACCCTATCCGACTCGTATTTAAATCAGGTTTATCTGCAGCGCACCCTACCGGTTTCAAGATGCTGTACTCCATCCACCCGGTGGCCCAGATACCCCAGCAGCTGGACTCGGGTCTGTTCAACTGTTCCGTGCTCCACTACCCAACATTTCAACTGCACTTCCACTGTAACCTGGAGACGGAGTGTGTGGCGGGGGAAGATGAGGCACACTGTTCCTACACCAGCACTGACTGTGAAGCAGGCGACATTGACGCCGGAAACAAGTGTTACCGTTACATCAGCGTGCGAAGAGAGATCACGTGGTACGACGCAATAGAAATATGCCGCAAATATGGCGAGAGAGTTGTTAGCCCGCGGACTCCCAGTGAGTGGAACGCGTTTACGATATTCCTTGGTTACGGCATGAAGACATTTGGTGTGTTTGTTGGTCTCAGTACGACCTTTGATAGCTGCATCTACAGGGGCGTGTGGCAGTGGTGGGATCGGACCATGGCATTCTACGTCAATTCTCGTGGAGGCCAAGTGTTTAAACCCATGTGTGCCTACGTTCCTCCTGTCTACAACGACGCACTGCAGCCTATCAAGTGTGATGAACCCATCTACGCACGTTACGTGCTCTGTGATCGTGACAAGGCGTCGGATCAAGACGGGCATACGCTGGCAGTCTCTGACTATCCTCTCAATGCCTGGACCAGCAACCGGACGGTCGTGCACTGCCCGAAAGGTCACGTAACACACGACTTCCTTTCATGTGACCCTCAAACCGACTGTGGCGTGACCAAGTATATCACATCCTGTCCACTAAACCCCTTGTGCGTGCAGCCACCGGGTCAGCTGACATTGCTGACAGGACCGATGGCTACATGCACAAGGAGGCTAAGCGGTGTATACGTGCCCATGTTTGCGTGTGACGGCGGCTCCCAGACGCTGCACTACACGTTGGTGTGTGACTACAGACAGGACTGCAGGGACGGGTCGGACGAGACGTGGTGTGAGCATGACGAGTGTCCCAACTCCCACAACCCGTGCTACAACAGCCGTGAGTGCGTGCGGGTGGATCATTGGTGCGACGGCATGCAGCATTGCCAGGACAGCTCGGACGAGGATTGTGTGCAATTGGTGCCCGCTCTGGTGTCCTCGGTACCCCCACCAGCTGTCGTCAGTCTCGATGGACGTGGCGGCTACTCCACTGGTGTACTTGACCCAGCGCAGCTCTGTCCCATGACGCACTTCCGATGTTCCCAGCACGATTACTGCCTGCCGGTGTACCTGCGCTGTAACGGCGTGGACGACTGTGTGGGCCGTGAGGACGAGGCTGAGTGCGGCAGCTACACGTGTCCCGGCTTGTACCGCTGTCGCGCCTCCAGTGTGTGTGTGCACAGTGAGCACGTGTGTGACGGCGTGTTCCAGTGTCCCCAGCAGGACGACGAGTTGTTGTGTGATGCCGCTTGTCCTCAGGGCTGTCTGTGCCAGGGTCTGGCCTTCATATGTAGCCAGCCATTTGCGGCGAGCTCCTTTCCCGGAATACGTTACCTGGATGCCGGCGGTTCGGGCATGACTCCGCGTGCCCTAGAGGAAAACCACTATCTGGTCAGACTGAGTTTGTCACAATGCGACCTAACCACTGTCGACAACATGTCCTTCCCCAACCTGAGGTGGCTGGATCTCAGTGGTAATGCACTCACCAGTGTGACCATGCAGACGTTTGCCGGACTCAAAAACCTGCGAGTGCTGCTTTTGGCGGGCAACCCCATGACGTCACTGTTGCCCAGTAGATCGGACGGACAGCACATCAATCTCCACACCCTGGACCTGTCTGGAACACAGCTGGTCACCTACGACGGGCGGACGCTGACAGCTTTCCCGCTACTGACGAGTCTCAACATTTCGCACGGAGCCCTCTCTGCCATAACCACGGAGGGTTTCAATTCCACTCCCAATCTGGAGATGCTGGATGTGCGGGGATCTCCACTGGACGACTTTCCCTCACTTTTGTTGCGACAGCTCGCCTCCTTAGACACCGTTTACGCCAGTAACTTCAAGCTGTGTTGTCCGGCCGCGCTGCCTAAAGGCTTTGACCTCAAAAACTGTCGCGCTCCAATGGACGATATCGTCTCGTGTGACGACCTGCTCCGCTCCAACGTTTACCGCATCTTCCTGTGGCTCATGGCGGCCATGGCCATCACGGGGAATGCCGGGAGTATGGCTGTTCGCTTCCTGCAGGGAGATGTCAGCAAGACCGGCTACCACGTGTTCGTCAGCAACCTGTGTGTGGCCGACCTCCTGATGGGCGTGTACCTGATTGTTATCGGCGGCGCCGACCTGCTGTACCGTGGTCACTACCTGTGGAACGACAAACTGTGGCGGGGCAGTGTAGCGTGTCAGGTGGCCGGCTTTCTGTCACTGCTGTCCAACGAGGTGTCAGCCTTCTTCATTTGTCTCATCACTTTGGACAGGTTCCTAGCTCTCCGCTTTCCCCTCAGCGACGTTCGCTTCCATAAACGCTCTGCCCTGGCAGCGTGTGCTGTTGCCTGGACTAGCGGCTTTCTTCTGGCTCTCGTGCCCTTACTGCCCATGACGTCAGAGTGGGCGTTCTACAGCCAGACAGGCACTTGTATCCCGCTGCCCATTACGCGCGCCACGTTTGGAGTTGGACACTACTCATTCGGAATCATGGTTGTCCTCAACTTTGTCCTGTTTGTGCTGATCGCGCTGGGCCAAGGGCACGTTTTCCTCTCCGTGCGCAAGAACTCCATAGAGGGGACACACGAGGAGCAGGACTTGACCATCGCCCGCCGGCTGACTACCATCGTGCTGTCCGACTTCCTGTGCTGGTTCCCCATAGGCTTGCTGGGCCTGCTGGCCACCACGGGCACCCCCATCCCTAGCGAACTTAACGTGTGCGCGGCCATCTTCGTGCTGCCCTTGAACTCCGCCCTCAACCCCTTCCTCTACACCATCAACGTCATTATGGAAAAGCGCAGGAAGGCGGCCGAAGCTCGCCTGCTAACGCTGCTCAGCCGGAGAGTTGGGTGCCGAGACCAGGACAAGAATAAGCTGAAGACTCGCTCAGTAGACTGTAAAGAGACACAGACAGACGCCAGTGATTATCTCCAATAGTCTCATCTTGTCCTGTACTCCACGTGCACTTAGTTTTGTTGTCATCAATAAATAATAAATAAATAAATAAATAAATAAATAAATAAATAAATAAATAAATATATAAATAAATACATAAATACATAAATAAAAAGTATGTGTACGTGCGTACAAGGTTTCTTTAAAATAACCGCATTTTTATTGCTGCAGTTTCTTGGACGAATTCCTGCATTCGCTTTGTTTGCCTATTTTTACATACTAGTTGGTGGCTAATGTTGTTGTTTTTTTATTGGCCAGAAGCAACATCATTTATGTGTTTCAAAATGGCAATAAATAAGACACAGAGGGGTCAAAAAGAACATTTTATCGCCGTGTTTTCGTTTTCATTACGACTGACATTCTTGTACCGGATATAAGGCTCAGTAAAGTAGCTCTTTAACAGTAATACTGCACCGACAGAAGTTGAAAAAGTCATTTCATTTCGACGGGATCAAGGTGTTTTATAATATGCACTGTTTCATAATCGGGGCTACTCTTCTACGTCTGAAATTGAACGTCAATCCAAAGCAAAAGAACTCTTGCCGTCCAATTGACAATGTATGCAAAGTGGTTTCAGCAAGAGCCATAGATCCTTATGAGCCCATACAGCTACGTTGTCTTATGACGATCTGTACCTTTTGCAGACGTGTGGTGAGAGGGAGAAATATGTGATGTGAGCCCGCTGCTAGCGCGATCAAATTGCAGGCAGGTTGTATTTACGTCGAAACCCGACTGTTAGTGCCAGGAAAATGCAGGTAGGTCGTATTTACTGCGCGAGCCAGTGTTAGCACGAGCAACACACAGACGGTGGTGAAAGTTCCCTACATCAGCATGCCTGTCAAGTTTAGAAAATGGAAAATGTGGAGGTTTTTTCGCTTCACAGCATTTTCGTACAACTGACGCCAACTACAAATAATATAAAAGTGTACAAACATAATAATCTTTTTTTGTATTCGTATTTGTTGCACTTTTTTACGGAATTAACTTTATCATTTATTATTCAATTTATGTGAACATTCTTACAAACTACATAATTTTATTTCACTTCACTCCCGAGTGCACGAAGCCTCTGGATACTGTCCCGCCCCCCACCTCCCCCCCCCCCTATCGCCGGTACTATCACCATCACCGAGGATGACGACACCCGACTGTTCCAACGTACCGACGTCAGGAAGTCAGCTGGACCTGACAACGAGTCGGTTTGTCTCCTCCGGTTCTGTGCAAGCGAGCTGTCACCTGCATACCAGCCCCTCTATTAGGCATCCGTAGACTTTGGGGATGTACCCACCCTGCTGAAGTCAAGCAACATCGTTCGTGTCCCCCAAAAAAACCCTCCTAAAGAACTGAATGACTACAGACCCGTGGCCCTCACCTCCCCATCTAAGAAATCCCTTGAGAAGCTGATCCTCAGTAAACTCGTGCCACCTGTGCAGGTCAAGCTGGACTTATCAGTTTGCCTACCGGCATGGATGTAGTGTGGAGGATGCGGTGGCCACCCTGCTGCATTTACTTATCAGTCATCTGGACACTGGAAGCTGCTAGATCTACAAGTTCCACCTACCTTCATCCATTGGGGGGGTACAGCTTTCTCAGTGACAGTCCCCAGCTTGTTAGAGTGGGCGACACCCTTTCCACCAGCATCACCGCCAACACGGGCGCCCCACAGGGCTGTGTGGCAAGCCCCGTAATCTACTCACTGTATATCAACGACTGTCTCAATAAAAAATGACTCCAACTCCTTTGTCAAGTTTGCTGACGACATGGCAGTGGTGGCTCGATTTACCAACAGTGAGTCCTTCAGTGTGTGTCAGAGATAAAAAATAAAAGAATACAAGACCACAATTGTTTTTAATCTATCTCAAAATTATGGCAATTTTGGCAATGACCTATGGTTGACCCGCTACCGGCCCGCCTTCTAAAAACACCCTGATGATTTCAAAATAAAATGACAATGTCCAATGTGGCGTAATCGATTTATTGAATTTGTATTCTCTCATCATTGTCACCATCAGCACCTGAAACCTTTACAATTAAAAATAGGACAACATTAAGTATCTACCTTGTTACGTGCCACAACAACAAAAGTAAATTATAGGTTATCTTAACTAACAAATAACTTTAAAGTTACTTTACAAGTTCTTTTTAGTTAGTTGTCATAAGTTTTTATAAGTGACTTAAATCACATTTTTATAAGTGTCTTAACATATGTTCTTAAAAGTGCTTGACTTAAATCAACAAGATACTTGGACAATTTTGTCAAGTTACAAGGACAACAAATTAATTTTTTTTATTAGTAATAGTCTGGTGGTGGAGCTGATGGAGTTAAAAAGAAAGGCGTGAGTGGTGTTTTATCTCTCTATAAAATGTATGACATAAATAATAAATGATTACCAAAACTGATTTTTATTTGTTTAAAAGTCTTTGAACTTTTTTCATTGTTTCTTCTACACCTATTTTTGTCCCTTCCTCTAAAAATATGCCTTTAGTTCTTCAACATTCATGGGTTGATTACGCATTTTATTCTGAATTTTAGACTTCTGTTTTTTTTTTTTTTTTTTTTTTTAATTGGTCAAATCAACCTGCAATCTCTTAAATTCATCATTGTTAGTTTGATTGTCCTCCAACGCTCTACTGATAATAAGTTTAATACTACTCAGCTTAGCACCAGCAAGAGTGTTATGATTGTGGTTGTGTTGTCCTGTGAGAGCATACATGTGTTAATCGTAGGAAACGATCTGATATTTATTTGAGCTATCATGGTTATGATTCACGTACCTTTTTAGTAAGATTTTCTTTCATTCGCACGTGGAGTGGAATTCGCTTTGTTATGATAAGCTAAGTTTAACTGTCATGTCATCATAAATTATTTTGTAACTTTCATTATCTGTTACATTAAACCACTTTACAGTGTAGAACATTTCATGGATAGCTACACCCTTGTTACCATCTCGATTATCGATCTCACTTGTTAACATCGCTGGTTTGCTTGTACCAAGATTTGTTCAGGTAATAAACATTTTTATTATCTTATAAAAAAGTATAATGGAATTTAAATCACCAACAATGGTTATTAAAACACATTTCAATTAATGTAGATGCCAAGTACAATGTTGCGCCTACTTTTGATCAGAAATTAATTCAACTAAATCTGCTTGATATAGCTGTGTCTGAAGGAGATTTCTTTCACGTGAAAGTGCCAAATTCTTTTGATCAATATCTAAACCATCTCATAACAGATGACGCAACTGCAAGAAAGTGGTCTTCAAGCCCACTACGAATGTTCCAAAACCAGCTTAACTTTGCTATACTGTGTTCAACTATAGGCTGTGGTGTTTCTTTTACAGACCACTTGAATCACTCAAACAAGCTGATTAGGTCTGTCGATCATTTCCACATGTATTATCAGCTTAGAAGAATACTGTCAAAACTCCATATCCCACTGCCCACTAAATCCAGTTTTAACAGGTATAATAACCCCATAGATATGAAAGCATTTCAACGCATCTGTAATGAATTTAACATTAGTACAAAGTATGACTTTACACAAAATCATGATGATCACCACGGCATGGGTACATCGTATTATGCTATGAGTCACAGACAATACCCTCAAGATTACTGGCCTCCCTACTCTTCATTTTCATCAAAATCTGAAATCTGGTTAGGATCAATACAAAAGAAACAGTCTAATGCCTGGACCACATTTGTCTTAGACAGGAGTGATGGGTTTACTCAAGCAGGAGTGGAATGCAAAAATGAGTCTATCAGAACGTATGTGTGGTGTATTCTGGGAACACAAGCTCAAACAAAATCAAACATCTTAAACGTGAGTGGTAAATTTGATGCACAAAAACAGTTTCTTGTAAACCTTTAAGACTCTGTAAACTCAGTAGTAGACCTTCCATCAAGCATACAACACTATCAAGACATTCTCAGATATGCCAAATCAAAAGTCGACTTTGTAGGCATTGGGTTATACATTTTAGCATCTGACCTTCAACTCCAAATGGGGACAAGAACAAATTATAAGCGTATGTTAAAGACAAATCAGCCTACAGGGTATGGATTAGTGAATTAAATTATACTTTTGTTTTGGTCATAAAAATGACAGACAGAGAAACCATTGATATCACAGACTGCTTCAAAGATGTTGAGCTCTTTTATGACTTAAAAACACATGTTAAACAAGCATTTGAGCCCGGCATAAAACTACATGGCATATAATGTGAATTTGGGATTTTTTGATGGCCAACATGCTATAAAAACAAGACTGTTGATCTTAAGACACATTCCTTTATATTTAATGATGCTAACTGTAACTGGTTTGGGGCACTGTGCAAACACATTTTCAGACAACTATGTAAACTACATAAGTATATTGCATTTGTTACTGCCAATAAGTAATATTACACATATGGCATGAGCAGCATCAGAAAAACCAAGGTGGTTTGTAATTATATTTTTCTATTTATTATTTTGTCGGACAAATAAAAATGATGGACAATGCTCAAAGCCCACGGAACCCTGACTTACGAAACGTGTTCACACAACAGACTTGACTATATCTAATAGTTACACTGTGTATGAATCAATAGAAAACTCTTTTTCTGTCATACAACACAATCGTCTTTCCTGTAGTGTAAAGATTCAGGTTTTGCTAAAATAGAAATTAACAGGGTAGATGCTGTAGCGATTGTATCATATATATCAACAAGACAACACACAGTTAATGCAAGTAGGGAATTGTAAAACGTGTTTAGAGACATACTGTTGACCGACTTTCTTGAAGCAATTGACAGAGCTAGAATGAAGGGTCTGGTTGGCATGAAGGTCATGTACATGGACTACAGCTGAGCCAGTCAAGATATCAATCCTATTGTACGCAAATCATGGCTGCCACTGCCAACTGAAGTTGCAAACAAAAGGCTGTCATCAATATTCAAAACAAAAATAATTTCTTTTTTATGTGGTATGTGCTTGGCAAAGTACACTTTGTAAAATCAAAACCTGAACTTGTATCTAACTACACCAAATTTGTAAACGAACTCAACTTCAGTGGTATGCAATTCCCTGTTACAGTAGAGGACATAGACTTGTTTGAAAAACGAAACCGTGGCATATCTGTGAATGTGTATGTGTGGGATAATGAGACTTCTAACAAATTACAACCAATTAGAGCATCAGCACTTGCCCCCACATACGGACAGTTGGAAGATAAGCATGTTGACCTGTTATTAATATGCCATGGTGAAAACTTTCACTACACAATTATCTGGAGTATGTCACATCTAATTCATGATCATGACTTTGTATTAAAACACAATGGTAAACAAGACTTTTGTAAGAGATTTTTACAAAGGTTTTCCTCCATTAAAGTAGCACATAATCATGTCCAGCACTGTAGGTCAGCTGATGACATTCAAACAATACTTAGGTACCCAGATCCTGGTAGTCAGATATATTTAAAAAAAAAAAAACTATGTTAATCAGCAAAAGCTGCCGTTTGTAGTGTATGCTGATTTTGAATCACTGGTTGTACCATACGACGGTCCTGTTCCAGAATCATAACCAAAGACTGTAAAGTTGAGTGACCAAGTGGTGTCTTTTTTTGGTTACATTCTTGTTAGGTCAGATGTTGAGAATAAAGAACCTGTTATCTACAGGGGTGACACTGCAGCAGCTGAGTTTTTAACAGAAATGAGACAACTACATAGTCAAGTAGTAAAGTATCTGGAAAACTGTCAGATGCCTTTGGTGATGACAGAAGAAGATAAACTAAATTTTGATACAGCAGAGACATGTTAGATTTGTGAACAACCTCTAGGAGGTAATAAACTTTGCGACCATGACCACATAACTGGATGTTACAGAGGTGCTGCACATGGCAATTGTAACTTAAAATTAAAAATAGATCCCAAGGCATACAAAAAGCCTATCTTTTCCCACATTCTTAAAGGGTATGATTCAAACATTATCGTGCATTCTGTAGATAAGTCTTACAAATAAACATTATTTGTATTGCTCAGACAACTGAAAAATATCTGACTTTTAGGCTAGACAACAAATTAGTGTTTCATGACTCAATGCAACATTTGTCCTGGGGGCTTGCAAGTCTGGCAGAAGGACTGACATCGTTTCCAATAACAAGTATATATTTTGAGCCTGAGTTAATTAGAAAGGAGTCAACCACTATTAGTACATTGATCACTGGGTTGTGTTTGAAGGAAGAAGTCTGCCACCAAAAGAGGCATTTTATTCAACACAAAATGGAAAAGGTATTTCTGACTCAGAATACCAGCACGCTCTTGATGCATGGGGTAAACTAGGGTGTGAAACGATTGGCGACTACCATGATCAGTACTTGAAAGCTAATGTTTGTTTGCTTGCAGATGTATTTGAAAGTTACTGTGAAAAGGGTTTGTTACACTACGGTCTTGACCTGTCCAGCTACATAACTAGTCCTGGCATGATATGGCGTGCTTTTTTAAATCCAGTGAGATATCTATAGACCTGTTGTATGATCGTACAATGGATGAAATGGTGGAATGTGGATTGAGGGGAAGTATTAGTATAGCCGCAAACAACTATGCCAAAGCAAACAACAAATATCTTGACGACCTTGACTTTGACCCTCAAGGTCAAGGTCATTCAATACGTACCTTAACGCTAATAATTTGTATGGATTTGTGATGTGTGAGTTATTGCTCTTGAAAAACTTTCATCTGCATGATTTTTCACAGTGTGACATAGACTTAACAAACTTTAGTATGACTCATGACCAGAATGATGCAAAGGGTTGGATCTTTGAAGTCGACCTAGAGTACCCACACCATCTATATGATTACCACAATCATTATCCATTAGCAGTGGAGAAAATGAGTATGACTTTGAAAAAAGAAGACACTAAACTTGTGCCAAATCATAATGATAAATTCAATTACGTTTGTCATTATTGCTTACTGCAGTTTTGCATCAGACATGGGTTAGTACTAAATAAAGTTCACAGAGGCATAAGTTTTGATCAGTGTGCGTTTATGAAAGATTACACAATGAAAAACACAACCCTGCATGCAAGGGATTGTATCACTGCATTTGACAAAGACTTCTTTAAGCTTATGAATAATGCCTGTTTTGGCAAGGTGATGGAAATTCCTCATCACCGCAAAGATTTGAGACTGGTAACAGCTGATTTGGGTGCAGTTAAACTTACAGGTAAGCCACAATACACAGGGTATAAAGGGTTTCATCAGTCATTGTTTGCAGTGACATTTCAACAAAAAAAAATTGTTAAACTGGACAAGCCAGTATTCATTGGCATGGATATTCTTGAGCTGTCAAAACTGTTAATGCTTGAATTCTACTATGATTAATTTAAACCAAAGTATCCTGACTTGTGGCTGTTATACTCTGACACTGACTTTATGATCATAGACGTGCCTACTGAATACTTTTATGAAGACATGAAAACAGAGTTGCATATGTATGACATGTCTGATTACCCTAAGGATCTCCCACTGTACAGCACACAAAACAAGAAAGTGCCTGGAAAGTTTAAAGACGAACTGAATGGACTGCCTATAGTAGAGTATGTTAAACTGAGATCAAAAATGTATTCCATTCTGCACCAGAAAGGCAGTCAGTTGAAAGCCAAAGGTATAAAAAACAGCGATAAAAAAAAGACATCTGACATGAACATTACAAGCAAGTTTTAGATGGAGAACTAATGCCTGATTATCCAAGCAAGACGCTGAGGTCAAATAGAAACAAGCTTGAATTGATCCAAACACATAAGAAGTCACTTGCAGTAGGAGTCACAAAATGAGTGTTTTACACTAAGGAAAAGGCTTATGCACCTGGTCATTACGCAATCAAGTTATCTGAAGACATAGCCAATGTTAAAAATGAGTAACAGTGTCTGGGGGAATAATCTGTAAATCGTCTCTGACAAATGCCCTCTGAAGGGCAGACTCATATAGATAATAAATCTATGGATTGCCAGGGACTATTTTTTATATTGTGAACAGATGTAAACCAAATCATCTTAGTTGCCCTGCGCCTGACATCATTCTCGGCCTCACCAGATTGATATAGATATCTCACCTGTTTCGTAAACAAGCTTGTGTCAGGGACTATCGGCGGTCCTGACGGTGTTGTTGTTTTGGGCTCTGTCATTAATCACAGGTTATTTAATGAAACGGGTAAAGAAGTAATACCCCAAGTCCAGTAAGGCCTATTACCAATGCAGTTCTTCCTGACTCATGTGTGTTTACCAAAAGGACCAGAGAGTCCGGGGCTGACTGTACTGGCTGTATGGGTGCCGGGGTTGGAGCCAGAGGTGTTACTGTCTGTACTGATGTTACAGACATTGTTAATGGTTTTAGCGCAAGCGGTGACTGTTGATGTGTGGTTGTTGCCCCCAAGTTCACTGATTGATTGAGTCCTAATTTTTGACCAACACCAGCAACAATTATTTCATTATTATAATTTGTTATTGTCCCCACTTGTAACTGAAAGGTCAGATGATAACATGTATAACCCGATGCCTACTACAAAGTTAATGTTTGATCTGACATATCTGAGTACGTCTTGGTAGCGTTGTATGCTTGATGGGAGATCAACCACTAAGTTGATTGAGTCGTCTAGATTTGCGAGAAACTGTTTTTGTGATTCAAATTTGCCACACCCGTTTAAAATGTTTGATTTTGTTAGTGATTGTGCTCCTAGTATACACCACACTTATGTTCTAATAGACTCATTTACGCACTCAACTCCCGCTTGAGTAAACCCGTCACTCCTGTCTAAGACAAATGTAGTCCAGGCAACAGACTGCTTCTGTTCAATTGATCCTAAGCAAACTTGTGATTTTGATGAGAATGAAGTGTAACTGGGGTAGTAATCTTGATGGTATTGTCTGCGACTCATAGCGTAATACAATGTACCCATGCCGTTGTGATCATCAAGTTTTTGTGTGAAGTCATACCCGGTATGGGGGCTAATGTTAAATTCATTACAAATGCGTTCAAATGCTTTCATATCCATGGGATTGTTAAAATGGTTGAAACTGGATTCAGTGGGCCATGGCGTATGCAGTTCTGACAGTATTCTTCTAACGATACACAGACCTAATCAGTTTGTTTGAGTGATTTAAGTGGTCTGTAAAAGAAACATCACAGCCAGTAGTTGAACACAGAATAGCAAAGTTGAGATGGTTTTGAAACATCTGTAGTGAGCTTGAAGACCACTTTTTTGCAGGTGCATCGTCTGTAATTGGAGGGTTTAGATATTGTTCAGAGTTGCCAACCCCCAATCTTTTTTTCAGTAGTCAAAATTTAGAATTTCAGTAGTTTCATGACAATTTCAGTAGTCAATGCGTGTTGCTGCGATGCAATACTAATGTAACTATACACAAACACAAGCCTTGCTGATAATGCCGTTAAAATCTCTGACCACATTCAGGGCTCCCAAAACAAATTCTTAAAAATCCCTAAAAAAATCCAGTAGCTGGATTTGCGCACACGTGAGTGTTACTTTCAGAGTATAGTGTTACTTTTATGTTACTTTCAGAGTATAGTGTTACTTTTATAGTATTGACTGTGTTAATAAAAGGATACTAAAATCTATAATCAATCGATCAATAAAGACGTGCTGCAGTATGATTTGGATCACTTGCAAGAGTGGTCCGACACATAGGATTTGCATTTTAATGTAGAGAAATGCAAGGTCTTGCATGCTGGAAGGATCAACCCTGAACATGATTACTTGATGAAAGTTAACAGTGACATTAAAAAGGCGGTATCTTGTGAGGAGGAAAGGGACTTAGGTGTTGTTTTTGATAAAGTTCTATCTTTTGATCCCCATATTCAGAACTGTATTAATAAGGCCAACGCAACAGTTGGAGTAGTTAAGAGAGCCTTTAATTATTTGGATAAGGACTCTTTCAGTAAACTAAGAAATACCCAATGGAGAAAGAAACACGCTTAGAAAAGACGGGTACAGCACAATTTATTAATATTTCTGGTAAATACCCTTTGTCAAAATAGACAAACAAACAAACATAGTTTGGTACTTCTTTGCATATTACACTCTTGGCAGTCACCTTTTTGGTCTGGATTGCTTATTTCAGTAAACTGTATAAAGCACTAGTCAGACCACATTTAGAATATGCAAACACTGTATGGTACCGAGAGTCAAAGAGACAGTCAGTTGCAGTCAAAGGGGTACAGAGACAAGCAACAAAGCTGGTTAAAGAATGTAAAAATATGACTTAGATTCAAATATTTTGGACTACACTCCTTACGTGGACATAGAATAGGTGGAGACTTAATCCAAGCTTTTAAAATTTATAATGGCATCGACAACCTAATTTGAAACAACTTTTTGGGGCAGCTAGATGAATTACCAAAATTTAAAGAGATTTTCTATTGCTATGATGAATGATTTGTAGGGAAAAATGCATGCATAACAGACCCATAAAGTAATAAAAAAAGAAAGGACATTTGCAAAGGTCTCCCAGCCTATTTTGCCCTCACACTACTACTGCTAGACTTATGACAGCCTGGCCAACAGTTTGACACTTCAGCACCGGCTGCTGTTAAAAATGGTGCACCGCAGTTCCAGTTCCATTTATTATCACACTCTTTGTCTATATTATATCCTTTGCTCTGCTAGAATTCTTTCAACGATGTCTGCACACGATATGTTTGCGATGTGATCAAAATGGCGGTAGCCGTGTGGTGCGCGTGCATCGGTAACTTCTGGCCGCATTCCGCTAACTTCCGTCGTCTGCTCTCAGACTCAGGCTTCACAATGATTGGTTCAAAGCCTAACACGTGCTGGAAGCTGTGATCAGCAACACGTAGTTGGGTGACCGTGACCTTGACTCGCCCGGCAGTCTACATGGTAGCCATAGGCACTCATCATCATCATCATCATCAGTCCCTTGCCCGAACTGGGCGTTGGGGGGACTGAAAGGCAGCAGCAACAGACAGTGCTCTCCACTGAGTTCTATTTTGGGCGGTGGCAAGCAAGTCTGGCATCTCGAGTTCGGTCCATTCTTTTGTGTTTGTGACCCAACTCTTTCTCATCAAGGACTGATGGACAAGCAACAGAATAAGAATAGGCACTCAACAAACCTTAAAACTTTTGTTGTTTTTACTATTGTTGATTTTTGCTTTTCTGTAGTATTTTTAATACTTCCGTAGTTCTGTAGTAACACATCGACTTCCCTAGTAAACTACGGAAATTCCGTAGTGGTTGGCAACTCGGTATTGTTAAAAGGGTTGGGTACTTTAACTTGAAATAGATCTTGTTCAGACAAAGCTATGTCGAGCTGATTTAGTTGAATTATTTTCTGTTCATAAGTTGGTGCGACATTGCACTTGGCATCCACATTAAATTGAATTAAGTTTGCAGTGACGCTTGTTGGTGATTTAAATTCCATTGTGCTTTTTTTATGAAATAATAATTTTTTTTTATCACATTAACAAATCTTGACACAAGCAAACCAGTGTGGTTAACTAATGGGATTGATAATCATGATGGTAGCAAGGCTGTAGCTACCCATGAAATGTTATACACTGTAAAGTGGTTTAATGTAGAAGATGATATAAATTATTATGTAGCTGATGGCACGAAGATTGGTGATACTTTACGATCTGGGTATTAGGACTTTTGTACTTTAGCTGAATGGCTACAAATTAAATTTAAAATAAAAGCAACTTTAAATCCAGCTAACTTACTTGTTACATTAGATTTTCCAAACAATAAACAGTATTTATTATCAATTAGTCTTAAAACGTTACTTGTTTTTTTAGATACACTTCCAAATGAAGATTGGGCATCATAATCATTACCATTCAGACGTCTACTAACACCAAAAAAGGATAAAATAACTGGAAGATATCCTGTTCATTTGTCAGTACACACAGTGCTAAATGTTTATTTGAAAGAACTAAACACAACTGAAAATGTTCACAATGGAAAATCTTCAACTTTATTGAGATGCTTGCCGACTGGAACTGCTTCCTATTGCAAAAATCTTGTTGTTAGATTTTCTGCACAGTTTAAGAAATTAGGTTCTAGTTTCTTCGAATCACTGTGTATATCTGTAACTAATCTAGATGACAAACCAGTTCTGATGCATGATTTTAGTGTTGTGTTAGAAGTTAAATAATTTTATTTTTGTTTATAAAAATGAGTGGTGGTCCAAAGCCAAGAATTATTCCAGTCGCGTGTCTGGTAACAGAGTTGAAAGATTTGACTGACGTACAGGATTTTGAGAAGGAGTTAGTTAGTTATTTGGGTTTAACGCCAAGCAGGTGACTAAGGCCATCTCACGGCAGTTTGAGAAGGAAAAAAAAGTTAAATGTTTAGGGCTTAACGTCTTTTGTCCACAATGGAGGTGATTTCAAAGATGGGACACTAAAAAAGGGTCTGAACAAATTTTGACCCAAGCTGGATTCGAACCTGGGACCTTTAAGTCGAGAGGCGAACAATCTTACCACCGAGCCACCCAGCTCCCCTGGTTTGAGAAGGAGGGAGAAATAGGAGAGGTGTATGGATTTGAACTTGATTCTTTTGGCATGTACAAGCGGAAAGTAATCGATGACATGAAGGACCGAAAAGAAAGAACATTTTCTAAACTTGGTCAGCTGCGTGATGTTACTGCACCTATTCCGCCTACTCTTGTAAATAATGTGCCCTACAACTTAATACATGTGGGTAATAAGTGGGTAGTTTCACTTGTGCGGCTCGCATCTACACATGCACCAACAATTGACTTAGACATAAAGTTTGAATTTAATAGTCATTATGTATAATATATTGATGATGAAGGTGCCTTAGTGTTTAGGAAAGTTGTTAACTCTGGGCCACTGATTTTAAGCCTTGTTCCAATTTTTGCACAAGACAACAATAGCAGAGATAAACTAAAAGTTCTTGAGTATGAGAAACGATGGTATCTTCTTACAAATAGAAGGGGAAGATTGGATACAAAGGTTGTGTTTGTACCAGCAAACTTTGCCATGGCTAAAGAAGCGACAATAGTATTTGAAATTATCATGAGATCTGTAGCTTCTGTAAAAGAGGTAGATATTGCACAGGGAATCAAACTTATGTGGGATGACACATTGGTAGAGGCAACAAAAGTATTTATTGCTATTAGATAAGGAATTGATGTAGACGTATCAACTAGTAACCCAGCTGTAACGATAGTAATAGATAAAACAACTTTTGTTCATCTAAGTTACATAAAACTTGAACATATTGATCTTGTGTCATTTTATTATGCCAGCAAATTATACACTTTTGACGAGTTACAAAATGTAATCGCTGATTAAATTAAAAAAAATATTTGTGAATAAAAAAATGTTGAACTTCTATCCGCAACTACCGACACTTGAGTCTGTGCCGATTGATCCGCATGTGACAACTGTGCCAATTGTATCTGATAAAACATTACAGGCAGACACATTCCGATTAATAAATATTACAGAAGCATTGAAATATTTGGAGGGAGAAGAGGCGAGATACTCCAGGTGTAAAAGACGGTATAAGATGGTTTTCAATTCTGTACAAAACACATCTACGGCTGTGGGTGCGGTTTCAGCTGGATTATCTGTAGGGGGTATTGTTTTGATAACAACTGGAATTGGAAGTTTAATTGGAGATGGCCTTGAAGGAGCTAGCATTGCCACAGGTCTGGTATGCTTTGGTTTGGAAGGCCTTAACAAAAGATTCCATACAAAGTTACAGGAGCATGAAGCATTGAGTACTCTTGCTGGTGCAAGGCTCAGTAGTTTGAAACTTATTATCAGTAAATCTTTGGAGGACAATTTTATTGACGATATCGAATTTAAGAGAGTGCAGGATGATTTAAACAATTACAAAAAAGCAAAAATCTGAAATACAGAATAAGATGCGTAGTCAATCTCCTGTGAATGTTGAAGAACTAAAGGCCAGTTTTTTAGAGAGGGGAAAACAGCTTGGAGCAAAGGAAACCATGGAAAAATAACACAATCTATTTTCAAGGAAATAAAGATCAGATTTGGTAATCGTTTAATAATGTCATACACTTCACAGAAAGATGACATGCCACTTAAATGGCTTAGGCATGTCTACTTACACCCATCTGTGCCGCCAACAGAGTACCATTGAGAAAAAAAATGTTCGAGTAAGTTGTAACTGCAGTCAAGTTGTTGTAAGAAATTGTAAGAACTTAGGGTAAGTAATTATTAAGTTCTTATGGTAAGTAACTTAAAAGGTTACTAAAAGTTAATTGCAACTTGTTAATAAGTATGAAGTTTTACTTGGCATCACTTGGACATTTGTGGATGTTTAGGTGTTGTCAGAGACAATAGTTATATAGAGAGATAATAAGAGAATACAAAAGTATCAAATTCAATAATGCCGCACTGATCATGATCACCATTTTTAAAAAATCAACAGGGTGATTCGGTGATGGTGGGGAGGTGATGGGGGGTCAATGAGTTTATTATCGATAATGGCAAGATTTATCCATGGATGCCGCATTATTGATTTTGAAGCTTTTGGATTCTCTTATTATCTCTCTCTTAGCATGCGATTCCTATGGATTGAATCGAATGAGTCCGGAAGTAGCCGGAACACGTGGTTTGGTCTCCCTTTGTTCCAAAATGACTGTGAGAAAACGAAACTGCCGAGGGCCTAAGCGTTGTATTTATGTATACCCCAGTAAGCAACGGTCCTCGGGCCCACGACGGCCGCAGTGGGCCCGTGCACTGCCATGCGCTATCCCACTGCGGCCAGAGGACCGTTGCTTACTGGGTGATTAATATTTGCCAGTTGGACAGGAATAATCATGGACTCGGTAGAAATCGGGAGATGGGTTGCAAAGTCCTGGTCGATTTCACGTGTTGGGTCATTCTCGCCAGTTACGACAGAACATGCGTACTACTAGCGGACTGCGTCCACGAGTACGAGAAGTACGTTGGATCTACTAAACTGTCCCGCCACGCGAAATCGATCCTGGCTCAGTTTTACGTGGCACCTTTGAAGAGGACTCAAATAACTAGCTGGGTAATTCGTTGGTGCACATAAACACGCGTACTTTGTATTTTCCTGTTTTTCATTCCTCTCCAAACTACACTGTGGGTCGATCTGGCGTACGCGAAACTGACCCGACTCGATCCCGCGTACCAGAAACATTGATACGAAATGCACAGATACATGGCATTATGAAAAGGCTTGGAGAAGGAAGGTTGACGGGAAAGTGACGGAGTGAAGCGGCCATGTACGACAGACAGAAGTGGAGTAAAGGTGATACTTTCTCTCCTGTCCGTCTTATATCGCTGGACATCGCTCATCTACCGTGGTGTCTGTCGTCAAGGAGAGTGTCGTAATAACATTTCCCGTAAAAGATAAACCTATTACCTCGCCGGCGAATGTGTTTCACTGTACATGTCTGCAAAAGTAAAAAAAAGAATAAAAAAAAAAAAAAAAAAAAAACCCACACAGAAAGAAAATAAAACAGCAGCTCAGCCGTATACCTTTTCATTTATCATTTGAACTACTTACCTGTGTGTGTGTGTGTGGAGGGGTGGGGGAGGGGCGGGGGTGGGGGTGAGGTTAGAGGGTGGTGTCTGTGCGTTTATGAGTATGTCTGCCTATGTGAACAGTAAAAAACTAGACCGAAAGGGTTGACTGCCAGTGCTTGTAATTTAGAAAAAACTACCAAGTGAGTAGGAAAAGCACTGTCAAGGGAGAGAAGTGTGCATGATAGACCAATGATCATAGATCTACTTTGGTCCAAGCACACACAAAACCAAAAAAAAAAAAAAAAAAAAAAAGATAGGAAAGAGGGGGCCCCTAAATAAGAGACTGAAAGCAATGCATATGGAAGACCCCCCCCCCCCCCCCCCGAAAGGAGCGTATCATTATCCCACTGTTCCAGCCCCTAGGTGCATGGAAATTTAAATCTAGGTCCCCCAATTTGGGGTCCAGATATTGAGCCGGTGTGGACAGCTGTTTCGGTCTTGGCGACCTCCTCAGCACACCATCGGCAATACTGGAGGAAGAGAAGGAACTTCTGCTTACCTGCAAAGAAGACCACATTTTACTGTGGTTTCTGCATGGGCATACATTCCATGCCTCCACCTAGAGCCAAATTTCCATGCACCCTAAGAGAGAACCTACTAAAAAGGGGGAAGGGGTTGCAGTCGAAATTGTAGTAAAAAACTAGACCGAAAGGGTTGACTGCCAGTGCTTGTAATTTAGAAAAAACTACCAAGTGAGTAGGAAAAGCACTGTCAAGGGAGAGAAGTGTGCATGATAGACCAATGATCATAGATCTACTTTGGTCCAATTGGGGGACCTAGATTTAAATTTCCATGCACCTAGGGGCTGGAACAGTAGGATATGTGATACGCCCCCCTTCGGGGGTCTTCCATATGCATTGCTTTCAGTCTCTTATTTAGCGGCCACCTCTTTCCTATCTTTTTTTTTTGTGTGCTTGGACCAAAGTAGATCTATGATCATTGGTATATCATGCACACTTCTCTCCCTTGACAGTGCTTTTCCTACTCACTTGGTAGTTTTTTCTAAATTACAAGCACTGGCAGTCAACCCTTTCGGTCTAGTTTTTTACTACAATTTCGGACTGCAACCCCTTCCCCCTTTTTTGTAGGTTCTCTCTTAGGGTGCATGGAAATTTAGCTCTAGGTGGAGGCATGGAATGTATGCCCCTGCAGAAACCACAGTAAAATGTGGTCTTCTTTGCAGGTAAGCAGAAGTTCCTTCTCTTCCTCCAGTATTGCCGATGGTGTGCTGAAGAGGTCGCCAAGACCGAAACAGCTGTCCACACCGGCTCAATATCTGGACCCCCAATTGGGGGACCTAGATTTAAATTTCCATGCACCTAGGGGCTGGAACAGTGGGATATGTGATACGCCCCCCTTGGGGGGGGCTTCCATATGCATTGCTTTCAGTCTCTTATTTAGCGGCCCCCTCTTTCCTATTTTTTTTTTTTTGTGTGTGTGCTTGGACCAAAGTAGATCTATGATCATTGGTCTATCATGCACACTTCTCTCCCTTGACAGTGCTTTTCCTACTCACTTGGTAGTTTTTTTTTCTAAATTACAAGCACTGGCAGTCAACCCTTTCGGTCTAGTTTTTTACTACAATTTCGACTGCAACCCCTTCCCCCTTTTTCGTAGGTTCTCTCTTAGGGTGCATGGAAATTTGGCTCTAGGTGGAGGCATGGAATGTATGCCCCTGCAGAAACCACAGTAAAATGTGGTCTTCTTTGCAGGTAAGCAGAAGTTCCTTCTCTTCCTCCAGTATTGCCGATGGTGTGCTGAGGAGGTCGCCAAGACCGAAACAGCTGTCCACACCGGCTCAATATCTGGACCCCCAATTGGGGGACCTAGATTTAAATTTCTATGCACCTAGGGGCTGGAACAGTGGGATATGTGATACGCCCCCCTTCGGGGGGGGCTTCCATATGCATTGCTTTCAGTCTCTTATTTAGCGGCCCCCTCTTTCCTATCTTTTTTTTTTTTTTGTGTGCTTGGACCAAAGTAGATCTATGATCATTGGTCTATCATGCACACTTCTCTCCCTTGACAGTGCTTTTCCTACTCACTTGGTAGTTTTTTCTAAATTACAAGCACTGGCAGTCAACCCTTTCGGTCTAGTTTTTTACTACAATTTCGACTGCAACCCCTTCCCCCTTTTTATTAGGTTCTCTCATAGGGTGCATGGAAATTTGGCTCTAGGTGGAGGCATGGAATGTATGCCCCTGCAGAAACCACGGTAAAATGTGGTCTTCTTTGCAGGTAAGCAGAAGTTCCTTCTCTTCCTCCAGTATTGCCGATGGTGTGCTGAGGAGGTCGCCAAGACCGAAACAGCTGTCCACACCGGCTCAATATCTGGACCCCCAATTGGGGGACCTAGATTTAAATTTCCATGCACCTAGGGGCTGGAACAGTGGGATATGTGATACGCCCCCCTTCGGGGGGGGGGGTCTTCCATATGCATTGCTTTCAGTCCCTCTTTCCTATCTTTTTTTTTGTGTGCTTGGACCAAAGTAGATCTATGATCATTGGTCTATCATGCACACTTCTCTCCCTTGACAGTGCTTTTCCTACTCACTTGGTAGTTTTTTTTTTATGTGAACAGTGTTGTTAATTGTCTGTAAGTATTATGTTTTACTTATATGTATGTGCATGTGTAGATAGTCTTGTAGTTGTTAGCAACGGCAGGTTTGTAAAATGGCTGTGTCAATGACGATGTCAATGCCTTAACCGTTGTAAAGTAAAGTTTCACTTGATTCATTGATTCATTTGTAGGGGTGACGGTTTCAGAACGTATATCTCTTTTCACCTGTTGGTGTCTGTACATTATACACCTCGGCATGAATCAGGCTCGGCAACGTGATGTCAGCACGCGTGCATGCTAATCTTCGTGGCCATCTTTAGAGGATGAAAAATCGTGTTTACGTGTGCAACTCTTAGATAAGCGCCGTTAGCACGATTGCAGGAAAGTCCTGTTGTGCTATTGGCAGTGAGCGCAATTCTCGCGATCGCTATGGGAACACGTTTTGCGGCAAGTTTTTTTGTACGAAGTATTTAACATGAACAGTTTGGTACTGCTTATCCTTGCGAAATAAACAAACAAAACATGGAGAATGTCCGCAAACCAAATGGGGAAAATGCCATATAGCACGAGCCGTTTGAGGTGGTGGTAGACGTCACTAAGCTGATCAACACAGAACCTCACAATTCTACCGCAAATCCCGCACGTCAGCCACCGCTTGCCTTTTGCGCATTGGAATGGCGCTTGTTTATATTGGTTCTCGTTTGGATAGGTGTGTTTCTTTAGGTGACAGTTGCAATGTCAGTCTCGGAAGTTAATTGAGGTCGATTGTTATGCTAGATGTGATGTGAATAGGGATGTCAGCTCAATGTGTAAGTAATGCCAACGGACGTGTCAGTAGTGATGCCGCCTTTCTAATAACACTCATTCTCACAGAACATTTACACATTAAAACCCGAAAAATACGAGAAATTTAGATTTGTTTAATGCAGTGAAACTTCAATTTTCTACAAGCACAACCTGTCTCGGATTCACATTTTAAACCAGTAACTCTCAGCATTCAATATTCTTTGTGAGAGCCATCATTGCAGACACATGATTAAATTGAGCTTTGCGATTTATTTGATGGACCCTTTCACGGGCTGGGCGGGACCGTTAAATGAACAGGTTTATTCCAGAAAGTTGAGTTTCTAATGACTGTTTCCTACGAAAGTAAAGTTTCTTTTGTAAGAATCATTACACTATTATGAAACTATTTAGCCCGTAAGTTAACCAGTAATTAACAGAATACACGAAAAGAATGACAACAATCAGATAAAAGAGAACAGTAACATGGATTACACGAAAATTCGTAATGTAAAGGAGGAACCCCTATTATGAAAAGGTGCCTATTATGAAACACCTTGCTCCCGGCGAAACGGAATAACTTTTCTAAATTCCTCCTGTGCAGTAATATAGAGCTACTTCAGTGAACCTTATTTCCGGTGCAAGAATGTCAGGCGTGATGAACACGAAAACTCGCCGAGAAAATGTGATTTTTTACCCTTCCGCAGCGCATCTAATGTTTGCCATTTTGAAACATCTACATCAGCATGCAGTTTTGTGGTTTTTTTAAAAAAAATAGCCACTCTTGTAATAAAGAGCAATCTTCGGACATCAGATGACCAGCGGCAATCGTTTTGGTTCTCTTTTTGTTGTTTTGGAGGCACGCATTTTCCTGGAGAAGTATCTTGTTCCTATTATGAAACACAAAGAGCAGCTAATATGAAACGTGTTTCATAATTAGAACAGTGTTTCATATAAGAAGCAGTGTTTGTCTAGCGTATATCGTAAACCATCCAGCCAGTGTGTTCCAAATTTCAGATGTTGATACGTTTTCTCAATACAGAGTATCCCACACCAGGATCATGTCACTTTGGTCAAGGTCAAGGTCACAACGGCTACATTTATTATGTATGCCATTGTCCAGGCAATGTTACTGTAAACACCGAAACGATGTGATCCGAATGGCAAATTGCGATATTTTGTGACGACACAGAGTTGTTGCACACCAGAATCTATTCACTGTCGTAAAGGCCTAGGTCATAACGGCCATATTTGTTTTGTGCAGAATTGTGTGCTAGGCAATATCTCAAAAACCATTGGGCCTATTCAATCCAAATGTTACAATATAGTATTTTACCATATCACACCTTGCCATCAATCTTAACTGTGGCTCTACCTCAAGGTCAAGGTTATAGTTGCCATATTTTTCTTTCAAATTATTAAGTAGAGAATACCTCTGAAACCGCTGTACAGATGTGCTCTGAATGTTTAGGAAAAAGATGCCTTACACTCATAGGTAATGTTTTTAATAGAAGGAATTCACGACCTGTAAGATGGAGGTCGCAGAAGTCATATTTGTGTGAGCCTTTGTGCAGGCAATATCTCTGAAACCACAGGCCCGTTTTTTCCTACTTATGTTTGATGATATGTGCACTTAACCCCGTTACAACCGAGAAACACTTAATAAGATCCATCTGCAAGACACATAGATCCTCATGAGCCTCGCGCGATCGCGGGAGCTAATGGCGATTTTGGCTCTTGCAGACACAATTGACATATATTTATTTGACGTTTGGGGTTCCTTGGAACTGAATTAGGACAGATTTCAGAGCTATATTTGCGTCTAGTGGTAGTGAAGAGAATTAAACAGATATATGTTAAACAAAAAACAGGTTTATGTCGCTACATCACTTCAAGATGACACGCACGGTTGTCAGCAATGCTTTCAGACAGACAAAATGGCGCATTATTGTCTGCGGGGAGGGGGTGGGGCTAAATAGTTGTTCCAAGAACAAACCTTGTTGGCTTAGGTGTGACAGCAAATGTGAAACAGTTTAAATGTAATCACCAATCTTCCATGCAGCCGCTCTTCAGCTGTCGTGTGTGTATGCGTGCTGTTTGTATAAGGCAATATCTTAGGGGCTATAACATTCACAGACTTTAAACTCGACACAATTGTAGTTTCCAAGAACAACTTTACCTACATATTTCACCTGTAGAAAATGTCAAGGTCATCCCAGGTCGATGTGTTTGTAAAAATTAGTCATTGTTTTACACACACATTTTTAAAAAGTTAACATTGGGAGCAAAAGTGTGAAAGTACGCAAGTATGCATTTTATACCCAAAAACTATTGCGAATGACCTCTCTTTAAGGTATAGGCCAGTTAAAGAAGAAAAAAAAAACGTGCAGGAGATTCCGTAGACCTTTTCGTGGGAACTCTTTCTGTCGGCGGAGTCACAGTTGCTGAGAATGTGAAGAGGGTGAGGACCTACACATGCGCCACTTGTTGACTATCAAACGAGGGGTGGGTGGTGCTGGTGTTAGTGCGGGTGGGAGGTCGCAGGATGGGGAAGAAAGGTCTGGAGACCTTTTTATCATTAGGCAAAAAATCACACGACGGACCGTTTACAATTTCCAAGAAGAGGCGCTGGAGGGTGTGTGTGTGTGTGTGTGTGTGTGTGTGTGTGTGTGTGTGTGTGTGTGTGTCTGTGTGTGTGTGTGTGTGTGTGTGTGTGTGTGTGCGTACGTGTGTGCGTGGGGGAAGGGGGGGGGGAGGTCCAAACTCCACAAAATGTAAAATTACACATTAAAAAATATCCTGGGAGCCGTGCACCTTGGAACACCCCTCTCCCTCTGAATTTGCTTCTGAATATATACATAAAACTGTGTCGATAATGCTAGCTTGTTTAAATTTTTACTTCTGAGGTGGAAAAATTAAATACAATAGCTTTTATTCCCCCATACATAGAACATGTTCAACACACTTGCTGACATGCCTGCCCTTTGACATTTGGAAGGGGCAAATAAAATTATAATGCAGAGACAGTTTACGAACCAAAACATTTCCACTGGGGTCTTATTGCAAAGTTCACATGCAAACTACCTGTAATAACAAAAACCTAAATACGAGCCTTCTTATTTCTCGTGACCTTTGACCTTAGCGAGAGGTTAACTTAGTTGAGCTGCAATCAAACGGTGTATCATCAGTTTTCTCTTTGGCAAGTTTTCAAATAAGGTTATAACTATTTACTTTATAAATCGCCCGTTTATTTGTAACCTTGACCTTTCATGGTAGGTCAGCGCAAGTGACAATCAAAGCTATTGTCAAATATGATCACTGTGCCAAATTAGAAATCTCTGGCTCTGATGGTCTCTCAGAAATTCAAATGATAACATGTGTCACAATTGGATTTACACAGGATGATGGATGGATGGACCAACAGTGGACCAGTGGCGGATGACTCATTATATTTAATTCACCTTTAATATTAAATAAACCTATAATGTATGCTAACCAACTCTCACGCCTTAATAGCCTAACAAAATGTAAGTGAAACTTGTAAAAATGGCATAATCACACTATTTTATAAAAGGAGACCTAGTGTTTCATATTAAGCAAATGGTGCCTAATATGAAACAATGTGTCACTTTTTTTCAAACTGGAACTGCTGCTGCATCGATTCGAGTTTTGAAATTTGGCTTTGTATTAAGATGCATCACTATAATCTCTGTCAAACTCTTGATTCGTATTGATTCTACCTTTCTTAGAACGGTCGCGCGAGACGTTTTTGCTTAAGTGTTTCATACATGGGTATCCTCCCCTACATTATATGGAAAATAAGCTGAAAAATTATGTGGTCTGGGCAAATTACGTACTAGGATGAATGACGTCCATGTCACAAAATGACGTAGTTCATGAAGATGTGAGCGTTCTAAAAGGAACGTTTCACTTACTTCACAAACAATGCGTTACAAAATGTTTAAATATCTTCAGGTTTTACTCTTCTTCTCTGAACCGGGTATACACGGCCGGGTAGAAAACGCTGATTCTGAATTTAGCAAGGTAATCGTGTTCGTAAACACTTTCTCTCGAAAAGGCGAATCAAAACTCTCTTCTCTAAGAAATTATTGTTGAAAAACATGGTTCCAAAACATTTCAAATGCACAATATCATTGATTTGGCCTCATATTTAGGATGGTGCACCGGTCGCAAAGGCAATGACAGATCATGGAAAAAAAAAATATTACACCACGGAAAAGTTAAACTAACCGAAAAGGAATCAGCATCAAGCACAAAAACAAAAACTCATTCACTGCTTGAACTTCACAAGCCGATCATACTTTGGTAATGTGAATTAATGTCACGTTCTTTCCTCACTTAGCGTACAACTACAAGGTAAGAATGCCTCAATCACCATTGGCATGTGACGTCAATACATGGCAATTGGCCCTTTCCAGGATATTCTTTTTCCAGCGCACCGAATCACGTCTTTTGGTGCTTACTTTCTTACTGCCAGAATGTAAAGAAGAAATTTGAAAATTCCTACCAATAACAAAAGATAGTAAATCTTCCCAAACTTTTCATGGCTTGTTTTAGCAATATTTCTTTAAAAATCATTATGACACTTTTTCATAACCGTTTGATAAGGTATGGTTGGACATACACATTTGGTAACGTAAATTACGTGAATTACAGACAACGGTAAAACAAAAATCTTGATTTAAAGTTTGGATCAAAAAGTCTGTTATTTGTATTCAATAGTCACTATGCGAGGTCCTCAAACTTAAAAAAAATCAGTAAATATCTGTAATAAAATCATTAAAAACTGGTCTATAATAACACAGTGCTTTTTAATATTATCATTATTATTATTATTATTTAGCATTTTCATGACTTTCAGGGAGGTCCCAAAGAGGAAGTGAATGTTTCTTGTTCACAACGGTTAATGGTCTGTGCATTGCGAAACAGTATCAATGAGATTATGTCTCAATATAGCGACTGCGGCCAGCAACATACACGCGTTTTACGTATTTGTGCATTGTCTATGAGAATGTGTCTAAGGCAGGGACCGGAAAAGATTACAACTTTGTCGCGTACACTCACTGTCTTAGGTTGCTGACCATGCTAGTAACTAGCAAGCACGGAAAAGGCATGAGACCAACAAGGTACACGGAGTACGCTCGCGAAGTACGTTATTATTCTCATACCTATGCATCACATGATCGGCAATCACTAGTTCTGCAGCATTATTAATGTCATCAATATAAATACTGTACTTTTTGAGAGTAGCTATGTAGCGGGTTCGAATCCAGCTTGGGTAAAAATGTGTCAGTCCCCTTAAGGTGCCCCGCCTTTGTGATAAGCTTTAATTCTTGGTGGGTAAGAGACGTTAAGATCTAAACGTTCAACTTTTGTTTTGTTGGCCAGAGACATTCATACCTTGACCATGAAATGCACAGTTGTCATGGTTTTCCTCATGGTGTATGATGCCACTTTCACAAGCGAGACGAAACACATTCCAAACAGCCAATGGGACAGGACTCTCCATCCATACAGCCAATGGGACAAGACAAGTCACCCACACAGACAGTGGGACACGACTCGCCACTCAAACGGCCAATGGGACAATCAACTGGACAAGAGTCGTTACTCAGACAGCCAGTGGGACAGGACTAAAAACCAGGACAGCCAATGGGGCAGGACTCGCGAGCCAGACAGCCAGTGGGACACGACACTCCAAACAGACAGACAATGGGAGGAGATTCGCCACTCAGACTTTATCGTCACAACAGACAAGGTAAACGCAAAGTCAGAATCTGCCGTGCCGTCCCCTGTCAAGCCCACCATTCAACCTACCGGCAGATCAAGAGTCCAGCTCATAAGCCAGTCAGCCGGTAAGAGGGTTAGCCATCCGATGGCTGATCAGTTAGCTATTCAGCCTACCAGCCAGTCAGCCATACAGTCTATTTCCCAGTCAGAGGGCCAGCCCACCCGAAAGTCAGCTGTGCAGCCCACAAACCAGTCAACCGTCCAGCCCGGCAGTCAATCAGTCAAACAGCTCACCAGCCACTCAGACATGCAGTCCACCAGGCACTTAGATACCCAGCCTACCAGCCATTTAGCCTGCATATTCAACAGCCTTTCATGCAGCCAACCCACCAGCCAGTCAGCTATGGAGTCCATCGGTCGCGCATCCACCAAAGCCTTAAGCCAGTCAGCCGTCCAACCTACCCGCAAGTCAGCTGTGCAACCGAATAGACAATCAGCCATGCAGCCCACCACCCAGTCAGCCACGCATTCCACCACACTGTCAGCCGGTCAGTTCACCAGCAAGTCAGCAGTCCAATACACCAGCCAGTCAGCCGGTCATTCCACCAACAAACCAGCCATTCATCCCACCAGCCAGCTAGCCATGCAGTCAACAAGCCTCTCAGCCAGCAAGCGTACCAGCAAGTCAGCCATCAAATCTCCCACCCAATTAGCCAGACAGCCCACAAACCAGTCATTTACACATTCGATCTTCAATTCTGATGTCCCTATTAGACCGCTAACATCTGATATTAGAGAATATTCTGTCGTTTTGCCTGCATGTACTTACACACAGTCGTTTGACATTCTGCTGAGAGACCGGGGCACTGTGTATGTGGAGGGTGAACTGCAACACATACACACGCTCCTCTGTCAGTTCAGGATTATGGCGTTGGATGGCCGTTTCCTTTCTGTCGTTCCTTTGATATTTCATTTACGAGGGGGAGAGGGAAACCAGTCATGTCTGAACCTGACGATAACCGGCGGAAAGACAGCACAACATTTGAATTACTGTCAAGAAAGCGACTTTGAAGGACCTTTCGTGATCCCGTCTGTCTCGTCTGAACTGCTATTTTCTCTGCGCACTTCAGCTGGAACACCGTTCGGTGTTTATCCGACTCGAGACAATTCTCTCTAACGGAAGCGCTGCTCAAAATCTCCGGACCAGTCAACTATCCACGAACAGCTGGTCTGTCACACCGATTGGTTTCGATGGAGACGTGTTCATTCGTTACGCTCACAATACAGACGCCGTGTTTCACGTGCATGTGACAGACACACTGGTCACCTTTCCCCATTTTGACCTACAGGACAGCCCGGAGTGTCAGGCAGATAAACTGACTCTCTACAAACTGGGACGCGAACACGGAGACCCGGAGTATATATCTCTATGGTTACAATGTGGAGAGAGGTACATTGCACCCCAGGTTTATAGTCATCCCATTGCCATACGTTTCATTTCTGACGACTCTTTGTCCCGCTCCGGATTCAGGATGCTGTACTCCATCCACCCGGTGGCCCAGGTACCCCAGCAGTTGGACTCGGGTCTGTTCAACTGTTCCGTGCCCCACTACCCCACCTTCCAACTGCACTTCCACTGTAACCTGGAGACGGAGTGTGAGGCGGGGGAAGATGAGGCACATTGTCCCTACACCAGCACGGACTGTGGAGCAGGAAACATTGACGCCGGAAACAAGTGCTACCGTTACGTCACCGTGCGGAGAGAGATCACGTGGTACCACGCAAACGAGCAGTGTAGGAACCATGGAGAGAGACTGGTCAGCCTGCGGTCGTTCCTTGATTATCTTAATCTTACGAAGACAGTTCTCCGCTACGCTAGAAACAGTACACATGTCTTGGTAGCTGCAAACATGCATTACGAGAAATTCCAAATTTTCCTGATGCAAAACGATTCAGTGTCGTCTTTTTCCAATATTAGTGACAATGTCCACTGTGCCTATATTAACACTTTAACATGGGGGAAAAGCCACAATCTTATATTATGCTATAATGATGTCTTCGTGCATTTTGTGATCTGTGAGCGCGACAAAGAATCTAGTAGCGAAGCAAATTCTACCAGCACAGCTTTTGATGACAGCACGGCTGTCAGAATGGAACCTCAGTCTAATGTCCATCAAGTCGATATTAATGCCTGCAATACAACTCAACAATCCTTCCATGTTGCGAACGGCATGGTAGTGGAGGTCAGTCTCGTTAAGACACAACCGGCTGATTTCTATTGTGATTTTCAACTGGTAGCAAGCAGGAGGCAGTTTGTTGCCACTGTCGTCGAAACGTTTAGAGTGCAGAAGGACCACATATTAGATGCTGCTGTCGCAGTGACTGTTATAGATGGCATCAGTTCACCAAATAACAGAGAGCATTTGTTCCACAAAATTCACCACGATGAACTTCAAAGAGAGCTTGAACACGGTCTGGCCTTAGCGTCCCGCTCCAACATCATCAGTTACAGTCTGAAAACATCAGGTGTACGACACGTCTACCTGCGGCTCCGCGTCCTGGTCACTGACCTGCCTGGCATACACCTCATGCCGCACGTGCAAACACAACCAAACGGCGGCTTCCTCACATCTTTTGCTTTTGATGGACTGACCAGATACGTACAAAACACAAACGTTACGTTTCAACTTGATATTCCCACAGCTCATGAAATTCTAATGAGCTTTGTGCATTTTGACTTGGGTAACACCACGTGTTTTTCGGACAGTTTAGAGCTGACTGAGTTTGATAGTGATACAGGAAATGTCGTCCGGGGGCGGACCAGGTGTGGCAGAGACGATATTCCTCCATTGACATCCAGTCACCCTATCCGACTCGTATTTAAATCAGGTTTATCTGCAGCGCACCCTACCGGTTTCAAGATGCTGTACTCTATCCACCCGGTGCCCCATGTACCCCAGCAGCTGGACTGGGGTATGTTCAACTGTTCCGTGCCCCACTACCCAACATTTCAACTGCACTTCCACTGTAACCTGGAGACGGAGTGTGTGGCGGGGGAAGATGAGGCACACTGTTCCTACACCAGCACGGACTGTGAAGTAGGCGACATTGACGCCGGAAACAAGTGTTACCGTTACATCAGCGTGCGAAGAGAGATCACGTGGTACAACGCTAAAGCAATATGCCGCAGATATGGCGAGAGAGTTGTTAGCCCGCGGACTCCCAGTGAGTGGAACGCGTTCACGATATCCCTTGGTTACGGCATGAAGACATTTGGTGTGTTTGTTGGTCTCATTACGTCACCCATTTCTCTGAACCCCATCTACAGGGGCGTGTGGAAGTGGGTGGATCAGACCATGGCATTCTACGTCAATGCTCGTGGAGGCCAAGTGTTTAAAGCCATGTGTGCCTACGTTCCTCCTGTATACACTGACACACTGCAGCCCATACCGTGTGACGTGCCCATCTACGTACGTTACGTCCTCTGTGAGCGTGAAAAGGCGTGGGATCAAAACGGGCACACCATACAAGTCTTTGACTATCCACGCACTGCCTGGACCAGCAACCGGACGGTCGTGCATTGCCCGAAAGGTCACGTAACACACGACTTTCTTTCATGTGGCCTTCAAACCGACTGTGGCGTGACCAAGTATATCACATCCTGTCCACTAACCCCCTTGTGCGTGCAGCCACCGGGTCTGTTGACATTGCTGACAGGATCGATGGCTACATGCACAAGGAGGCTAAGCGGTGTATACGTGCCCATGTTTGCGTGTGACGGCGGCTCCCAGACGCTGCACTACACGTTGGTGTGTGACTACAGACAGGACTGCAGGGACGGGTCGGACGAGACGTGGTGTGAGCATGACGCGTGCCCAAACTCCCACAACCCGTGCGACAGCAGCCGTGAGTGCGTGCGGCTGGATCTTTGGTGCGACGGCATGCAGCATTGCCAGGACAGCTCGGACGAGTCCTGTGTGTATTTGGTGCCCGCTCTGGTCCCCTCGGTACCCCCGCCGGCCGTCGTCAGTCTCGATGGACGTGGTGGCTACACCATCCGAGAACTTGACCCAGCACAGCTTTGTCCTGTGACGCACTTCCGATGTTCACAGCACGATTACTGTTTGCCCGTGTACCTGCGCTGTAACGATGTAGACGACTGTATGGGCTGTGAGGACGAGGCTGAGTGCGGCAGCTACACGTGTCCCGGCTTGTACCGCTGTCGCGCCTCCAGTGTGTGTGTGCACAGTGAGCACGTGTGTGACGGCGTGTTCCAGTGTCCCCAGCAGGACGACGAGTTGTTGTGTGATGCCGCTTGTCCTCAGGACTGTCTGTGCCAGGGTCTGGCCTTCATCTGTAGCCAGCCATTTGCGGCGAGCTCCTTTCCCGGAATACGTTACCTGGATGCCGGCGGTTCGGGCATGACGCCGCGTGCCCTAGAGGAAAACCACTATCTGGTCAGACTGAGTCTGTCCCAATGCGACCTGACCACTGTCGACAACATGTCCTTCCCCAACCTGAGGTGGCTGGATCTCAGTGGTAATGCTCTCACCAGTGTGACCATGCAGATGTTTGCCGGACTCAAAAACCTGCGAGTGCTGCGTTTGGCGGGCAACCCCATGACGTCACTATTACCTGGTAGATCGGACGGACAGCACATCAATCTTCACACCCTGGACCTGTCTGGAACACAGCTGGTCACCTACGACGGGCGGTCGCTGGCAGCTTTCCCACTACTGACGAGTCTCAACATTTCTCACGGAGCCCTCTCTGCCATCACCGCAGAGGGTTTCAATTCCACTCCCAATCTGGAGATGCTGGATGTGCGGGGATCTCCACTGGACGAATTTCCCTCACTTACGCTGCGACAGCTCGCCTCCTTAGACACCGTGTACGCCAGTAACTTTAAGCTGTGTTGCCCGGCCGCGCTGCCTAACGGCTTCGACATCAACAACTGCCATGCTCCAATGGACGAGATAGTCTCGTGTGACGACCTGCTCCGCTCCAACGTCTACCGCATCTTCCTGTGGCTCATGGCATCCATGGCCATCGCGGGGAATGCCGGGAGTATGGCTGCTCGCGTCCTGCAGGGCCAAGTCAGCAAGACAGGCTTTCACGTGTTCGTCACCAACCTGTGTGTGGCCGACCTCCTGATGGGCGTGTACCTGATTGTTATCGGCGGCGCCGACCTGCAGTACCGTGGTCACTACCTGTGGAACGACAAACTGTGGCGGGGTAGTGTAGCGTGTCAGGTGGCCGGCTTTCTGTCACTGCTGTCCAACGAGGTGTCGGCCTTCTTCATTTGTCTCATCACTTTGGACAGGTTCCTAGCTCTCCGCTTTCCCCTCAGCGATGTTCGCTTCCATAAACGCTCTGCCCTGGCAGCGTGTGCTGTTGCCTGGACTAGCGGCTTTCTTCTGGCTCTCGTGCCCTTACTGCCCATGACGTCAGAGTGGGCGTTCTACAGCCAGACAGGCACTTGTATCCCGCTGCCCATCACGCGCACTACGTTTGGAGGTGGACACTATTCATTTGGAGTCATGGTTGTCCTCAACTTTGTCCTGTTTGCGCTGATCGCGCTGGGCCAGGCGCTTGTTTTCCTCTCCGTGCGCAAGAACTCCATAGAGGGGACACGCGGGGAGCAGGACTTGACCATCGCCCGCCGGCTGACTACCGTCGTGCTGTCCGACTTCCTGTGCTGGTTCCCCATCGGCTTGCTGGGCCTGCTGGCCGCCACGGGCACCCCCATTCCTAGCGAACTTAACGTGGGTGCGGCCATCTTCGTGCTGCCCTTTAACTCCGCTCTCAACCCCTTCCTCTACACCATCAACGTCATTATGGAAAAGCGCAGGAAGGCGGCCGACGCTCGCCTCATAACGCTGCTCAGCCGGAGAGTTGGGTGCCGAGACCAGGACAGGAATAAGCTAAAGACTCGCTCAGTAGACTGTAAAGAGACACAGACAGACGCCAGTGATTATCTCCAATAGTCTCATCTTGACATGTCCTTTACGTACACTTACTGTTTTTCTCATCAGTGTGTTGGTGAGTGCGGGTATCTCAAGCGAGAATGAACAGTATACATTACACGCAACAAAAACAAACAAAAACAACGCTCGATACTAAATTATTAAATGGGGTATATGGCGACTTTTTTAGTATTCATATTGCACTGTTTAAAACTTTTTATCACTCTTTCTAACCCCGTATACTTTGCTTTTTCACTTGTTATCTTTGGGAGCTCTGACGCATGAAATGGGAAAAATAAACAAGATGGGTTGAACCTATGACAGTACATTATAAGACACAGCACTCGGTCCGAGAGTGCGAGGACGCGTTTTGAGAGTTATTTCCCTTATGAACGTGCTGCGACGGGCTGACCGAGCAATGTGAAGCGTGGGGGAGACTCACAGAGCAATTACTTTCTCAAACGCAACAAGCAATATTGTCTCGGCACAGCATTCTTCCGCTTTCCCAAGGAAGAAAAAGGAAAACTAATTACTTTTAGCTCTTATTTTTGCATACACTTACGACTAGAGAATAATTGAATGGTGTACAGGATTAGTGGTATGAGAAAAAAATTCGATTTGAAATAGGGGTGCCGGGCGATACGCAAGCATAACTCTCGCATGTGGCAATGGTATGTAAGTGATATTTGAACGGATAGCCGTTAAAAATAAATGTAAATATCTTTGGATTTGTATCTGGGAATTTCGCCGTTCGGTTCTTCTCTGCATTTAACACGCTTGACAGTCACCTTTTTAGTCTGATGTGGAAAACTGGTCCTATTGTATTTAGAATCTAGCTCTCCACGAATTCCATTAAACGTTATCAGTTAGAAAGTGGTTTAGCTAACATTTAGATCCAAAGAAATTATGCGTCCTTGGTATTTGTTTTAATGTAGAAGTGATCCATCCGTACATAGAATAGTTCTTATCTCCACTAATGTTGGATTAACGCAAGATAGATCTAATCATGATTGCCCCTTGTGCACAGCTAATATAACTTTTGAGGGGGGAAAACTTTGCAGCCTGAACTGTTCTCACGAACTAGGACTATATATTAAAGAGTTTAGGTGATGTTTTAATACATCAGTTTCATTCAATGTTTGTTATTTTCCCAAAAGATGTAAAATAAAAGTGCAGGACACTTGAAGGGAAGATTTGTTGAGACTGCCACCTGCAGAGCTGCATTCACGGGCCTCCAGGTTACGCAGTGTCAATTTTGAAGACGGACAGTTTACGTGTGTCCCGGAATGGCTCAGGTTGTTGTGGGATGCTGTGCCAACTTTGTTTTCTATGCCCAACCCACACCCCAAAAGACAGCCACCCAAGACGATGGATGCTGCTACACTTTAGCCAGTAATTTACATAACTAAATAAATTGTTAATATAATACGTAAACGTAAAACTCTCAAAAATGTAAGTTTTCCTCCCTACAAAACACAACAAAAACAAACAGCGAACAACAACAGCACAAGAGATGAGAGTTGTCTTCAGAATTGTAATCTTAACCTTTCGCGTGTCGGTAGCGGTTTTAGTCGCGATGATTCCTGTAGGAATCATCGCGACCAAAACCGCTACCGAAACGCAAAGGGTAACAACTCTTTATCATTAAATTCAGTCGGACTTGCAGAATTTACATTTTTATGATTTTTCGATGACCTATGTTTGTTTTGTCTAGGTGTGTGTGTGTGTGTGTGCGTGCGGGTGTGTTTTCATGTAGTTTGTAGCAAGGACAAGAACAAAAAAAGGTCTGCGCACCTATTCTTTTATCCTTGGAAAATAAAGTTTCATTTCATTTCATTTCATTTCATTTCTCTCTCTCTCTTTCTCTCTCTCTCTCTCTCTCTCTCTCTCTCTCTCTCTCTCTCTCTCTCTCTCTCTCTCTCTCTCTCTCTCTCTCTCTCTCTCTCTCTCTCTCTCTCTCTCTCTCTCTCTCTCTCTCTCTCTCTCTCTCTCTCTCTCTCTCTCTCTCTCTCTGTCTCTGTCTCTGTCTCTGGCCTCCGAAAAAAAATCTTCGGCAAACTTCGGAAAAGTCACGTGACATGACGTCACACACCTGACACGCTTGGTCCGCTTCGTTCCCGTTTGTCGAAGCATCAACACCACACCTGGACTGCACGCTGTGTGATAGTTGTATCGTTTTCAGTTTTGCGCGAACTCTTTGTGTGGTGAGCTAGAAATATGCCGGGACAAGTTTGTGTTGTTCAGGTGGATGCAGCCGCAACCGAAGAAAGGTCTCGCCACAAAATCATATACCCCACACTGAGATCAGACTTTGTGGCCGTCGTGTGACCGCTTCGTCCGTTCCACTCGCAGAGACTTCCAAAAGGGAAATAAAAGGACGTTAGTGTGCTCCCCACATTTCAAGGAAGACGATTTTTCCAACTTAAAACAAAATTAGGTTAAAATTTGCGAAAAAGTTTATAATAAAACCCGGAGCCATTCCAAGCATCCGGCCGATCGGCTCTTCACCAACACTGTCCATCGCAGCGGAGAAGAAGCACAGAAATGTCTTCGCAATGAAGCTGCAACTGGCGAGAGAGGTAAGCCACAGTATCAAGTATCATATTCTGAATATTTTAGGTAGATTAAGATACAAGTTGTGTGTGTGTGGGGAGGGGGCGGTCGCGAAAGAGTCGTGCCTCTCATCAGCCACCTGGTAGTGTTACACTGCTGCTGATTTGAATTCAATCTATAATTGCAGTTTGTATACGTGCATGCATAATGATGCATGGTGATATACTACACAGGAAAGACTTCCAGCTTTTGCCTCCTAATGCTTATCCTTGTGAAATCCTTTGTGCGGATACTAAATACATTTGTATTGCACGATTTCTTCGGAATCGTACATGTGTATAATAATTGTATAACACTCTTAGTCTTTATAAAGCAGTTACATTTTAATTAATTTACACAGATGGTGTGTAAGCTATATCATCTGTGGATGAGCTGAAATTCTTTTAATTGCTTAAATTGCAGGCCACAGAAAACAGACACATGTATGTGCAAGGAGACATATACAACTAAAGCAAAGTCGTCTGGTGACCAGACCTCGAACCTGGTGGCCTTTCATAGCTTCCTGTTGCACTTCGCTCCTAAGCACACTGCCTTCAGTTGGCTGGGAATGCGAACAAGGTCAGTCTCCTGTGTATTGTCAGGGTTGGGCATTGGATGCAGTGCAGGCCATCTTCCTGCTAGATAGAATTAGTGTGCTGCAAGTGCAAGGCATTGTGCAGTGAACTGCGACAAGGGCTGCTCATTGCCGCGCAACAGAGGATTTGGTCGCATTTTATGCACTGCCTTGTTTAATGGAAGGAGATGTTCAGAAGGTTGCCGCAATGTCAGACAGAGATTGTATGTCGCTATAGCTTGTATCACAGATAACTGATGCATGTATTTATTCTGGAAAGGTGTTCTGTATGTCTGTATGAATCATACTGCTACCATCATACTGAAGAGACCACCGGACTCGTGTTGTGTGATTTTGCTAACACGCAAAACATCAAACTTGTTTATCTATTATATATATTATTAGTATTAACTGCCATTTAACCAGGGGCCTCTATTGTACCTGCATGCATATGTGTTACAGACACAAACTGGCGGCCATGCATTATAATGTCAACAGCAACAGGTACCAGGCGACCACCAAAGCTCATGTGAGGCCAGCCACAACAGAACACACATACAGTAAGAAAACTGTTATGTTACTATACGTTATTTGAATTACAATGGCAGACACAGCTTTCATCTATGATGTTATGGATGTGGCGCCTGCAGGGTGATGATGTCAACTTGTAATGCGCATCCACTTAATACCAGCAGCATGCTCAGGGCGCAAAAAAAAAAAAAAAAAAAAAAAAAAAAAAAAAAAAAAAAAAAAAAAAATTATCTAAAATTTGAGACTTGTCCTCTGACATGGGGACGTAGCTTAGTGGATAAGACACTGCGCTGTCAGTCGTAAGATCCCGGGTTCGTAGGAATGGGCAGGAATGGGATGTGGACTTTTCCTCATTCCCATCGAGTCAAATCTACGTACAGACTCGGCTTATGTTGCCTGTCTCGCCTTCGTGTGTACAGCACGCATAATCATCAAGTGCGCACGTTAAAACTCCCATTACCACTATTCAAAAAGGGTAGGGCCGGTGAAATGGAAACATAACTATTTCACATGTACCGAAGTTAATAGTAGGGTGGAGGTTTGCACATAAAATAGCTCTTAGTAGCAGCATGCTTTCAAAGCTTCAGCTTCCATCCTACGGCGCCTTGAGCATCTTTCATTAGATAGATATGTGTGCGCCTCAGAGATACCATACCATAATTGCAATGTCATCACTTTCCTTGCATTCTGAATGCTGTTTACTACCTACAGAAATTACAGCAATTTGTTTATTGTAATGTTGCACTGAGATGTTCGAATTTCTGTTCCTGTAATTCTAGCCCCACTTGTAAAGTGAAAAATAAGCTGATACACGTATTAAGTTATTTTTCTAGGATATGCTGTTAAACTGCAAGGGGCCCTCCTCCAGAGGCACAGTGAACGTCCTGGGACCATCTGCATGTGCACGGTTGTATGCAGGCTTGCAGACGACAGTTTTGTCATGAGGTACTTAGTGCATTAGAGTGTTGTGAAAAATGCTAACGCTTAGTTTTTGTAAGAATTGCTGAAAATGTTTCTCCGGTGATGTGCTCTGCGTGGATGTTTTGTTTTGGCAGAAAGGTTCTTCGTTCATAGTTTTATGCTGCAAGAGGCTAACAGATAACAGTGTGTGAAAAGGGGGCGTAACCTAATTTCCCTGTGTGGCCACAGCGTGGTTAAAAATTTGATGATGACAGTGTAAGAAACAAATGCAGATGGGATTGGATGGAGTTTGCGGTGGAGTTTTGGTCAGTCTGTGCTTCTGTTGCTTGTATATCTGTTCTGGTATGTCTGTCACGATATACAAAACCGTGTACCGCGTCTACGTCTTCACGGTTTTATTTTCCTCCTTTTTCATGGTGGATCGTTGTGAGCCCTGATTTATTCTTTTGCCACCTGGAAAGGTGTTCTGCATGTCTGTACGATTCATACTGCTACTGTCATACAGAAGAGACCAGTGGACTCGTGTTGTGCGATTTTGCTAACACACAAAGCATCAAACTTGTTTAACTATTATTCGTATTAACTTGGACATGCTAGGGCAGGTTGCGGATTGACTGTGATAGTTGAAGGCTGGCAGCAGAATAGTTTGGCGTCTGTAGGTGCCAAGCTATTCTGACACTATCTGTGAGTTATAATGGTCAATTTTTTTTCCAGACCTCGACATGTATCTCAAAGGAAAATAGTTTATAATTTCATTCTCAGCATGTAATGAGTTAACATCAACCAGTTTGCTCATAATGAATATGCATGTGGAAAACACTACATCAACCAGTTTGCTTATACTGAGTGTGACTGTGGAAAAGAGAAAATTGAATGCTTGTTATTGGATGCACCTGCAATGTTTAAATAATGAAACATGAAAAATATACTTTCTTTATTATGAACATGACTGTTTTGTTGCTTTGTCTTCAACATAGGTGTGACATTCCTATTTTTTCTTTTTAGCGCTGATTAGGGTTTGATTTTGTAAATATGTAAGCTTCCATACACAAGAGAAATAATGTACTGATTTCTGTCTTTCCATCTGCTAACTTGTACACATGAGTACTTGAGCATAAGAAATGTGATCCAATAGATGCACAAATTTAAATCGAGTTTTTGTACATGCATACTTTTGACAAATAATAACATGCACACCCATTGCTGCATTTCTTTTGCTCACAACTAGTCACCAATGTTACTTCTCTGACAGAATGGGTAAAAAGCACTGGTCTAAGTAAAGAACAAGCCAAAATAGTTAGCTTTACAAATGTATATTTCATCAACCTGCACTTTCAGCATAATTCACCCATTTGTGCATGGTAGTTATCTGTCGGAGTTACTTTTGTTGTAGTAGGTTGTGCTGTATGCAGGCCAGCACAGCGTTTTTGTCTTTTGCTGTAATAATTGCACAGTGAAATTTCCATCTCATAAACAATAAAGTGATTGTATTTTAACTGTCGCCGTGCAAAGAGCACACTGTCAGCACTGCTTTTTTTAATTATTATTATTAATGGCTGATTTCACATATACCTGATGCATGTATTTAATATTTTGCCACCTGGAAAGGTGTTTTACATGTCTGTACGATTAATACTGCTACTGTCATACTGAAGAGACCACTGGACTCGTGTTGTGTGATTTTGCTAACACACAAAGAATCAAACTTATTTATCTATTATTAGTATTAACTTGGACTTGCTAGGGCAGGTTGTGGATTGACTGTGATAGTTCAAGGCTGGCAGCAGAATAGTTTGGCGTCTGTAGGCGCCAAGCTATTCTGACACTATCTGTGAATTATATTAAAAATAATGGTCAACTTGTCCAGACCTTGACATCTCGAAGGAAAATAATTTTTAATTTCATCCTCAGCATGTGATGAGTTAACATCAACCAGTTTGCTCATGCGTATGCATGTGAAAAACTCTAAACAGAAAATTGAATGCTTGTTGTTGGGTGCACTGTAGTAAATACTGCAATGTTTCTTAAATATTAAATGAACATGACTGGTGGCTTTTTTTCTTCTTGTTTATCCGAGTGCGTGACCTGTTGATCAAAATGATAACCTATATATATATATATATATATATATATATATATATATATATATATATATATATATATATATATATATATATATATATATATATATATATATATATATATATATATATATATATATATGCTCGTGAGTGAAGTTGGCAAATGTGAAATACAGATCCAGAAAGATGAATACTTTGCACTTTCCAAGCATTTGTGTTGCTTTGTCTTTAACATAGCTGTGACATTTCTATTTAATGCAGAATATGGTTTAATTTGGTAAATATGTAAGCTTGTATACACAAGAGTAATAATATACTGATTTCTGTCTTTCCATCTGCCAACTTGTACACATGAGTACTTGAGCATAAGAAATGTGATCCAATAGATGCACAAATTTAAATCGAGTTTTTGTACATGCATTCTTTTGACACATAATACCATGCCCACCCATTGCTGCATTTCTTTTGCTCACAAATAGTCACCAATGTTACCTCTCTGACAGAATGGGTACAGAGCACTGGTCTAAGCAATGAACAAGCCAAAATAGGTAGCTCTACAAATGTTTATTTCATCTACATGCACACACAGCACAATTGACCCCTTTCTGCATGCAGACGCAGACATTGGTAAGATTTACAAGACCTGTGCCTACATGTACATGGGGGTTAATGAGCTAAAGGTAGTCGTCATATGCAAGTTCTTGTGGAAAGCGGGTTTGTCAGATTCTGTCCACAAATTTAAAGCCCTGTAGCCTTTTTGCCCTGCTGGAAACCTCTCGCGAATCTTGTGCATGGCACACGATGGCAAAGGCTTTCTGTTGTGTTTTCCAAGCCATCCGTAACACCAGCAGATGACTTGCCTGTATGCTGTGTACCTCATGGTCCTGTAACACATAATGACGGATTCAAAGTAAGCGCTTCATGCAGTAAAAGCAAAATATCACTACCTATTACATGCTATTTTCACAAATACACATATTCTCAATATCACAGGTGGTCACTGAAAACCGGAATAAAAATAACCATAGGTGATGGTGTACCTATGGTATGGTTTCGTTCTGTATCCCTGTGATGAAGCTCTATGCTCGTACATAGTGCTCACACATTAGGTTAAATACGGTACGGTTTTTGTTAACGTTTTGTTTTGTGCCGATAGTCCGTGAGGCCGAGATCCACGTGAAATCTTTAGGACATGGTTAACACGGGAGTTTTAGTAACTTCTGTTATAGTGAGTTCTAGGCGAAAGTTTAGTCTGTCAGAGCAGTAATACGTTAGTACGGGCTATCTTGTCAGAGGGATCAGATGTGTTTGAGATACCTAGCCTGTATTCCAAGACTCTGAAACCTAGAATTCAGGTATGTTTCTATATATGTAGTATTGATAGTTACTTAGTTAAAGACAGTATGCGTTGCTAAGAGTAATTTGCTTGTATAGTGTTGGCCGGTTTGATTCAGTTATGTTGGTTTAGATTTCAGTGAAGTAACCCGTGTTTTGGTTTACAGTTATTTACCGAGATGGATAACTAAAGGAATGGGAGTTAGTTCATGTACCGAGATGGATAATTAAATGAATATAACGTGTGTATGCCTAAGTCGCTAGGAGGGTAGTACGTGGTTGGTTAAGCATAGTCTATTCCAGTGTATAGAATAATGTATAGTCTGTTTCAAGATAGTGACAGAGATATGGGGTGGGGGGGGGGGGGTGGGGGGTGGGGGTGCGATTGGAAGTAGTTCGGTTATGAAGCACATGTGTGTGAACGAACGTGTGAGTTGTTTGTATCGGCCAGGTTACGTAATGTTTCTCATGTCATCCAATATATTGTGTGTTTAGCAAACGTTACGTTTTGGATCCTTGTTGTTGTGTTTAGAGTGCTTGTAAAGAGGGAGCGACGGACGCCGAGACGTCAGTCACCCGACCTAACGTGAGGTCATCACCCCTCCAGCTCTTCACTCAGGGAGTGAAGCGATCGGGACCGAGACACCCGAGTCAAAGCGAGAACTGCGCTACGGTACGAGTACGAGGACGTCCGTGATAAAGAGACAGGACGACAGGAAAAAGCGTACAACGAATGACTTGCACGCCGAGACGTGAGAAGGACCAACGTAACCAGGCGATAACATCAAACAGGTTGGAGACTGTGAGAACTAATACCTAGCCTGGCCGAGATAGTGTGTGATGTGTATGTGATGTTGGATGTACTGGGGAATGTGAAGTGTGTATAGCTTGATAGTCATTTAAGTGTTTCTTTTCTTTTATATTGTATAAAAGTTACTTTAGAAAGGGAGCCCGTGTGTTGAGTTTTTACCGCATGAATGCGCCCGTCTGAGTCAGTGGCGGTGTATGCGTCTGTTGCGTGAGAGTTTGTACGTGCGACTGTGGGCAAGTCTGCGTGCGTTACAATCCCACTTAATTTTCACAGGTGAGGTGGGAAACAGTCTCATGTGTGTACACTGTCTCATGTGACAGAGTATTGCATGGTAAAGTGATAAGTATAGTGACAACACTAAAAAGTTATGTACTAACTTAGCACTGGCAGCGGACTAGTACAAATACTGAAACGATGACCACTGCAACTGTATATAACTTTCTCATAATAGTACTAATAAAAATCTTTTTTCACAGCGCAGTTCCACCCCATCTCCCCACACAGGCTTGACCGCACTTTTTAAAGTACTCACTGTCATCATGATTTTTAGTGCATGCATTAATCCAGTGGAAAAGTACCATAAACTATTCATCAGACCGCTCCCATCTCCCTTTTATTTTATTTTTTTTATTTTAATGCCTTTAATCACTTCACTTAGATCTGAAATTTCTTTAAAATGCTGCGGATATTTGTTCCTGTCGATATTGTCCCACACACAAACGCCAGAAGTAACTCACTCATCCTCAGTATGTTGCCTTTCTAAATAATAATAAAAAAAATAATTACGGTATTTATAATGCGCTTATCTTATAATAATTATAACTCTAAGCGAGCACTCACAACTCGCGCACGCATGCGCACGCTTTAGACAACGACTCACGTACCACAAATAGTGAAATACATTACGACAGTCAGCTTGGGGTGGGGATTGAAAGTGGGGGGGGGGGGGGGGGGACTGCTTCATTGTTCTGTGGCATTTGATATTAAGCCACGCGCAGCACATCCATGTTTAGGCTTACTGCTTCGAAAGAGGGATGCCTAGTGATGCAGGAAAATTCAGTGTCGGCCTCCACCTTGCCATCTTCAATCCGTTCGTGAAAACGGTCATTCTCAAGGCAACAGAATATGTTGACCGGAGCAGAACCATGCACACAGCACCCACACTTGCACCTGAAGACATGGGAAATACAGTTTTCTTGTCAAAATTGCATTTTAAATATTCAGATACCAGCTATTAGTATTAATTTACAGCGTATGAACCAATCCACTCTTGCGCCTGGATATATATTCTTATAAGTGTGTGTGCACACATTCCAGCAACCTATGAACACAGCAGCTGAAACCTTTCAAGTGTATTACTTGAAGTACACATTCTTGAAGAACAAATAAACTTGTGGATCAATTCATCAATTGGTGCATTTAGTGACAATTCAGAGATGATACCTTTCTTTACAAAACAACAACATAAAACTAAACAAACAAAAAACAGCAATAAGATTGAGATAACCATGCAATTTTAGTTTACATTAGCATAGGTCACTAGGTGCTGTAACATGCTGTGAGAAACTTGAGGCAGTCTTAGGCCAGCCTCTGAAGTTACGGTAAACTTTAGCAATGTCGCATCATTAACTACGATATTAATAACGACGATAATAAAACACAAGTGCACATGAAAACTTAATCTAATACGATGAATGTATTGTACTATGTATGCTTACCAGCCCGTGGGGTTTTCGCTGCGCACTGGCTTCTCCGGCGTGGCTGGTCTTTCCGTACGCTCTTTTCTATTTGTCTGTGCAAGAGGCTCCAACATATAAGGTTTGAGGCCTCGCGGTGCACCTGCTTGAAACACTCATTTTCAGACGATTCCGGTGAATCCACGTAAGATTAGTTAGTTAGTTATTTGGGTTTAACGCCGAGCAGGCGACTAAAGCCATCTCACGGCGGGGAATCCACGTATGAGTCCGAATCAGAACTTTCAGTTGATGAGCTTATTTTCTCTGTCACAAGTTAGCACGCTGTCTGGGCTAGACTTAAACAAACCGAGTCAGGCCTGTGACGTCACTTCCCCCTAGCGTCAAATCTGAATATTTGTTCGGCAGTCTTCGGAACCGGGTACCGTGCATTAGAGACGATTTGTGACTTCTTATGTGTTTTTCTGCTTGAACTGTACACAAGTAAGTACACTTTGTGGACTGAAAGTGACTTTGATATGTTTCTTTTGTGGCTGATTAATCGTAAGTTTGATTCATTGCATCAACACGAAGCCCCATGCCGAAACGGTAAGCGACCCATCGCCGGGACCACCATGTTACTAGATAGCTGCCCTTTAAACTATTACGGTCGAGCCATGTCTTGCTGTGGTGTGTCGCGGGCAGAATGAGTTAAGTCAAATCAACCACTGCTCTGCAGATTGGTCTCCCCGTGATTTTTACTAAAAACAACAAGATGAGGATTTCTTCCCAAAGTCTGCCGTATTGCTTGGAGCTCAGATGCGTTTATCTTTCAAGAACATTCAGAGTTGTTCATATTTTTAGGCTTATTATGTTAATACATTACCCACCTCTCTAAGCCAACCTCTGATCAACACACATGTCGGCGCACACAAATAAAGACGGACACACGGCACTTCCCGCCATTAGTACGCACTGTGGGCTCGTGTAGCGACATTAATCCATCTCCTACTCTAACCAACCCTCTGATCCACACACACTGGCACACAGAAATAAAGACGGACACACGGCGATTTTCGCCATTTGTAAGCTCTGTGGTCTGGCGTAGCATACATGATAGCTATGCCGAAGAAGAATAATAGCTCGAGCATCGAAATGACATCACTTCAAGCTTCACGTCAATGCATCATTAGCCCCACGTTTTACGTCACTCATCGCAGTACTAACATTTGACGTATCAGAGGATCAACTTTGCAATTCTTTGCTGATTTTCACGCCGAGGGCTTACAGGTCACATTTTTGACCTAATCCTACCCCAGGGCCGGGACAAACAGCAGGCTTACACTAACACTGACTTACTAACACTGTGGTCATGTAATGTTTTTTTTTTTGTGTGTGTGTGTGTGTGTGTGTGTGTGTGTGTGTGTGTGTGTGTGTGTGTGTGTGTGTGTGTGTGTGTGTGTGTGTGTTTGCTACCATTGTCATAATTGTTATAATGTGGCTAAAACCGTAGGCGCGCATATGATGCCAACGAAAGAAAATTGTCGGCTAGACTGACACAATAAAATTTGTGAATTTGAATTTGAATTTGAATTTATGCAAACACTATTTATAAAAAAAAATCCTGCGGGTAATAATGAAAAGAAGTTGGTTTTTTTCGGGTGGGTTTTTTTTGTATTAAAGAAAATTTAAAGTTATGTTAACTGTTTTATAAATTACTCCGAAAAAGTGGTGCAAAGAATTGTCGAATTTTCACACCTAGGACTAAAACAGGTCACAATTTACATAATCATACCCGACAGCCGAGACAAACTGTAGGCTTTTTTAAATACCGTATAGGAAAAATCATGCGATTACTAATGAGAAAAATATTTTTTTTCTCGGAAAAAAATGATTCAATTATTTTAAGATTAATCCATATAATTTTTTTAATTAATCCTTGAAAATATGTTTTAAAATATTTAGTTAACACTCAATTAAATAGGTTTTGTGAAACGGCCATTTTCTCGCCAAGGAGCATTTTAATTAAAATAATCGAACTAAAAGGCCTCGAGATAATTCTTTTAAGGCTTCCTCACAAGGAGACACGAAACAAAATATTTCGTCGAAATATCCGCATTTCTGACATTTCTCCAAATGGCACATTTCGAGCAATAGAACCTGTCTCTTTTTGCGAAACATTTTACCGAATCATTTCTACCCGTTGCCCAAATCAACGTCATCAGCTCGGTCACATGTTAATCTGAAGTCATTCACGTCAAAACACTCAACATGGCGGGTAAAGTTATGTCCTGGAGCGATTGCAAAACCGAGAAGCTTATCGACCTCTTCCGCGACTGCCCCTGCTTATGGGATACGCGTAACCCATAGTATTTCGACAGAAATATTGCACGAGACGCGGTGTTGTCCATAGCCCGTGCTATGAACATATCTGGTGAGTTTGTGTTTTTTTCTCCACATTTGCTGCTGTGTGAATGAATGATGCGATTAATGATTCTTCAGCAATTTGAGCCCTCCTCTCACGTACAACAACCTGTTGAATCTGGAGTTTAAGTAATGTGCAAATCCAGAACAGTGACACAGATCTCAGAGAATATCGTCACAATTTGACAATTTAATTTGTACATCAGGGCGTGATGGATTAAAACTTAAATGGAGATCTATGTACGATTCCAGTGCATGATGAGTCATTTTTACACATTTTGAGTTTCAATTTCTTTAAATAAGTAAAAAATAATATCTCGAATTTCCTGGTTATGTTAGTTTTTAAGTTTGCAGAAGATGAACATTTTAAAATCCACTTTGAGTGAGTTTTCAGTGAATAACACCTCAAAACGCTATGGTTCGTAAATATCACAAGTGAGAACATCTAGCAAAGTGGAGGAATCACCCAAGAACGCCAGGGGTATGAAGCAAGCGGCTGGAGCCATGTCTTTGGACCCAGCAAAGAAGTAGCAAGATAAAAACAAGATGCGGATTTCATCCCAAAGTCTAACGTATAGTTTGGAGCTCAAATGCGTTTATCTTTTAACTCATTGTACCCCAACACCGAAATCCCCAAATGTTGCCGTTGTCCTCTGAAGACTGCATTGCAGTGCAGGACACAGATCGACAGTGATAGTTCAAGGGTGATGCCAGAATAGCTTGGCGCCCATAGGCGCCAAGCTATTCTGGCATCACCTTGAACTATCATGGTCGAACCTTATCTTCCTCTGGTGTGTCTGGGGTAGAATGAGTTAAGGACATTCAGGGTTGTTCCTATTTTTAGGCTTATTAAGCTGATCCATTTTCCTATTCTCTAAGCCAAACATGGTCAGTTTTTGTGAAAAGCTGTGCGATATTGGCAAGCGAACCAAAGGCAGGCAGGTGGAACAACTCGGTATGGTCGTGATGCACGTGCTAAAGGGGTCAGTCGTGAACACTGAGCACTTCTGTTTTGCTACAAATACCGGTACAGTAGGGGCATAATTGTCACTTTTCTAACCATGCCACCCCGACAAAGCCTAACGCCAGTAGATCAAAGCGCTACCATGGCTGCAGGGTGGAATTTCCGGACGAGAAGTTGGGAGACGTCTTGGGGCGTCCCATTCAGTGATCCAGAGGCTGCTGGCACGATTCCAAGAAACTGGAAGGGCAGAACGACCACCCTGCTCAGGACGCCCGCGCTGCACAGATACCTCTGTGTGGCGGCTCTGCGCGACCGAACTGTCACGTCAACCACTCTGCGACGTCAACTGATGCAAGCTGCAAACGTTAACGTCAGCAGAAGCACAGTCTTCCGACGTCTGCGCCAAATTGGCCTGGCTTCATGCAGAGCAGCAGTGAGAATACCCCTCACTCCAGCTCATCCCAGAGCCCGGGTTGCCTGGTGCCGTCAACATGTGAGGTGGAACAGACTCCAGTGGACTCAGATTCTGTTTACTGATGAGTCACGGTTCACTGCGTCTTTCAACGACGGCAGGGTGAGGGTCTGGAGACGCCAGGGCGAGCGATTCACGGATGGATGCGTTCAAGAGGTGGATCGCTACGGAGGAGGCTCAGCCATCGTCTCGGCAGGCTTTGGCAGGGAAAGCAGGATCCCCCCCCCCCCTCCGCGTCATCCGAGGCACCCTGACTGGACTGTGCTATCGGGGCAAGATTGTGAAACCCCTCATCTAGCCAGTTCTCCAAGCTATAGGCGACAATGCTGTTCCGCAGGACGACAAGGCTCGACCTCATCGCGCCCGTGTGGTGGATGAGTACCTTGAGCAACGGGGCATCATAAGGATGGAGTGGCCATCTCGTTCACCTGATCTGGCTCTCACTGAGCACCAGTCTGGGACGTGCTGGAGGAACGTGTAGTCAGCAACTACCCCCACCTCAATGCGTCCCCCAGCTGACTCAGTTCCTGCATCAAGAGTGGGAAGCGATCCCACAACATGTTCTCCGAACCCTGGTGAACTCCATGCGTCAACGCTGCATTGAATGCTTGGCTGCAAACGGTGGGTACACTCGCTACTGACTTGACCAGTCTTGTGTGACTTTTCATGTGAGGGGTGGGTGAACATTCGAACGCACTGCTGTTGTTACAATTGCCTGATTTATTCAAAACTTAAATGAAATTGTTACTGAATAAAATTAGCAAAGTACTGACTCTAAGTATTGTTACATTATTTGTGTAGAGTTGTCGGTGCGTCTGCGATAAAAAGTGGCCCTTAAGATTTGACCATTAGAATAGCTAGAAAAAGGGAGATATTGAAAGAGTTCGTTAACCAGCATTGAACCTCTAGAACGTTTTGCGTGATAATGAAATATTTTTTTAAAAATATATAAATTTTCATGTTTTTTGGAATTAATTCACGATTTTGTTTTTGGTTAATCTTAAAACAATTGAATCTTTTTTTAAAGAATCACCCCCCCCCCCCCCAATCTTCTCATTAGTAATCGCATGATTTTTCATATAGGGTATTTACATAAGCCTGCAATTTGCCTCGGCTGTCGGGTACGAGTAGGTCAATTGTGACCTGTATGCCCTAGGTGTGAAACTTATAAATAAATAATAATTACGGTATTTATAATGTGCTTATCTTATAATAATTATAACTCTAATCGAGCACTCACAACTCCCGCATGCATGCGCACGCTTTAGACAACGACTCACGTGCCACAAATACTTAGACAATTTCCTGCCCCACTTTTTCGGAGTCATTTGTAAAACAGGTAACATAAATTTAGTTTTTCTTTTACGAAAAAAAAACTATCTTCTCTGTAATACCCGCATGATTTTCCATAACCAGTGTTTGTATAAGTCTGCTATTGTCCCGGCCCTGGGGTAGGATTAGGTCAAATTGTGCCCTGTAAGTTCTATGCGTGAAAATCATCAAGAAAATTGCAAAGTTGATCCTCTGATACGTCAAATGTTAGTACTGGGATGAGTGTCGTATAACATCGAGCCGTCACTATAAACATGTCGTCGCTGTACTAATGATGCCATGACGTGAAGCTTGAAGTGACGGCATTTCGCTGCTCGTGCTATTATTCTTTTTCAGAATAGCTATGCTACCCCAGACCACAAAGTTTACAAGTGGCGGGAATCGCCGTGTGTGTGGATCAGAGGGTGGGTGGGGAGGGGGCGGGGGGAGGGGGATCATGAAGCATAGGGGCCTGACGATGGTGCTTTGACTAAATGCAAAGCAAATACGCTGCGCCACGCACGCCACTACATCACTAGCTCATTTCAGAATACAAGGAGGAAACGAACGACACGCGCACGCGGCGATGCACTGTCATTCCAGAGCAGTTTTCAACCCTAAAAGCAACCATCCTCCTAAAACCTTGAACTGAACAAACTCAGTAGATATTTTGCCACACAAATCTATAGCCCATAGTAAAAAGTGGGCCTCCCCTGCAGTCCCATCTGTTAAAATGTCTTAGTCTTAGTCTGTCCCAGTCATCCCCTATTTTTTCAGTTCCCTAAACTACACTACCGCCCACTTGCTGCACATTTGCCATGCACAAAATTAAAACAAAAATTAATAACCACATCCCCAGTCTTATTTCCTAGCTATCAACATGATTCTGTAACAAGCCTACATCCAAGCGCAGCCAAAACTGGTACACACCTCAAATCACCATCCGCTTGTGTATTGTCTTGTGCACTCTACAGTTGGGAATTTAGGGTATTTACCCATTCACATTTGGTAGTGCACCTTCATGTTTGTGTATGTATGTTTCTCCTGCCAACTTCCTAAATTTCGGAGAAAGACATGGGTTATATACGAGACCTGATGCATCCTTTTTGAGGATGTAGGTGATCGTCTTGTTCTGCGTATTTCTTTGTGGGCTGGCGATTGGGTGCCTCATAGGCGTGGGCAGGGGATCTAACTGTTTGTCTGTCAGCGCTGAGTAATTCCCCTTGATATGTGTACCATCCGCTTGGCAACTCAATATAGGACAACAAGGGTCCGCTGGTTAAGCTAAGACTGATATGAATCAAAGCACCAAACATGTCTCTTCTCATCTATCAAAAGATTTTAAGCAAATTCCAACATACTGCCGCTGTACAAAATGCCAAAAAAAGGCAGAAGATTTTTATTTAAAAAAAAAAAACACCGGTCCTCTTACTGCCTCACCTACCTCATTTGAATATATAACGTGACCTATACCAACCTTGTCCGCCGATCAGAACTGATAGCTTAGTGTCAAGGCGTTTGGCACAGTCAAGCTTTATTTTAGCAGACGTCCATTTGTTCAGGTTTTAGAAGTGATCGTAAGTACGCGTCATGCTCATTTTTCATTGC
>BTPG01000003.1:12971322-12978822 GCA_036245525.1 Semisulcospira habei
TAGTCCCTTGCAACAAACGCCTTGGCTCCTACTACGCTTTCCTGTGACGAGGGAAGTTCCTCTTCAAGTTTAGCCGCTGAATGATCAAAAGACCATATTCCGACATGTTTTTTTTTGTTTGTTTGTTTTTTTTTTTTTTTGAACGCATTTGAAGCATATGCCCTCGAAACATGCAGAACCGATCTTCCCCTCCTTATTAGAGTGAGGTATCGTGTGCGACAAACGACTCCCAACAAGGAACAAGAGCGAGGTCTCGGCGGATAACCACCTTGTACCATAGGCACAGACAATACTTAACTCATTCTACCCCAGACACACCACAGGAAGATAAGGATCGACCATGATAGTTCAAGGGTGATGCCAGAATAGCTTGGCGCCTATGGGCGCCAAGCTATTCTGGCATCACCCTTGAACTATCATGAACTATCATGGTCGATCTGTGTCATACACTGCAATGCAGTCTTCAGACGACAACGGCAAAATTTAAGGATTTCGGTGTTGGGGTAGAAAGAGTTAAAACATCTCCAAGAAACATAGATCCTCATGAGCCCTTCTCATATTCTTCTTGGAGATGTTTGTCTGGGCTCAAGAGGGTCTATGCATCTTGGCGATGTTTAGAGTGTTCTCTGTGTAGAAACTGGTTTATCCCCCATGAGTTCGTTCACGTTTGTTGCAAACGACACCTCACTAGTCTCGCACTGCAGCGCCATCTAACAGTAGCTGTACATGTCGCAGCAGGTCATAGCGGCACACCGTGGGCATCCCTTGCAGTCCCATATTTTAAAATGCCTTAGCTTTAGTCTGACCCAGTCATCCCCTAATTTTTCAATCCCCTAAACAACACTACCGCCCTCTTTCTGCACATGTGCCATGCACAAAATCAAAAACAAAACAAAACAAAAAAAGTCACTAGTCGCAATTCCTGGCTATCAACATGATTCTGTACCAACCCTACATCCAAGCGCAGGCAAAACTGGTACACATCTCAATACCCATCCGCTTGGCAACTCAAACTAGGCCCAAAAGAGTCCGCTGGTAAAGCCACGACTGGTATGACTCAAAGCACCAAACATTTCACTTCTCATCTATCAAGAGATTTTAAGCAAATTCCAACATACTGCCTCTGTACAAAATGCCAAAGAAGGCAGAAGATTATTTTTTAAACACCTGCCTCACCTACCTCGTTTGAATATGTAAGGTGACCAGCAGATGAGCTCATGGTCGGCTAACCATAGGACTATACGCCTCTGGCACGCTCTCGAATAAATAGCGGACAACTATTGCCTATAAAGCACGACCAAAACACTGAGCATTTCAGACTGCCACCGTGCCACTTTGACTTACCAGGACATGCTGTCGAATAGGTAAGCCCGTCTCTTCTTCCTGGACTGCGAACTCAGCTACCGCACGGTTGCCGTAGCCGACAAGGGCTCGAACACGATCCGGCTGTTCCCTGTGGCCTAACCGCCGCATATGGGGCCAGTTCCATGAGAGAGCTTAGTTTTGCGCCAGCCACTACGCAAGGTGCGCCAGTGGTTGGCGCAGGACTAAGCTCACTCCTGCAACTGGCCTCGTGAGAATCTAGTCATCTTACAGACGGAATGAAATAGGCTGTACTAGACTAAGACTGAAGAGTAATCTGCAGTTATTTGGCAAAAGGCAGTATGTTCATTATTAAGAAAAGACAAATTTGCACTAATGGAAATCTCGCTTTTCACTAAATGAACATACTGCCTTTTGCTAAACAACGACAAAGTTCTTGTTCTGTTCTTTCTCTTACGTACGCTAAATTGTTGACAAAGCGCGTTGGTCAGAGTACCGCCCCGTGCACCTCAGCCGACTGAGAGAGTCTAAATATCAAAACCCGTCCATAGGCAATATGCAAAGATCCTTATGAGCCTCACGCACATGAAACTCCTCATAAACGTCATATGTATCTGTTTTTAAAGATAATTTAGAGCTAGCTTTTTCATGACGGGCTTGGACTGCTAAAATTGCCGATACTGAGACTGAAATGGGAAATCAAACAAAAACGAAATTTAAACTAAAACAAGAAAGGCAAAGCCCGTATGCCTCACGTGTATGATCGATTTACATATGTGTGACCTTTGTGACAATAAACTCCAACTGTGACACTTTGATTTACCAAGACCTTTCAACGGACATGCTATTGGAACATGTCCGTCTTTTCCCCCTGGATTGCGAGTCCAGCTACCGGGGCCGTGACGGGATTCAAACCCACGACCCGGCGATTCCCTTTGCTCTCCTGCTCCGACGCTTAACTGCCTGAGCTATTTCGGACTCTAAGCCAAGAGACTGGTTGGTTATTTCGGGGTTTAACGTCCACAGCACCGAGGTGATCATGGACGGCCCTGGCGGGCGGGTTATGATGGAAAGGGAAATATATTGCTTATGGAGTACGACCTGAACACTGATCAACTCAGGCGCACTCCAACAGCCCCGAGACTGTGCTGCTAGTGTGCTAATTTTGAGGGATACGGACTTCCAGCTCTCGCTGATTTCGTCCAGGGGGGATGGGCCGGGGGTTGGGGGTTGGGGGAGTTATGTTTTGACTGTTTGTCGCTGATGCTCGCGCCTGGCTTTGATCAACCTTTCGTCACGTCCGTCCGCGCCTTGGGAGGCTGGGTCGCTGGGGGGGGGGGGGGGGGAGTTGTGGTGTGGCTTGGTTAGATGTACTTAACTAGTGGGTGTTTGTTAAGTAGGTGTATCGTGTACTTGGTGGTGGTGGACCATGTTTTCGGGTCGGGGTTTACGAGGCCTTCTAGGTTTAGTGGTGTGTTTAATTTATCTGCTAGCAGGGTTCTGGTTTGGTCTATGTTCGGACAATCCAGCAGTACGTGTTCTGTCGTGAGTATTTGGCCACATGTGCATACTATTGGGTTGGGGTGGACTAGGTATCTCTCGCCCCCAAACGGATTTTTGCTAGTCATGACTGATCTTTTCACTTGCCTAGGAGGGAGGTAGGTGTGTTGTTAAGTATCCTCGTGAGGCTTTTGCGTCTACCTCTTTTGGAGTGGTGGAATTCTTTGGCCCATAGCTTTTGGAAGGCAGGCCGGAGGGCATTCGACCGTTCGTTTGCTGAGAGGGGTAGATTGAAGAAGGTCGATTCTTGGTCGAGGCCTCTCTTTGCTATCATATCTGCTCGTTCGTTGCCTGGGGTCCCCACATGGGAGGGGACCCACATAATTTTGACTGTTTGACCGCGCTCTTTGAGTTCTGTTGCTCTTAGTCTGATCAGGTATGTTTAATCTTCTCTGAACGAGTCGAGGTTCTGGATCGCTTGTATTGCTGATAGGGAGTCCGTCACTATGAGTATGTGTTTGTCTTTCTGTATGTCAGCTTTTATTACTTTAATGGCTCCCAGGATGGCCGTGAGTTCTGCTGTGAAAACTGATGTGTGGTCCGGTAGTTTTAAAACCCGACTCGATTTGTTGGGGACGTGGATACCTAGTTCGGTTGCGTGGGTGGTTGGGTTGTGGGACCCGTCTGTATAGATGAGTGCATAGTTTTTGTATGTAGTAGTTCTTTTAATGTCGAACTCCGTCTTCATTTTGGGCCCGTCTGTTGCTTTCTGATATTTAGTGAGGTCCAGGTCTACCTCTATTTGTGGGAGTTTCCATGGAGGCGTTGTTATTTGTGGGTTTGGTGTTCTATTTGATAATTTGAGGTTAATCGCGTCTTCTAACTTTTGGACTTCGGTTTTTATTTGTGGTGTTTGGGTGGGTTGATTTATGGGCTTGTGGTTGGAGGTGAGGGTGAGCTTGGCCGGGTGATCTTCCGCCATGATTTTGTTTCTTTTTGTATTTCTCTTTTGTTAGTTCGTGTGAGGCATTGCAAAATCAATTAACGCCTTAACTGTCAGGGCAAGGCGAACTCTTTCCATCTGCAAGAGACATAAATCCTCAGAAGCACGCGCTGTCGTGGGGCTCCTGAGGACTTATGTCTCTTGTTATTACGAAAAACGGGCTACTTTTGTGCAGATTAGCTCTCTTCGCACATGTAGACATGTAGCTTGTAAGCTAGTGATCTACTGGCCATGACTTTATTTTATTTTATTTTATTTTTTTTGGGGGGAGGGGGTGTTTGTGTGTGTGTGTGTGGGGGGGGGGGGGGGGAGGGAGGGGAGCGTTCGATTAGCACGCTCGTGTGTCTAGGAACTTTTTTTTTATATGATATCTATTCCTTCCCCGGTGGTCGCAGACTAGTGAGTGTTTGAAATGGTTGTAAACTGTATTGTGCACACAATTATCCAATCCGCCTCAGTATGGAACATGGATACAAATTTTGGTCAGCAAGAGGCGTAGCAACAGCTACGCTCCTGCCTATCTCTCCAAATTACTCCACCCCTACACTCCTTCCGACCGCTCTCTCCGCTCCGTCTCCGACGCTCTCCGCCTCCACACCCCCCGCACCAAACTCAGCACTTTTGGCCCCCGCTCCTTCTCTGTCTACGGTCCATCCACCTGAAACACTCTCCCACTCTCTCTCCGTCAGAAACACTCCATCTCTCCTCCTTCCAGTCCGCCCTCAAAACTCACCTATTTCAACAGTTCTAGCACTATAACGCCACCACACACCCCACCCCAGCTGACTGTCGTAATGTATTTGTGGTATGTCAGTCATTGTTAAAAGCGTGCACATGCGTGCGTGAGTAGTAAGTGCGCGCTTAGAGTTATAATTATTATAAGATAAACTGATTATAAATACCGTAATTATATTATTATTATTATTATTATTATTATTATTATTATTATTATTGTAGGTCCCCGCACACGTAAGGCTCATGAGGATCCATGTCCCATGGAGTTGGATTGAATTCACCGACAGTGAAGAAGTCAAGTGTTGCATTAAATGGCAAACGGGGGAAAATATGGTTGTCTTCTATTAAAACTGTTTCGTATAATTGCTGTCACCACACAGTTTTTTTTTCGTCTATTTTTGTAGAGGGGGGGGGGGGGGGGTGGAGGGGGGGGGGGGTAAGTTTAGAGGAGTGACAGGATTTAGCGTTAGCATAGGTGTCTAGCATATGTGTACACGAGTATTTGCTGCCGTGTGAGAATTTGGAGGTCGGCGTAAAGCACGTGGTCGCCCGGTCTCCGAGATCGGGTGGTTATTGGGTCACGTGGTTTTTCATCACATGATTTAGTGAGCAATTTTTTGCTAAACTAACGTTATCCAAATTGTTAGACAGTTGCTTTTCCAACTGCGAACGAGTCAGTCGTTTTTTCCAGCAGTCTCTTAAGCATGTTCTTAATTAAACGAACTTTAGTTCGCGAACTCTGACGAACTACAGTTCACGATCTCGGACAAACCAGGTTGTTTCTTAATTGGACGATCTAAAGATACGGCGAACCTAGTTTGAAGTAGTTCACGAACCTCGGCAAACCATAGTTCGCTGTCGGAAAAGGTTCGCTCAACGTGTTGAGCAAACAAAGGCGAACCTTTTCTCTGATTGGTCAAAACCTTTACCCTCTTCTGCGTTGGAGATACGAAGACAGTCACCGATTCAAACAAATATGGCGGACAGTGATATTTCACTCGTGCGAAGAACAAGACCTATTTTTATTGATTTGTGGGAGGCGCAACGCTGTTTGTGGGGTCGCTACTGCAAGAAGTACAAAAGCAAACATCGTTCAAATCGCGAAGCGGCATAGCGGCAGCCATTTTGAACACCTTCGCAGACAGTAAGTACGCCGAATCAAGCACTTCAGTTAAGAAAGAGAACCATAGCAAACCTGGTTTGCTGAAGTTCGCCTAGGTTCGTTCAACCTCAATTAAGAAACAACCCAAAAGATCGCCGATCTTCTCCGATCTAGGTTTGCCGATCAATAGTTGGTTTAATTAAGAACAGCTCTTAGGCTGGTCTTTTAGGTGTGGTTCGCCATTTGCTGAAGGCCGCAAGCAGCTGTGTCGTTCTTTTGTATCGGCCCTGCGATACGGTTTCGGTCGTCCCGAAACCGGTGTCCGACGTAGGAGAAGAGAAGAAGAGCTGCGACGACTTAACCGCTGGCTTGTCTTGTCCTTGTTTGTCTTCGTCCTAGCCGGGGCGTCTTCACGGATGGCAGTAAGTACACGCAACAAGTCTTTAGTGACCATTTGCTTGGGGGTGGGGGGGTGGGGGGGGTGTGTCTGTGTTTGCTTGTTCTGTTATTATTATTTTGGTTAGTGTGTATTGGGGGCAAGTGTAAAAATAGAATGTAGAAGTGAATACCGTCTGTTGTATGCTGTAGTTTCTAGAGTATTTAGCGGCGGATTAGTTATTGGGATTTAACGCTCAGCAGGCGACTATGGTCATTTCACTATCTGGCGTCGGAGGGTGATTTTGGAAGTGTGTCACGGGGTGACGTGTAAATATGTGTTCTGTTGAGGTTGAATTTATTGTTGCGGGAGAGAGGTGAAGGGATTATAAAAGGCGGAAATTAACGTTGCGGGAAGGGTGATGTGATTATTTTGCTTCACATATTGTAAACATACAAGACTTTACCCAAACAGGCTAGAAATAATTACATGGAACGACCCGACCTAACTAAACACGGGGCGTGCCGCAACACTCGCAACCGCATCCAGGTCCAGCGTCGTAGCCCACAAAGCGGAGTGACAGTCAGCCTCCACTCTCAGTACCACAGCACGGTGGCAGACTTAGCCGGTTAGTTCTTTAAGGTTAAGGCCTTTGAATTTGGACCATTGGATTAGGATGCACTAAAACACAGGTGCAAAAATACACATATAACTAACAAAAGAAGCAAAATAATCAGAGACACGCTGCCAGAGTATACAAATGCCGACGCTTATTGAACTATGCAAATAGAAATAGGAGAACATTTACATACCCCATTAACTATCACTGAACTAGTGTGGAACAAAAATATTTAACTACAATAGGTTTGCAAGATTCGCTTTTATCCGAGGTAATGTTTCACCACGTCACAGATGTGATCCAATTCTTTCATGACCTGCTGACGCACTTTCTTGAATCTCACACTGATCGAGGGCCAAGTATCAATGTTGGCAAGGATGGTGATTTCGTCCTGCATCAGTCTGGAATGGTCTTGCTTAATAAACCAGTGGTCTACTTATCCGTCTTCGCAACTGTAGATCAGCACAATATCATCATTGTCACAAATCAGCCGTTTTCTCCGTTTATCCAAAACAATTTTCCTGAAATGTCTGTTCCTTGATGTGTCTCTAAGTCGCCTTTGTCGTGATGGGTCAGTCATTTTGCCGAGATACTCTTTCACTTGTTGTGGATCGTACTTGCAATAAAAAGTCTCTTCAACACACACAGTTTCATGTTGACAGTCTACTACATCACTTGCGCTTTGCACGATTTCAGCATCTATTTATTTATTTATTGTACATTGCTTAACGTCCCGACAGCAACAAGGCTTTCTCAGGACGTGCCTGCACTGCTTGTGAAAAAAAAAAAAAAAAAAAAAAATATTGAATGTATGTCGCCAGGCGGTCCAATACGTTAAATAA
>BTPG01000003.1:12981322-13028822 GCA_036245525.1 Semisulcospira habei
GAACAACGTCAATATGCATAAAGCACAGCAACGAGAGATATCTTCAAAGGTGTAACTAGTGGAGGAAGATGTAACCCCTTTCCTGCCGCGGGACGTGTTTTGGGTTTCTGAAATCTGTGTTCACTCAACGACCAAATGCCACAAGCGTCCACGCACCAAGGATACGCATTTGTCTCAGCAAGAGACATAGATCATCATGAGCCCCCGCATTCGCGGGGGCTCATGAGGATCTATGTTTCTTGCAGTTGGATTATATTCAAGGGGTTAAAGTCAATATTAATATATTCAGTGCCAGTTGACATACACATGTACAATTTATGTGTGAAATCATCAGCGACATAATATCATCAGAGTTACAAAAGTGCCAGTAGCACTACCCCCCGCCCCCCCTGGCTAAACCAAGGCGCGTATGAATCAAAGCTTCAAAGCTCCAAACATGTCCCTTCTCATCCATCAAGAGATTTCAAGCAAATTCTATCATACTGCCCTGTACAAAAGCCAATAAAAGGCAGATGAATAAAAACAAACAAACACCGGGCCTCTACGGGCCGACCAACCTCGGGCTGACGAACCTAATATGAATGTAAGGGAAGTATAAAATACACGTCGCTCAAAGCCTTTGTCAGGGGCACATAAATCTGTAGATTTCCTCCCCCTGTGTTCACATCATGTTCTCTGCCTCATCAACATTATTATCGTTTTTAACACCACCACCATTTTCTTCTGCATCGTGAATTCTGAACGTGTTCCTTTTCAGAACCGCAGCAACAAGCGCAAGAATTGTGCAGATTAACGATACAAACTGGAAGAGAGACAAATAACCCAACAGTTTCCAGCGGAAGACGTCGTTGTCATAGAGACGGCAGGCGCCACGTCCGGTGCACGAGTCCTCAGGGTTCTCCCACTGGATACAGATGTCATCGATCAGTTTGCCGAACACTAAAGGCGCTAACATCCAGCCTGTTTAAAAAGAAGAACATGCAGATCAGTGTTGACCCCCCCCCCTCTCTCTCTCTCTCTCTCTCTCTTTATGTCTCTTCTATTTATAAAAAGAAAACTTTTGGATGGGTCGCGGTGTGGGGGAATTGAAAAGCTTGCCCATGACGACAAAGGCGGGCAGATCTAAAAATATGACAACTACAGTAACCAGATAAAAATTATCTCATGCATGTCTAGTTACGCTAACCTCGCTGCTGAACATACTTTTGGCGGGAAACGCCGTGTGTGTGTGTGTGTGTGTGTGTGTGTGTGTGTGTGTGTGTGTGTGTGTGTGTGTGTGTGTGTGTGTGTGTGTGTGTGTGTGTGTGTGTGTAGACACGAATATCTTCTGTGTCTGTGTTCGTACGGGTCCGAAACTTTATGACACACTTCAAGCCAACCTCTGATAAACACACGCCGGCGCACACAAATAAAGACGGGCACACGGCGCTTCCCGCGATTTGTACGCTTTGTGGGCTCGTGGGCCAGAGTGGGCCAGGACTCTGAAGCCTGGAAAGGAGTCCTCGGCAAGCATGGCGTCGGGAACTGCAATGACAATGGTCGCCTACTGTTGGAGTTCTGTGCAGAGCAGCAACTGGTCATCACCAACACTACTTTTCAGCAAAAGGACAGTCGAAAGACCACCTGGATGCATCCTCGCTCCAAACACTGGCACCTTATCGACTATGTCCTAGTGCGTCAGAGGGACCGCAGTGACGTCCTCCTCACCAGAGTGATGCCCAGCGCAGAGTGCCACACTGACCACCGTCTTGTCCGCTGCAAACTCAGGCTCCACGTCAAGCCAAAACCCAAGAAATGGGGGCTCCCCAAGAAAAAGCCTGATGTTGCCAGCCTTCAGCGTGACGACGTGAAAGCTGCCTTTCAGACAGATTTACAGCGCAGGCTCAAAGACACAGCGGACCCAGCAGACTCCTCCCCTGAAACACTTTGGGAACAACTGAAAACTGCTATTGCAAAATCCTCTGCAGAAGTCCTGGGTTTCGCTAGAAAGAAGAACAAAGACTGGTTTGACGAGAACGATGTAGAGATCCAGGAACACCTAGCAAACAAAAAGAGCCGCCCATCAGGCCCACCTAGCCCAGCCTTCCTGCCCTGTGAAGAAGTCTGCCTTCCGCCTCGTCTGCAGCAGTCTCCAGCGCAAGCTCAGAGATCTCCAGAATGAGTGGTGGACCAGACTTGCACAGAGGACCCAGCTTTGCGCCGACAATGGTGACTACAGGGGCTTCTACGAAGCACTGAAAGCAGTGTATGGCCCCAGACACCTGGTACAAAGTCCCTTGCGAAGCGCGAATGGCCAGGCACTCCTCACAGATAATACCTCCATCTTGAACCGCTGGTCGGAGTACTTTCAGAGCCTCTTCAGCGCTGAGCGCACTGTTCAAGAAGCAGTCGTCCTACAAATCCCACAACTCCCAGTAAAGGTTGAATTGGACGAACCGCCCACCGCTGAAGAGACCCTCACAGCCATCCACCAGCTCAAGAGTGGCAAAGCAGCAGGCATTGATGGAATACCACCAGAGATCTGGAAACATGGAGGCACAGCACTGCACAACAAGCTCCATGACCTCTTTCTCTGCTGCTGGGAGGAAGGAACACTACCAAAGGATCTCCGTGATGCTGTCGTTATCACCCTGTACAAAAACAAAGGCGAGAAGTCAGACTGTTCCAACTATCGGGGAATTACCCTGCTGTCCATTGCTGGGAAAATTCTTGCAAGGCTGCTCCTGAATCGGCTGGTACCTGCCATCGCTGAAGACCACCTCCCAGAGGGCCAGTGTGGCTTCAGAGCAAACAGGAGCACCACCGATATGGTCTTTGTGCTGAGACAGCTTCAAGAGAAGTGCCGCGAGCAGAACAAAGGGCTGCACGTAACGTTTGTGGACCTAACAAAAGCGTTCGACACTGTGAGCAGGCAAGGCATGTGGCAGATCCTGGAGCGACTTGGCTGTCCCCCAAAGTTCCTCAGCATGATTGTCCAGCTACACGAGGACCAGCAAGGCCAGGTCAGTCTCAACAATGTTCTCTCAGAACCATTCCCTATTCTCAACGGCGTAAAGCAGGGCTGCGTGCTGGCACCTACCCTCTTCACCATCTTTTTTAGCATGATGTTGAAGCAGGCCACATTAGACCTCGATGATGACGATGCAGTGTACATCAGGTATCGTCTCGATGGCAGCCTGTTCAACCTCAGACGACTGCAGGCCCACACGAAAACCTTAGACCAACTGATTCGTGAGCTGCTTTTTGCTGATGACGCTGCCCTCGTTGCACACACAGAGAGAGCCCTGCAGCGCATCACGTCCTGCTTCGCAGAGGCTGCTCAGCTCTTTGGACTCGAGGTCAGTCTGAAAAAGACAGAGGTCCTCCATCAGCCGGCACCCAAGACAGTGTATCGCCCTACTCACATCACCATTGGCGAGTCTGAACTAAAGTCAGTGCACCAGTTTACTTACCTTGGCTGCATTATCACGTCGGACGCCAAGCTGGACAGGGAGCTTGACAGCAGGCTGGCAAAAGCGAACAGTGCTTTCGGGCGACTTTTCAAGCGGGTGTGGCACAATCAACAGCTGAAAACAGGCACCAAAATCAGCGTGTACAGAGCTGTGGTCCTCACCACCCTGCTGTATGGTTCCGAGTCCTGGGCCCTCTACCGCAGCCAACTACGACTCCTCGAACGTTTCCACCAGCGCTGCCTGCGTACCATCCTCAGCATTCACTGGAGTGACTATGTCACCAACGTCGAGGTCCTTGAACAGGCTGAACCTGTGAGCATCGAGGCCTTGCTGCTGCGGACACAGCTCCGCTGGGCGGGGCATGTCTCCAGGATGGAGGATCATCGCCTACCAAAGATCACCCTGTTCGGCGAGCTTGCTACTGGACACCGTGACAGAGACCAAAGAAGAGATACAAAGACTGTCCCAAGAAGTCACTTAGTGCCTGCCAAATCGACCACCACCAGTGGTCCTCGCTTGCTGCGGACCGTGACACCTGGCGCTCCACCATTTACAAGGCAGCTGTCTCCTTTGAGGACTCTCGCAGAGCTAGCCTTAAAGACAAGCGGCTTAGGAGAAAAAAACAGAGATGCTGCAACTCAGAACCCTGGCCATACCTTCCCCTGCAGCCACTGCGGTCGTACCTGCCTGTTCCGGATTGGCCTCCGCAGCCACAAACAAGCCTGCAGACGTCGTGGGCAACTCCTATAAAATCTTCGTTCGCGAAGTGAAGCCAAGAGGGGGGCTCGTGTTGCGACAGGCATTCTGAAGAAGACGAATTGCACGAGCAGCAAAATGACGTCATAATAAGCTTCACGTCATGGCATCGCTAGTATCACGACGTCGTGTGCGCCTGGAAGAATTTGCTGTTTGACGTCATTCATCCGAAATACTGTTTTTCTTCCACACAGCCTTTTCAAGGACTGACTGTTTGATGGGAGTATGAAGTGGATCCAAAACTTGCAAAAATGAATTAATTATTATTCAAAAGGTTAAAGAGTCACGAAGCTGGCTTACGAACTCATCCAAATTTCAAAGCTTACTATATCCCAAATTCCAAGTGAATAAAACACAAATTGCGGACTCAAATGTAGGTCAATCGACTTTCTGTAAGCGGTCTTCCTAAATCAAACTGTCAGAGAGACAATCAAGGAATCAATGAACCTTTATTTTACAACGTTAACGATATTAACAATGCCAGAGGCAATGCCATTTTTCAAATCTGCCGTTGCAGAGAGAGAGAGAGAGAGAGAGAGAGAGAGAGAGAGAGAGAGAGAGAGAGAGAGAGAGAGAGAGAGAGAGGAGAGAGAGAGAGAGAGAGAGAGAGAGAGAGAGAGAGAGAGAGATAAACAAATAAACGATATATAGATTTGGATTTTTATGTCATGTTGCAAATGTAACAATTTAGGAGTGCTAGGCAATTATGGCACCACCCTGAAACTACAGTGACGTAGAAACCTGGGTATGGGTACGGTGTTTGGGGGGGGGGGGGTGGAGCTGGGGAGGAGAGGAGTTGGCCTCACCAAAATATGTAGGAGTATGGGGGCAGAATCCCGTGACCCCCCCCCCCTCCCCCTATTTACTTTTTAAATTTTTGTTTGGAGGAAACGTTTTTAGAAAAACAATTAAACGATATATTGATTTGGATTTTTATGTCTGAATTTTCGAAGTTAGACGAGTGCCCCGCCCCCCCCCCCCTTCTTTACCGGTTGTTTGATATTTTCTATAAGGCTGGAAAGTAACGTAAGGAACCTCTCCCCCCCCCCCCCACCTCCACCTCCGTATGAAAAATCTTTCTAAGTCGCTCAACTATCGAGAGTCGAGTCATATTTATATACTGTTTCAGAATCTACATCAGTTAACACGTCCAAGGCACCCCTCATCAACAGCTGCGAATATGTCGTAAAGCGTTGGAGCAGGCAACGCTATACACTTCAGAAGCTATTGATGCGGGGACGCCTTAAATAAGTTAACGCATCCGCATAACGCGGCATATTGGCTTCTGCAAGAGGCATAGATCCTCATGAGCCCCCACGGGGGCTCATGAGGATCTATGCCTCTTGTTGAGGCCAGTGTGTGTCCTTGTTGGTTGGACGATTGTGACTTTTGGTTAATTGCTGAATGAAGAAGGATTTCAGAAAGAGACTATTTGTCTGATGGCAAGGAAGGAGTAAAGGTTGACCAACCAGTCAGCGAGGTGAGGAAAGTCGCAAGGCCGCATGCCAAAGATTTGTCCCTGTCCTCTGTACTCCTGAATTCAGAAAATGTACGAAAATAGAGCAGGATATTTCATTTGACGATTGGCTACAAACAACAGCGTCAGCAGCGAATTGCAACAAGAATACCAACATTGATTACATTAACGACAATATTAGTTGTGTTACGAGTTCTTCTTTGTTGTAGAGCCCCCTAAATTACGTATTTATTGGCCTGTGTTTGTTTAGAGGTTTGACTGAACGAAAATGTGGTTGTGTTTGTACCGAGAAATTTGATTTGCCAAAATATGTATATGTGTGATAACGCTTTGCCCAGCGAGTCACGTTGTCATCATAACATTTAAAAAGGGAGTCTACTCATCACATGTCACCTTGGTAATATGTGAGAAAGGGAGTCCCGTTGCCTTGAGAACGGACGACCAGGGGAAAACTCCAATAAAGCCAGGCCAATTAGAAAAGTTGTAAAGAGACTGAAAGAAGTCAAATGCGTTTAAAACGCAGTTTTATAACTCACTTAAGTGGTCATAGTCACATGCTGTTCTGTGAAGTGTACACATGAGCTTTGTCACTCAGTTGTGAACTATTCTCTTGTTCATGAGTACGGCGCATAGAGCATTTTACGATGCATAGGCGCCTTATAAATCCACTTTATTATTATTATTATTATTATTATTGTTATTATTATTATTATTATTATTATTATTATTATTATTATTATTATTATTAATAGTAGTAGTAGTAGTAGTAGTAGTAGTAGTAGTAGTAGCAGTAGTAGTCAGTAGTAGTAAGCCCTCATCAGGGACATGCTGGTCGCTGAGGTTGCGGCGGTTTCGACCCATACCCAGCAGGAACAGCAGACTCTGATGGACCGATTCTCCCAGGCTTCCAATGACTTCGGAATGACTATCAGTCTAAAGGAGACGAACGCCCTGGGGCAGGACACAGAGAGACCGCCATTCATCACCATTGACAACTACGAGCTCGACGTCGTACCATATTTTGTTTTTAATACTTTTTGTAAATTGCGTTTTTGTAATTAGTTATTTTTGTACAATTAGTTTTTGTTAACCCCCTAAAGCTCTAATTCGAGGTTAGGCCTTATACAAGTACTCATTATTATTATTATAATCGTCGACATGTGTATACCCTGGCTTGTCTCTGAGCTTGCCAAGTGCGCGGCAGCCTATCTCTGAGCTTGCCTTGGTATCTGTGGTGTTGTCATAGACTGTAGTTTGTCTTTGTGAGCATGGCATGTTGTCGGCTGGTCGAAAGGTCAGAGCCCTGCGTTTGACCAGTTAGCATTGTCCGCATGTTTGTATACCCTGGCAGCGTGTCTCTGAGCTTGTCGAGCGGGAAGCAGCGTGGCAGTCTCCGAGCTTGCCCGCTTGGTATATGTATATGGTACATAATTATCTGATCGTTTACACTGCGATCGCGGCATTGCTCGCACCTCCACCCCTACAGCCACCGCAGTAACGTGTTCTTACAGTTGGGAAGGAGCCGCATGGAGTCTTTGCGCCTGCGATACTGATACGTGCTTACTCACAAACCAGATAGGTGAGGCTAGCGCTGGCAGAATTGTATACAAACCAAGGGTAATCACAGCGCTGGACAGACACACAGTTAGATCCCCTGCCCCCGCCTATAAGGCACCCAATCGCCAGCCCACAGAGAAATACGCAGGTGTAGAACAAGACGATCATTTCCATCATCATGGAAATGATCGTCTTGTTCTATACCTGCGTATTTCTCTGTGGGCTGGCGATTGGGTGCCTGATAGGCGGGGGCAGAGGATCTAACTGTTTGTCTGTCCAGCACTGTGATTCCCCTTGGTTTTTATACAATATGATACGTGCTTGTCGTGTTTCTCTTGCTGGGTAGAGACAGCATGTTTAGTTTGTGTGTTTTGTAGTATATAACATGCAGTTTGTTTTTGTCTCACATTTAAACAGATTAGTCCCTAACTGTCTCCCCGGCATGCACCAGTATCCAATGGAGATTTGTTACTAATTCCGCTTGTCGTGGAGTATTACTATTATGATTATTATTGTGATTGATTCGTATGCTTAGTGTGATGATTATCATTGTTGGCCCTTGCTGTGATTATGAGGTTTTCTTATCATTGATTGTAGAATGTGTAGTTAAATGTTTTTATTCCACACCAGTTCAGTGATAGTTAATGGGGTTTAAGTTATGCATGTACTAGAGTGAGACCTGTTTTGCATGTAAATGTTCTCCTATTTCAATTTGCATAGTTCTATAGGCGTCGACACGTGTATACCCTGGCAGAATGTCTCTGAGATTGCCATGGTAACTGCGGTGTTGTCATAGACTGTAGTTTGTCTTTGTGAGCATGGCATGTTTTTGGCTGGTCGAAAGGTCAGAGCCCCGTGTTTGATCAGTTAGCATTGTCCGCATATTTTTTATACCCTGGCAGAGTGTCTCTGAGCTTGTCGAGCGCGAAGCAGCGTGTCTCTGAGCTAGCCTTGGTATATTTTGTGTGTTGTTTGAGCATGGCATGTTGTTGTCTGGTCAAAAGGTCAGAGCCCTGCGTTTGACCAGTTAGCATTGTCCGCATGTTTATATACTCTGGCAGAGTGTCTCTGAGCTTGTCGAGCGCGAGGCAGCGTGTATCAGAACTTGCCTTGGTATATGTTGTGTTTGTTGTGTGAGCATGGCATGTTGTTGGCTGGTCAAAAGGTCAGAGCTCTGCGTTTGATCAGGCAGCATCAGTTGTCCGCCTGTATGTTACTTGGCAGCGTGTTTCGAGTCTACCAGCGCGCGGTAATGTCTCGACTCGCCCTGTAACTGTGGTGTTAGTTGTTTTGTGAACATAGATTGCTGTTGGTTGGTCAAAAGGTCAGAGCCCTGCGTTTGACCAGGCAGCAGTGTCCGCATGTTGTTACTTTGGCAGCGTGTCTCGAGCTTGCCAGCGCACGGCAGCGTGTCTCGAGATTGCCTCTGTAACTGTTGTGTTAGTTGTTTTGTGAGCATGACATGTCGTTGTTTTGAAGGTCAGAGCCCTGCGTCTGACCAGACAGCAGTCTCCGCATGTGGTTACGATGGCAGCGGGCGTAAGAGCCTGCCATGCGGCAGTGTAAGCTAGCTTTTGTAACATGTTTTGTTTGTGACCGTGGCGCGTATGTTTCTGTTGTGACCGCAGCACGCATGTTTCATTAACCCATTTAGCCGTGACGCACTACACGCTAATCTGCCACTGCCCTTGAATTATCATGGTCGATCCATCTCCTGCAACTGGTGCATAGTCATTAGATGATGCCTCCAAAATTTGGGAAATACTGCCGTCAGGATGAATGAGTTAACTTGCTAACCACGTTGCAAAACATTTTTTTTTTTTGCATGGCTATATCCTCTGTTTTGCACTTTACCGGTGGGCTTTTTCAAGCACAGCATTTTACACTAGTTGCTTTTGCTTATTTTCTAACAGCATGTTTTTTTAAAAACAGTCATAGGTCTACATCACGATGATACAGAAAAATGCCTTGTCATAATTATGTGATCGTCTACATTGCGATGGCAGCATTACTCTCACCTCCACCCCTACAACCACCGCGGTAAAGTGGTCTTTAAGTTGGAAGGAACCGGATTGAGTTAAAACTTGTGACGCGGCGTTGCGATAATGTTAAACTGACTTTGGACGCACAGCACGGCTAACAAGTCAGTGTGACCTTCTCTTTGTAATTTGTTGTCAGCTGAGTTGCTTGAGTTTCTATGTTTGTGCTCGAGGTGCATGTGTTTATAAGACCAGTGTTTCTCTTGGGTCGCAATTTATGATCCTTTGTACATTTCTTTATATTGGGGCACGTCAAGTTCACTTGATACATTGAATTCGCCGGTAGCGGCGTATGCACTGGGCATTTTCACCCAACAAAAACTGACTTGATTTTACGCGAAACTATGTTTCGTGTTAGTTAATTAACTGGTATTAACAAAATTGACTGGATGTTTTGCGTTAAACTATATATCTGTGTTGGTTATACTATATGCCCAAACCTTGTGAGTCGTATTACAGTCACGTATCTGTATAGTATATATTTACTGCAGATCGCTGTTGTTCATTTGATTTGATATTTTGTTAAGTAAAAAAAAATATGTAACAAATCAGACTGTCTTTGTTGTTCAAAGTGTGGCTTAGACGAAAACTTCCTTGCAAAATGGACTTTATATAACTCGCACGCGTTTCCTGACCATGTATTACAAAGAGCTCTCAGTTCGCCTGCGGTGATAAAGGTTGCGTTTTCTTCCTTATGTGCGTCTTTCAGCGGAAAAGCTTATCACACACGTGTGCTACAACTGCGCTGTATCTGACACATGAGTGCTACAACTGCGCTGTATCTGACACATGAGTGCTACAACTGGGCTGTATCTGACACATGAGTGCTACAACTGGGCTGTATCTGACACATGAGTGCTACAACTGCGCTGTATCTGACACATGAGTGCTACAACTGGGCTGTATCTGACACATGAGTGCTACAACTGGGCTGTATCTGACACACGTGTGATACAACTGGGCTGTATCTGACACACGTGTGATCCAACTGGGCTGTATCTGACACACGTGTGATCCAACTGGGCTGTATCTGACACACGTGTGATCCAACTGGGCTGTATCTGACACACGTGTGATACAACTGGGCTGTATCTGACACACGTGTGATCCAACTGGGCTGTATCTGACACACGTGTGATACAACTGGGCTGTATCTGACACACGTGTGATCCAACTGGGCTGTATCTGACACACGTGTGATACAACTGGGCTGTATCTGACACACGTGTGATCCAACTGGGCTGTATCTGGCACACGTGTGAAACAACTGGGCTGTATCTGACACAGGTGTGATACAACTGGGCTGTATCTGACACACGTGTGCTACAACTGGGCTGTATCTGACACACCTGTGTTACAACTGGGCTGTATCTGACACAGGTGTGATACAACTGGGCTGCATCTGACACACGTGTGATGCAACTGGGCTGTATCTGACACACGTGTGATACAACTGGACTGTACCTGAGAAGTGTGTGATACAGCCCTGCTGCGTGATCGGCCACGTGAGCACAAAATTGTCTTGTAGAAAGTGTGGTCAACAAAAAGGTGCGATATTGAAACGTCACATTACAAAGTAAATTACGTCAAGATCGTTGCCAAGACACAATGGCGGCTGTGTTGTGACTAGGTGTGTGCCGAAAATCATTCAAGTCGGATTTATTAAAAGAAAAAGGTGAGTAAGAATAGATTCTTACATCAGTTTGTGAGTGTTAAAAATACGTTCTTTAAAACTTACTGAGACGACACTACCTTATACCACGCGTACACTCCAAACATCTCCAATAGGCATAGATCCTCATGAGCCCCCCGGGCTCATGCGGATCTATGCCTCTTGGAGTTGTTGGGAGTGTTGTACGCGTGGTATAATAAGGTAGTGTCGTCTCAGTAAGTTTTAAAGAACGTGGTATTTTTTAGGTTGATATTAACATTACAGATAGTTGTGATGTTATACACGTGCACATACTGCAATCAGTCGGTGTGTTCTAGTCAGTCAAATGTATTTATTTGTTTTATGTTCACACTTTTTTTTTACAACTGTTTTACCAAAAATCCGCTGCAAACAAATTTCCCATCTTTGCGCAATAAATGTATATGTATCGTATCGTATCAGTTCTTAGGTGAAATCGTATCCACTGGCTTTCGTTCGTATGAAAAGGGTTTAAAACCACTCGAGTGAGATTCTCATTATCACCTAAACACCGATGTAAGAATCTATAAATCTCTGCCCAGCTGCTGTCCGTTTCGCTGCATTACCGTCAGTACTGTGGCGGAGCATAAGTTGGCAGCGACTCAGTCACTGCGCAAGGCAAGTGGCACCGCGCGGTTTGAAGACCTTTGAAGGGAAAACCATCTCGATTTGAGATAACACTTTTAAAAAGTCGTGTAAATAAAGTAATTTACGCCTGACCTACCGTTCTGCAAAATACATCATTCTGAAAGCGAGTATTGTATCGGGGCGAACTGAGCGCGAGTGATTTTGATTCGTGCGTGATGGGAGGTCGAGCATTTCCACCCATACTCACAAACCAGATAGGTGAGGCTAGCGCTGGCGGAATTGTATACAGACCAAGGGGAATTACTCAGCGCTGGACAGACAAACAGTTAGATCCCCTGCCCCCGCCTCTCAGACACCCAATCGCCAGCCCACAGAGAAATGCACAAGTATAGAGCAAGACGATCATCGATGTAGATGATCGTCTTGCTCTATAATTGTGTATTTCTCTGTGGGCTGGCGATTGGGTGCCTGATAGGCGGGGGCAGGGGATCTAACTGTTTGTCTGTCCAGCGCTGAGTAATTCCCCTTGGTCTGTATACATTTCCACCCATGTTTGACAATCTGTTATTTATGATATTCACCTGATAAAAATGAGCATCTTTGACGGTACCAGAGCTGTAGAGAAGATGGCTTGGAGACAAAGGACAGCAAGCAGGGCGTAGAACATGTTACAGCCGTAGTCACACATGCCGGCTGTGGCCACGTGACCTGAGATGCACGTGCAGTTCGTGTACGTCTATTGGACAGACACGTGCACACTGAACTTGTGCGATAGCTTTGATGAAAAAAACGTCCAACATCATATTGGGGAGTACGTCGGCTTTGCTAGCCTTCGTTAGCCGATGATGTCGTGTGACAAGATGTAAACATAGCACAACATTGTCAACAGAGGATGGTGTAATTGGTGATGCAAATGGTCTTTAGAAATAGTACAAGTAGCTATGCTGTCACTATGAAAGTGATTTCATAATCGTCATGTGACAAGATGTAAAATTAGCATCACAATGTAAACAAATGGTGACGTAATTGGTGATGTAAATGATCTTTATAAATAGTACAAGTAGCTATGATGCCAGTATGAAAGTGATGTCATAGTCGTCATGTGACAAGATGTAAAACTAGCATCACAGTGTAAACAAAGGATGACGTAATAGGCGGTGTAAATGTTCTCTATAAATAGTACAAGTGTAGCCAAAAGCGGTCGTTGTCTATGTATTATTAGCTAATGTATGATTTTTATATTTTATAGTTTTGTAGTTTTGTGCTAGGTTTTGTTATTTTGTTTCCAGTGAATCTCCCTCCTCTCCTCCCCTTTTCTCCCTCTTACCATCTGTCTACCTGTTGTCAGTTAGTTGCCACCTGTAACGAGCGCCTTTGGTGCATGTTTCGGTCGGACGACGGTATGACGTCATTAGCAGTTGGACCGAATGTTTGCGTGCGATAATGTGGAGATAAGCAATGTTCACGTGCGATAATGTAGAGGTGAGCGATGTTCACGTGTCACGTGTGGGAGTGACAGGGTTGTATCGGGAACTATTGCTAGCCAGAGATGTCATATCAGCCGAGTCGAGCGGACGTGTTCGTTGGTGCTCTGAGAAAGAATTCTGGCTAGAGAATTCTATAGCTGTATATAGAATACAGGTATTTATTCTTTTTATTAGCGGTATTTATAATGACCTGTAAAGCTATTCATACGAAAAGGGAAAGTATTGTTTTTTTTTTATGAATTATTATGGTTAGAGTGCAGAAGAGCCCATGTTGGAAGGAAGTGCGATGACTCGTGTCAATACTTGTTTGGTCATGTAATTGTTGTAGGTGATATAGTTTATAACTAGGATGTTATGTTGTATTCATTTATATGTGAAAATGTGGGACGGAAATAGGAACGTAATTCAGTATGTAATCAGGTATACCTAATGATGAATGAATGTGCAGTAATATGTTACGAATTGAAGGTGAGCTGTGATTGTAATATTTGGCTCATACTCCATTGTGTGTAGGTACGCAAAATGTGTGCACAGTGTTAAAGTGGCTATACGAATTGTGTGCACAGTGTTAAAGTGGCTATAGGAATTGTCATAAGAATTGTGACAATAGTGACTGTAGTAGTATGGTGGCATAGAGAAGACATTTTACAAAGGAAATGATCTAGAGCGCTCTGAAGTATAATAATGTGTCGAAGACACATTCAGACTCTTTAAGTATAAGAGCGAAAATTTACGAGTGTATAAATGTTGTGTACAGCGGGCCGGTACGGAGCGGAAACCCCTGGTATGTGGCTGAAGCTGTCCTAAAAGCATCGTCTACGTGACCGGAGGCGGACATCATCGCCTTCATCTCTCCTTCGTCTACCATCACTGGTGCATACGTGCAGCAACGATAACGAAGTAAGCCTACAGATTCGAGCTACAGGACCACATGCAGTGTTCCTTCAGTGTAGCCTATGTCGCCTAGCGCCGTTGATAATTGCACGCCTAGGAATATTCTAATCTGTGAGTACTGTCATCGACTAGTACCATTCCGTTCGGGAAATCTCCGTCAAGTCAAGTCGTCGATGTGATATCTTTGACTGTGTAGACATTAGTGTAAAGAGTAGAGTCGAGTGACGTGTAGGGGTGTAGGGGGCTCTGGATAGAGGTAGCACCTTTGCTGTTCGGCAGCTGCGTCCTACATAGGACGGACGGGCATCACTGGTCCTCATCCATCTCCTTAATCTCTCACGTGCTGGCTCCAAGCGCCACACCCTGGCAAACCACCTCAGCTGGTGGGCTAAACCACGTGAGGGGGTGGTGTTCACATTGCACCACTAGGCGGATGAGCTGTTTCTGACAGCCAACGGCTAGAGGACGGAGGAGATCAGGTTGGATCCAACGGCCAAATGTGGGGGAGTAAACCCTTCAAATCAGGAGTGGAGCCCCGAAGGCAGACAGCTGCCTGTATTCACGCACTGTTCTGGCAGCTCCTGCAGCCAAACTGGTGCCAAACGTACTGCTTTGCATTCCTTTGGATACATCAGCGAGGCCGAGAGGGGGATCTTGACGACTGGGCACCCCAGGATCTCCATACACTTCGCCCAGGCTTGCGCCCTGGAGAGGTCACTCCAGTGACTGACCCAGCAAGCGCATATACTCCATTGTCTTCCGAGACAGGATGCCAAAAACTAGAGTCGAGTGACGTCTCGAGAGAGAGACAACGACCTCTACGGTAGCGAGTGAATGTGTGAGCGCTGAAGTTATGAATAGCCTATACGCCACTTCTTAATTATTTGTGTGAAACACTTGTTTATATGATGTGAATTGTGTGATTTAATGTATATGATATGAGTGTATGAAAAATAGTGAAACAGAGGACAAAGAGAGATAACTGTGTGGCCTTTGTCCTTGTTTGTAAGCGTGTGTGGTGGTGGATGAAAGAGTCTAGTAAACGGAGATAGAACACCCACCTTTATACTGATTGTCAGAGAACCCACGCACACACTCATTCTATTAGAATAAACGTTTATACACGTAACAACTTAATTCAGTACACGCAAAAAAACCTTCGTTACACCACCCCACTGCACCTAGCCCATTTAAACCCCTTATTTTGTAGTGCATGCTTGCATAGTTGAGTTTGATATTGTTTGCCATGTGCGCTTTGTCTGTTGTCTTTGTGTACACCACCCCCCCCCCCTCTCGCCATTGTGTGTTCAGAAAAAGTCTCTATGGCGCTGATGGGGATGCAGAGTTCACGTTTATGTTCTGTTCTTTGTTTGTAGCCCCCGCCCCTACCTCCGCCATTATGTGTTCCTATAAAGACGCCATGGAGTCGGGGAGGAACTGTTAGTATATTCAGTGGTTGTCTACCGTATTAAAAATACGGTATACTTTGAAATGGGGCTGGTCGGACCGCATTCTGGAGCATGCACTTGATGTTTTTGACGTGCGGGGCAGAAGTTCTGGCAAAGAAGTAACAAGAAAAAAATGACGTCATGCCTAGCTACGCAAACCTGCTAGAGAACGTCTTTTGGGCGCCAAAGCGCCGTGTGTGTGTGTGTGTGTGTGCGTGCGCGTGCGCGCTTGTGTTTGTGTGTGCGTGTGCGTGCGCGCGCGCTTGTGTTTGTGTGTGTGTGTGCGTGTGTGTGTGTTTGTGTGTGTGTGTGTTTGTGTTTGTGTGTGTGTTTGTGTGTGTGTGTGACAGACAGCGACTTGAGCCCGCGTTTGAAGACGGACAGGCTTAAAATTTTAGGATATGTGAAAATTAGACAATTTTCTGCACCACTTTTTCGGAGTCATTTGTAAAACAGCTAACATAACTTTCATTTTTCTTTTACGATAAAAACTATCTTCTCATTAATACCCGCATGATTGTCCATAAACCGTGTTTGTCCCGGCCCAGGGGTAGGATTAGGTGTGAAAATCAGCAAGAAATATGCAAAGTTGAATCTCTGATACGTCAAATGTTAGTACTGCAATGAGTGACGTATAACATCGAGTCGTCATTATGAACACAGCATCGTGGGACTAATGATGCTATGACGTGGAAATTGAAGTGCTATTCTTCTTCTTTAGAATGGCTATGCTACGCCAGACGGCAGAGCTTACGAATGGCGTGAATCGCCGCGTGTCCGTCTTTATTTCTGTGTGCCAGTGTGTGTGGATCAGAGTTTGGGTTAGAGTAGAAGAAGATGGATTTCTGTCGCTACTCGAGCCCACAGAGCGTACTAATGACGGGAAGCGCTGTGTGTCCGTCTTTATTTTTGTGCGCCGACGTGTGTGTTGATCAGAGGTTGTCTTAGAGAGGAGGGAAATGGACAGCAAAATAAGCCTAAAAATATGAACAACTCTGAATGTTTCTAAAAGATAAACGCATCTGAGCTCCAAACAATACGGTAGACTTTGGGATAAAATCCTCATCTTGTTTTAATACTGATTAACTTTTGGGTTTAGTGCTAAACACTATGGGAGTCGTCCGAGAGCGGCATAGACATGTTTGTTTTGTATCGTCAGTGATGTTCGCGGGTTTTGTTTATTTTAGGTATAATGTTTGTTGCGTTTGGTCACCTAATGTTCCAGTGGCTTTGTTGCGGAGTTATCATGGTTATGTGAACGTATTTGTTTCTAGTGTTATGTTTGTCGTGCATGTTGTCGTTCGGTTCTAATGGTTGTGGTGTCATAGGATTGTTTGTGTTGCTGTATTCGAGTGGTTTGTTTGTGTCGTCCATTATAGATGAGTGTGTTCCAGTGTATAACGTTGTTTATGTTTTAGTGGTTAAGCAGATGTGTTTGTATTTCAGTTCTCTCCCTTGTGGTGGTGTGAGCCGAGTGTTGATCTGTTGATGTGCGCTGTATGTAACTGGAGTAGTTAGTTAATTGGGTTTAACGCCGAGCAGGCGACTAAGGCCATCTCACTGCGGGTAACTGGAGTATGTTGACTGCCGTGGTGTGTTGTATTTGTTTGTCAGGTTTATTAGTTTAATTTCTTTAGTTCATTAGTTTCATACCTTGTATTATTTTATCATTTTCATTGTTGATGTCATTATTCTTAGTCTTTCTTTTGTTTTCTTTTCTTTTTATATACACTGTTTTTGGTAGATAGAAAATAAACGAAAGTCATTACGACCTCGTTGTTTGACTTCCTCAATTACCAACAATTTCACACCCTGCAACATCCCCTCACCCTCGCTCCATCACACAAGCAGTTATCACGGTGAAAGTGATGTCATAGTCTTGTGACAAGATGTAAAAATAGCAGCACAATGTAAACAAAGGATGACGTAATTGGTGATGCAAATGTTCTTTAGAAATAGTACAAGTAGCTATTATGTCATTATGGGGGTGATGTCATAGCTATAATTATTTGTGTGAACAAAAACTGTAGAATGCGTGCAATTTGTAATTCATATCAGGGTCAGCAACATCTGCGACTGCATAAGGTCTTCAGGCAGACGGCGGCCACAGTTGGTCGGCGCACAGGCGTGCGCGGGCCAACTGTGACCGCTGTCGGCCCGAGGACCTTTGTTCACTTATTATTTTCATCACCATCGTTATTGTCAGTGCCGAGTAACACGAAGCATGTTATGATTGCTTGGTTTGAAACAGCCTGGGTAGTTTCCTTGTCCTTGGGCGACTGTTGCCTATGGTCTTTAAGTCAACAAAGATTTCAGAAACAAAATATGCGTTCAGTGACACGTACAGGGCAGATCAATGCATTGTTATCCTTATTTCTTATGCAACTGTCTAATTTTAACCTACTGTACAATAATAATAATAATGAATGGTTCATGTACAGCGCAAAATCGTTTTGTGATAAAAACTCATTGCGCTAACACACACAATGGGACATGACATAGACGATGTGAAACATTACAAATACAACAGACCTACGACTGAGGAAAAGCAAGCTGGAAGAAGTGAGTTTTCAACTGAGCCTTAAACTGAGAGAGAGTAGTGAGATTTCGCAGACTCTAAAATACAATACAGTCAATAAATTAGTTTGCATTACATTAAAAGGGTGTAAGAATGCTACGTGCCAGGAAATAAAGTATGAAAGGGGTCCTAAAGTGTCTGTTATGACCCAAAAGCGTTTATAATACCCGGCTGGAATGTTGACTAGTTTATATGAAGTTGATCAAAACGAGCATCTGTGATAACAACGAACACATCACACCTTACACGCAAGTCCTGTCAGCTGCATGCAATGGGTAATTCTAATAATAAATATTTTTTGAATAACCCCTCCTTTTTGATCTTAGAAACCCTTCCCTATGCTATCCAGACCAAAAAGGTGACTGCCAAGCGTGTAATATGCAAAGAAGTACCCAACGGAGAAAGAAACACGTTTAGAAAAGACGGGTACTTCTTCCCTATGCTGTCTTTCGCTTGCTCCGTATGTCATCTTGATGACTGCATGTCACACGATTAGCGTGTTACTTTCGGCGAAGTCTGGTGTCCCAGTTATCGGAAAATTTTCAACAACCAGTTACATCGGTTGTCTGTTTGTTGGATTATGAAAAGAAAGGTAGATAAGTCCTAGTTCAGGTACATAAGTAACACTCATAATCCGTTTTATTGGCGATGTTTGCAGTTTAAACCTGCCATGGAGCAGGTAGGTTTAACCACTATGACCTCACATTGCCAACGTTGACCGCACACCCGGCGTGACAGGGCGAGAAGAAAGTTCGGCCGTCGTCATCACAGATGGGGAAGAAGTCGTTGTCGTCGCAGGTACAGTTGTCATAGCAACCAGACATAGCGTCATCGGTGATGGCACGTGGTCTGGAATAGGACTGGCTGCATGAAGTGTGAGATTACAGTCGTACACTAAAAGTATCACAACCGTACACTTGCAGATTTCAGGGACAGCTGCTGAGACTTGTGATCAGCAAAAGGGATATGTTTATTGGGCAGCAGAAACAATCCAGACCAAAAAGGTGACTGCCAAGCGTGTAAAATGCAAAGAAATACCCAACGGAGAAAGAAACACGCGTGTTTTTTTCTCCGTTGGGTACTTCTTAGCAGAAACAATACTTTGTCATTTGTCAAACACTGAAATGAAATGCATTCGTTTATGATTCATCCACGCATGCATGCCTGCATCCGTCAATCCATCCATGCTTTTCTTTATTTATTGTTAGTTTTTGTTTAATAAAAGAAAAAGGCACAGTTGCCCTGTACATTGTTTTGGTTGTTATATTTCTTATTGTGTATGGAGTGGTTCTGGCAATGCAACAGATGTCAGAAAATAAGCACACACAACAAAGCTAGCAGTAAACCCATGTGACAAATAGCTTCACTGCCAGATCATTTTCATACTTAGAACCCGATAACCGTTTGAAGCGAGAAGCGCACAGATACCAACAGCCGGCAAGAGGCATTGATCCTCTTGAGCCCCCACCACTGCGGGGGCTCATGAGAATCTATGCCTCTTGCAGTTGCGACGCAGCTCTAACTGTAAACCTTCGATAGACGAATAACCCGTTAACTCGGTAACAGTATTTGACGCGTCCCAAGAAAGACGGGGTTAAATTGCTCCTAAATGATATACTAATATTCAGAAGCAATGAACCCTTCACAGCCAGGCTGTGGAAACCGGCCCCCAGCTGCAGGAAACTTGTCTAGGCCAGTAACTGCCAACTAATTGTTTCTCCGCACTGCAGACAGATTTTTGCGTGGGGCTAAAAATAGCTCAAAACAAGAAAGGCAAAGTCCTTAAGGCTCACGTGTATGACCGAACTACATGTGACCTTTGTGTCAATAAGTAAAGGGGTGGCTTCTCAAAATTAAATCAGTTTTCACACATCTGGCAAACCCCCGTGACCCTTGACATTTATGATAAGTCGACTAAATTAGTAAACATAGTAAGGTCGTATCATCAGCTACCTGTGTGCCAAATTTGATTAAAAAGTTAGCAAAACTGTTGATAATAACTACAATTCTACCCAAAATTGGCATTTTATACACATTTCTGACCTCTTGTGACTCTTGACCTTTCCAAGGCTCAAACAAATTAGTATGTGTTACGTGGTGGAGTTGTAGTCGAAGTATGATAAACACACCAGACACACACACGTAGAGTTCTTTATAGTAAACCTCGTTCAGCTGCAATCCGTCACACGTGGCTTAAGGATGTAGACAATACTGGAGTAACAGTTCCAACAATATTTAATTCAGCGATGCGATATCCAGACAATAATGCACTTTCAAAAGCACAAACTACTGAATACAAAGTCTCTTTTCCTATGTCCTCACTGCGACACAAAGTTTCTCATACACAGCGTCTCTCGCAATAAACTACTTGTCTCTACAACTGACAAAGCAAGACAATGTACTCACGGGCTTTCCCAGCGCCCTCCTTATATACACTATCAAAATCTAGAATCTTCTACGGAAATCATGAACTCAAACAACCAGAACGAAACGCGCAGCCGAAACTCATTAACATGAACTTTCCAGAAACAATATATCAGGCTACAAAAACACGGCTGCTCACTTCAGCTCTAAATTCTAACGTATAATAAAGACACATAAAAGTATGGTATCCCTATCTATGATAGCTCAAAAAGGTACGAGAACATTCACCAAACAAAATAAAAGCTGCTCACTACACGCGCACAGGAAAACAAAAAGTAGCGAAAATGTAGCGATGTCACCTAACCGACGTGACACTTACGAGGCCACTAGACAGTGCGACCCTTCTACAACGTTCCGGACTAAACTTAACAAAACGAAATCGGCTCTACTCACGAACAAAAGAAAATCTTACTAAAAAAAAACACGTGAATCGTAACCGTGATAGCTCAAATAAACAACATATCATTACCTACGAATAACACATGTACGCTCTCACAGGATAACACAACCACAATCGTACCAGTATGCATAGATAGGTCTCACCATCAGGTATCTCTGGGGCATGTTTGGGTTTAAAGTTGTGAATAGTATTTGAGAAAAACATCTTTTGTCAAAATATGGATATGTTTTACCTATTCCCTGAGTTCTTGTTACCCCTGACCTTTCCGAGGGGTCATCCAAATTAGTATGCATAGATAGGTCTCACCATCAGGTATCTTTGTACCAAGTTTGAGGTTGTGAATATTATTTGATAAAAAAAAATTATTCAAAATATAGCTATTTTGACCTATTTCCTGATGTCCTGTGACCTTGACCTTTGCGAGAGGTCACACAGATTAGTATGTTTGGAAAGGCCTTGCCACAAAGTATCCTTGGGCCAAGTTTGAAGACTGTGGCTTGAATAGATTCCCAAAAAATGTCAACGTTAAATTTACCACGGACGACGGCAGACGGACCACAGACGGCGGACGGACGACCACTGGCCCAGAACATAGACTCACTTTTTCTTCGCATGTGAGCCAACAACGCAGTTAGGACTATTACGGGCCGTTGAAAAGGACGTGCAACTCGACCCAGTTCTCTGAAACTATCACAGATTCACAGCTTCGTGTGCATTAACGGGGACAGGAGTATGTGAATGAGGTCAGCAAGAGGCATGGATCCTCATGAGCCCCCGCAAATGCGGGCTCATGAGGATCTATGCCTCTCGCGTCTCGGTGATTTTAGTCAATGCTTCAGTAGGGGAAAAAATGAATCCAGAAGTTACCCGGGACTGTTGTAGATGAAAGGTTGTTGACATTTCCAGGCCAGACTGAGTATGCACAAGACGGTAGACAAGAACTGGTTGACGCACACAAACTTCACACACGCCATCGTCCTCATTTTGAAGCGCTTGGTGACGTAGCCGCCCAGGTAAGTTCCCAAGCACGCCGCGGACAGCACCACCAAGGCTGCGACATACACAGAAACATCGTCATGCCTTCTGCACGCTTTATCATCGTTTCTGAGCTAAGAGTAGGTAGGTCCGTCCCTATACAAGCAGTGGGTACCAAAGGTGCCTGAGAGCGACATTTAGTATTTTTACATCAATAGCTACTCTCTACATATAGCACGCATAACAAAACATCCTGCCATTAGAACGCTCTGTGGGCTCGTGTAGCGACAGGAATCCATCTCCTTCTACTCTGATTTACACACACTGGCACACAGAAATAAACAGGAGCGGATCCAAGGGGTCTGGACGGGGGGCCCAAATTCGCTTCCCTCCCCACCCCCCCTCCAGCCGCCGACTCCCCCCTGCCACCCTCCTCCCCCGTACGTCAGATTTACAGACCTGGACACACGCGCGCGCGCACGCACGCATGCACGCACACAAACACACACAAACACAAACACAATCATGCAAAATGGAATGAAATAACAAACGAGACTACAACACTAAAACAGTTAACACACATCCAATATCAAGAGCTACAGGAAGCGCAGACAGTAGGGAGAGTTTAAAAAAGGAAAATACAGGTGAATGGAAAAAGGAGCGACCAGGGTGACCCTGGGAACTAAAAAGGAAGTTAACCCCCGCCCCAAGTACCCCAGGGCAGAACCGGGTGGGGGGCGCGGACAAAGAGACGGCCGGTAAAGTTAAATGATCCTTAAGCCTGTTCTTAATTAAACGAACTTTAGTTCGCGAACTCTGACGATCTAGAGTTCACGATCTCGGGCGAACAAGGTTGGTTCTTAGCATGCAAACTCGTTCGGTTTTGACTGCCTAAACTATGAAAAAACAATGTTTTTTTTTGTGTTGTATGTTTTTTTAGACGTTCTAACGTACTTGTCAATAAAGAAAACAATACGACGCACGTTATTATAATATCATTATTACCTTATTATTATTATATTTATTATTATAATTGTTATTGTTATATTTTATTTTGGAAGTTTTAATCTTTTTGTCATTTTCTTACTCTAGACAAAAGAAAATCACATGAAACAACAAATACTTTCGGTTGCTTTTATTTTTATTTAGACAAACACTTCAAGATGCTGTCAGACATAATTCAGCGGAGAAAACGAGGATAATAATAATAATAATATATAATAATAATAATAATAATAATAATAATAATAATAATAATAATAATACATAGTTTTTATATCGCGCCCTTCAACACAGACAGCAATCTCGGAGCGCTTTACAGCACATACACACTAGTTAAAAGGAGAAAAATTAGAGCAAAATAAACACGCACTTACTCTTTAAATAAACACCAGCTCGCACCATGTAGGCACATTCCTAACACGAAACACACACGTACACACACGTACACACACGTACACACACACACACGTACACACACACACACACACACACACACACACACACACACACACACACAGGTTGCCAGTGGATATGCTTTAGCAGTGGTGTGACATGATCAGCCAAAACCTCCCCTAGCTCACCCAACAACAAACGTTAGTGAGCTAAAAAATGGGTGGATAATATTTGCCCTGTCTTGCTTTTCCTGATGTAAGCAAACCCCAGAAAATGGTTACGCGGTTGAAAAAAGACCTGCACTGAATCCAGAATCTTTACGCCCCCCCCCCCCCCTCCAGCGTCCCCGCACAAAACAGTACCTCTCTGAGGGACGTGAGCCTCTGTGTCCACTCCTCGGCCTCCCCCCCCCCCCCCTCTTTCGTTACCCGTTAACAGTTTTGTAGAAAAGATTTTTTTTTTTTTTTTTGGGGGGGGGAGGGGGTGTTGTGGGGGGTGGGGGTGGGGGGTTAAAAAATGTGTATTTTTAAAATCAATGTTCTAATCATCTGTAAATTTGACCTTTGAGGGAGGTCACTGAAAATGGTATGTGTAGAAAAGTCTTACCACACAATTATATCTTTGGCCCAAGTTTGAAGAGTGTGGATTGAATAGTCTCCGAGAAAATGCCAACGTTGAAATTGACGGCGGACAGGCGACCACTGGCCCATTACAAAAAAAATCATGTTCCGCACGTGAACCTAAGACTTAAAAGTATCAACTCCGTTTTTGCATATGCCCATATCTCACACCAAGGGCTAGCAATTACTAAAACTTAACGAAAATTGGTAAAGTAGTTCCAGAGATATCGCACAGACAAAAACGGGACCACTGAAAACAAATATTTCGGCGAAGGCCTTTATAATCAGTATGCCAGACAATTTTCCTTTGCACAGCTTTTTCCGGGGTACAAATCAAATGAGCCGTCCATTTTGCAATAATACCTTTTGTGTGCAAACCCTTTATATCTCTACTGTGACCTTGACCTTGACGCTAGGACCTCGGCTTTGGTACAAGGCACATCTTCTAATCTAACACTGAGCAGATATGAAAATTAATTCTCTTAGTTGCTGCCAGAGAAATCATCTGCACAAAATCCAGACAGACACCCAGCTACAGTGACACAGGAAGACCCCAGTAGACCCCCTCCACAGGAACGGGGGACGGGGAAGAAGAGGTATCTTATACAGGGAACACAAGGCAGATAACCACTTTGCTTGCTCCTATGGCCAACAAATTTCCTGCGGCTGGTAAATTAAAAAACTGATAGGAATTCATTCGGAATAGTTTATTTTAAGTGTGTCTATTAAACAACGTTTGTACATTCTTAAGCAATACAATTATGACTACTGTGACTATCCTTTATTGCTGTTTTAGCATAATGATCCCAACAAAAGAAAATTTGTCGGCCAGACTGACACAAAAAGTGTTAGAGTCTGAATCACAATCTGAATTCCATGTATGAGATTTAGCGCAAGAATTGAAGATATGACGTCAACTTGTTCTGTTCATATCTGAAATATACTTGGTTTAATGTGAAATTATCACGCAGAAAGACGTTTGTCGTGTTTTTGTGTAGACTTGTAGGTTCTGATTCATGGTTCACGATGAAAATTAATTACGATATAACGTTCTTTGTGAAAGATGTATAAGCCATGTAAACTCCCATTTTGACACATGTTCAAATTGTATTTTTGGACAAACTAGGCGTGCGGTAAGTGCAAACGTATCAATTTGTGGGACAAGACACAAATTCAGGGCAATCTACATGTTGTTTTGATGCGTGACAGTAAAGACCACACAATTCTACCTTCACGTTATGATTTTATAGGTGTCTGAACATAGAATTTTCCTAAAATGAAAAAGTAGGCCATTTTAGGTAATAAAAAAATAATAATAATTACGCTATTCATAGTGCCCTTATCTTATAATAATTACAACTCTAAGCGCAATCACAACTCTCGCACGCTTGTGCACGCTTTTAACAATGACTCACATACCACAACAACAGCTGAAAACAGGCACCAAGATCAGGGTGTACAGAGCTGTGGTCCTCACCACCCTGCTGTATGGTTCCGAGTCCTGGGCCCTCTACCGCAGCCAACTACGACTCCTCGAACGCTTCCACCAGCGCTGCCTGCGTACCATCCTGGGCATTCACTGGAGTGACTATGTCACCAACGTCGAGGTCCTTGAACAGGCTGAAACTGTGAGCATCGAGGCTTTGCTGGTGCGGACACAGCTCCGCTGGGCGGGGCATGTCTCCAGGATGGAGGATCATCGCCTACCAAAGATCACCCTGTTCGGCGAGCTTGCTACTGGACACCGTGACAGAGGGGCACCAAAGAAGAGATACAAAGACTGTCTCAAGAAGTCACTTAGTGCCTGCCAAATCGACCACCACCAGTGGTCTTCGCTTGCTGCGGACCGTGACACCTGGCGCTCCACCATTTACAAGGCAGCTGTCTCCTTTGAGGACTCTCACAGAGCTAGCCTTAAGGACAAGCGGCTCAGGAGAAAAAAACAGAGATGCCGCAGGTCAGAACCCTGGCCATACCTTCCCCTGCAGCCACTGCGGTCGAACCTGCCTGTCTCGGATTGGCCTCCGCAGCCACGAACAAGCCTGCAGACGTCGTGGGCAACTCCTATAAAATCTTCGTTCGCGAAGTCAAGCCAAGGAGGAGGGAGAGGTTTTCTGACGGAGAGAGAGTGGGAGAGTGTTCCAGGTGGATGGACCGCAGACAGAGAAGGAGCGGGGGCCGAAAGTGCTGAGTTTGGTGCGGGGGATGTGGAGGCGGAGAGGGTCGGAGGCGGAGCTGAGAGAAAGGGAATGAGTGTAGGGGTGAAGTAAGTTGGAGAGATAGCCAGGAGTGTAGTTGTTAAGAGATTTGTAGCAGAGAGACAGGATCTTGTTTATAATGCGTTGGGAGATGGGGAGCCAGTGAAGGAGTTTGAGCAGGGGAGTGATGTCGTCGGATTTTTTCTTTCTGAGGACGAGGCGGGCAGCATTGTTCTGGACGCGCTGGAGAATAAAAGTGGTGGAGTGAGGGAGGCCGGAAGGAGAGAGTTGCAATAGTCGACGCGAGATAAAATGACAGAGACAGCAAGTTTGGTGGCAAAGAAGTACCCAACGGAGAAAGAAACACGCTTAGAAAAGACGGGTACAACACAATTTATTAATATTTCGGGTAAATACCCTTTGTCAAAATAGACAAACAAACAAACAGAGAGATTAGCCGCTACTTATCTTCATTGGCAGAAGGAATGTGGCAACTGAAGGAGGTGACGTAAAATAAAAGAAAAGGAAGAACAAAAGTGCGGAAAAAGTAAAAATGACGTCAACGAAAAATCGTAAGAGAGAGACTCGGAAAGAACCTGAACACGAGAGACAAGAGTGTGTGCAAGCACGTGCAGGAGCGAGCGAAAGAAAAGGCGTGTAGAAGAGGCCAGAGAAAGAGAGAGAAAGAGAGAGAGAGAGAGAGAAAGAGAGAGAGAGAGAGAGAGAGAGAGAGAGAGAGAGAGAGAGAGAGAGAGAGGGAGGGAGAGAGAGAGAGAGAGAGAGAGAGAGAGAGAGAGAGAGAGAGAGAGAGAGAGAGAGAGAGAAAGCGAGACGGAGAGAGAGAAAGAGAGAGAGAACAAACTGGGAGTACCCTTGGGCACGAAGTAGGCTGAGTGTCTAATACACAAAGCCAGCTAAACACCAACCCGAAGGCAAATTTTATATCACCTTCAAGTTGAGGACTACCTCGGGGAAAAACGGGAGGACCCCGGGAAAAAATCCCCAGCGTTTAGCACGGTACACAACAAGTAATAAGTCATGAAAACAAAGCAAATAATCAAATTCAGTAAGAGAATATTGGTATAAGTGGAGAGTAGGTAGTTGTGAAACCGTCTTCAATGGTAACTCAAAAAATAAGGGACAGAGAGAGAGAGAGAGAGAGAGAGAGAGAGAGAGAGAGAGAGAGAGAGAGAGAGAGAGAGAGAGAGAGAGAGAGAGAGAGAGAGAGAGAGAGAGAGAGAGAGAGAGAGAGAGAGAGAGAGAGGGGGAGGCGGGGGGGGGGGGAGGGGGGAAAAGGAGGAAGGAGAAAGGGGAAGAAGGGAAAAAGAAAAGCGTAAAGAGAGAAAGAAGGCTAGAGAGAGTGGTAAAGGGGGTAGGGGGGGGGGAGAAAGAGGGAGAGAGGGAGAAGGAGAAAGAGGGGGGAAAAAAAAGGGGGTGGGGTGGAGGTGGAAGACAACCAGCCAGAGCCACCAGCCCCACCCAACAGGCACCCACCAGCCCACAGAAAAACACACAGGCACGCAACAAGACGACCACATACATCCCCAAGGGATGCACGCGATTGCCTCGCCCCAAAAACCGCGTATCAAACCGTGAGCCGGAGACCCGGCGCCCGACAGGGAAGGGCAAGGGATCCAACTAAACGTACGGCCAGCGCTGAGAAAGTCCCCAAGGAAAATGTACATATCAACCTGCGCCAACCTCACCGAACTGGTTAGGGAGTAATAAAACTGTGAGGTAAAGTAGCAGACACAAGCAAGGTAAAAATTGTTAATCTTTCATATTCATCCCGAGTGGCGCCACAGTGCCCAGTTTATTAATCAGAAATTTTTCACGGTCTTTCCTGGCCCAGACATTACTGGCTTGCATAAGCCAGAGGCCTTTAACCCGAATGTCCGAGACGGAGTGGTCGGCCTGATTGAAATGTCGTCCGACCGGTCTGTTGTATTGGTACTTGACAGAATGAAGATGTTCTTTGAAACGGTCGTTGATGGATCTTTCCGTCTCTCCAACATAGAGTTGGCCGCATTTCAAACAGGAGATGACATAAATCGCGTTGGTGGTTTGACACGTGAAGTACCTGTCTATGTTGAATTTGTAACGTGGACCATTCACCACGGTGGAAGGGCAAATAAAAGAACACGTCTTGCAATTAGGAACATTGCACGGAGTGGAGCCGGAGGGTCTGGTGGTATGACGAGGCTTGATAGTAGAGCGAACAAGCAGGTCCCGCAAATTAATATCCCTCTTGAAAGCTACCAACGGAGGTTCAGAAAAGACAGCAGCAGATTCTTGACTGGATGACAAAAGACCCCAGTTAGAAAAAAGGATTTTACGCACCGGATTGGTGTGGGGATGGTAGATCATGGTTACGATAGGCCTGTCACTATCAGCGGTAGGTTTAGTCTGCAGAGTACTTGCGCGACTAAGTTTTTGAACCGTTTGGAGAGATCCTTGAACAACAGTATGTGGGTAATGTCTGTCGATGAAAAATCCAGCCATTTCTTTGGATTGAACATCAAAATCTGATTCATACCACCAGACCCTCCGGCTCCACTCCGTGCAATGTTCCTAATTGCAAGACGTGTCCTTTTATTTGCCCTTCCTAACCATTTCGGTGAGGTGGCGCAGGTTGATATGTACATTTCCCTTGGGGACTTTCTCAGCGCTGGCCGTACGTTTAGTTGGATCCCTTGCCCTTTCCTGTCGGGCGCCGGGTCTCCGGCTCACGGTTTGATACGCGGTTTTTGGGGCGAGGCAATCGTGTGCATCCCTTGGGGATGCATGTGGTCGTCTTGTTGCGTGCCTGTGTGTTTTTCTGTGGGCTGGTGGGTGCCTGTTGGGTGGGGCTGGTGGCTCTGGCTGGTTGTCTTCCGCCTCCACCCCACCCCCTTTTTTTTTCTTTTCCCCTCTTTCTCCTTCTCCCTCTCTCCCTCTTTCTTCCCCCCCCCCCCTACCCCCTTTACCACTCTCTCTAGCCCTCTTTCTCTCTTTACGCTTTTTCTTTTTCCCTTCTTCCCCTTCCTCCTTCCTCCTTTCCCCCCTCTCCCCCCCCCCGTCTCTCTCTCTCTCTCTCTCTCTCTCTCTCTCTCTCTCTCTCTCTCTCTCTCTCTCTCTCTCTCTCTCTAAAGTGACAAGGCAAGTGACACTGATCCATCTCTCTCTCTCTCTCTCTCTCTCTCTCTCTCTCTCTCTCTCTCTCTCTCTCTCTCTCTCTCTCTCTCTCTCTCTCTCTCTCTCTCCCTTATTTTTTGAGTTACCCTTGAAGACGGTTTCACAACTACCTAGTCTCCACTTATACCAATATTCTCTTACTGAATTTGATTATTTGCTTTGTTTTCATGACTTATTACTTGTTGTGTACCGTCTTAAACGCTGGGTTTTTTTTCCCGGGGTCCTCCCGTTTTTCCCCGAGGTAGTCCTCAACTTGAAGGTGATATAAAGTTTGCCTTCTTGTTGGTGTTTAGCTGGCTTTGTGTATTAGACACTCAGCCTACTTCGTGCCCAATATTAATAAATTGTGTTGTACCCGTCTTTTCTAAGCGTGTTTCTTTCTCCGTTGGGTACTTCTTTGCATATTACACGCTTGGCAGTCACCTTTTTGGTCTGGATTGAAGTTTGGTGGCAGCTTCAGTAGTGAGGTATTTTTTGATCTGACTGATGCGACGGATGTGGCAATAGCATGCTCGGGCCGTGGCAGAGACAAAGCTGGTCACGGAAAGAGAGGAATGAAGATAACGCCGAGGTTCTTGGCCGAGACAGAGAGGGGATGGGGGTACTGTCGAGTTGAAGATGGCGAGAGAGAGGGAGCAGGGAAAGTTTCGGGCGAGTGCCTAACAGCATGGCTTCCGTTTTGTCCTCATTCAGTTTAAGTTTGTTTAATGTCATCCAGTTTTCCACGTCTTCGTAGTAGTCAGCAGTGCGAGTCAGTAGTGACTGAATGCTGTCGGGTTTGTCTTTGTCTAGTAGTTGTTGTTGGAAAAACGGTGCTCACATCGCACACATAAATGTTTCAGCCTGATGCTGGCCTGGCCTTATACACAGAGTTTTGTGACACATGTCTCGATTTTGTTGTAGTCACTCAATCTTTGTGTATTTCGAACATGTTTCACTTTTAAAAAAGTCGGGTACTGCTCTCGTCATCGGACCAAACCTGACCACAGAGGTGTGATTTAGTTATCACATCCGTCCTTCTGTTCAAAGGAATATCTGTGGATTTGTTGTTTGACGGTATTTGTTGTCCGTTCATTGTGAGTTGGTCGGGTTCATTGCGTCTCCCCGTGAAGCAATTCAACGCACTGTGGGAGGTTTACCAGCACTAGGTTATTGTGCGTCACCAATTTTGGTGTGATTCCCTCTCCGTCTATGTTACCTTCATTGCGTTTTCGCAGCGGTGTTTTCATATAGGCATTTTGGGTTGTTTAGCGCCAGGCTGTTGTACGTCACCATAATGTTTGGTGCGATTTCAGATTGGTTGTTGGATTCCTGTAACCACGGCAATCTGGTTTATGCCAGTGCACATTTTGTAGTGAGGCTGTAGCTCTTACTACGACATTCTCGTCTGCAGTTCAAATGACATGTATGGCTACTGCCACGTCATGCGAAGTTGGTCAGTGGCGGCTTGCGTTGGAAAAAACGGGGCTCACATCGCACACATGAATGTTTCAGCCTGATTCTGGCCTGGCCGTATACACAAAGTTTTGTGACACAGGTCTCGATTTTGTTGTAGTCACTCATCCTTTGTGTATTTCGAACATGTTTCACTTTTAAAAGTCAGGTACTGCTCTCGTCAGCGGACCAAACCTGACCACAGAGGTGTGATTTAGTTATCACATCCGTCCTTCTGTTCAAAGGAATATCTGTGGAGTCGTCAGCGTAGAGGTGGTGGTGTATGTGATGAGGCTGGATGATGTTGGCCAGAGGAGAGGTGTAGAGTGGGAAAAAGACCAGATCCTGGACGGACCCCTGTGGAACTCCGCAGGAGTGCCTGACTGGGTGCGAAGAGACGCCGTCAGTGATGACGGACTGTTGTCTGTCGGAGAGGTTGGAGAGAAACCATGAGTGAGCAGAGTCAGTGATGCCGAATGAGTGGTGAAGGTGTTGGAGGAGGATAGAGTGATCTATAGTGTCGAAGGCGGCAGAGAGATCGAGTAGTGTTAGAAGGGAGATGTTGCCCGAGTCAGTTGAGAGGTCATATTCAAATACACATATCTCGGAAGCCCGTCAATATAAAGTCCTGATTTTTTGGCATGTGCACTTCTTGTAAAGTCTGCTTTCTAGTGGTGGCGAATTCTAGGAATTCTGGAAAAACTACTAAGATTGACGTAATACACAAATTGATGTGACGTAATAACCATTTTAAAATGTGTGTGTGTTGGGGGGGGGGGGGAGTGAGGGAGGCCACGGGAGAGATAGGGTGGAGGGGGGGGGGGAGAGAAAGGTGCGGGAAGGGGAACAAGTCTCTCCTGCTTATGCGTTAGTTTCTTTTGCTTCGGAGTTAGGATTGAAGGAGATATGAAAGCAATTGTATCAGTTAAAACTTATCATGGACGGTTTATTTATTACACGCATCATTGTTTGTCGGATTTAACGCCAGCAGCCTACAAAAAGCCATCTCATCACGGGAAACATATAAGCGTGGCCAGGCAGATTTAAAGAATGGTCTGAAATCAAATAATGGTGTATACAAGTATTAGATCGTACTATTAATTATGTGTACTTTTGAAAGTGTTGGCGAGTGCTTTTGCTTTATACTTTTTCCTGTGAGAAAATCAGATTTCTCCTAATTTGTGTCACCCGTTCAGTACCAGCTGACGCACACTGTGTTTCTGCAATCTTTGTTAATTCAACACCAAAACCCCGAGATGTCCAGGAAGAGGGATTCAAAGTTGTGTCAGCAAGAGGCATAGATCCTCATGAACCCCCGCGACAGCGGGGGTTCATGAGGATCTATACCTCTTGCAGTTGGGTGGTGTTCAAATCTTCTCGGTACTGAACGGGTTAACCTATGTCAACAGATTGCCTGGCGTAAATGACGTATACACAATATGGCCGCTTAATTTAGGTTGTCCCATAGTTTCAGGGTCTGGCACGACGCACACTTCAGATTCAACAGACCATACCGACAGTCAGATTAGCTTTCCAGGCCGGCAGCGAAAACTGGGTCTCCGTGTATTTCGGTAGGAAGGCCTGAACCCCCGCCATAGCGAACATGTAAGCGCACGCAGCTAGTACTGTACACATGTAGACAGGGTTGATCAGAAGACGGCGGAGAGCGGACAGCCAGCCTGAAAGCAGTAATGTCACCGCACAAAGTTTACTTCCACAACATTTTACCATCGTCTCAGGGACGGATCTGGGGTGGGGGGTGGGTGGATTGGGGGAGGGAGGTGGCGGTTCTAGGGGTTCCGGAACCACCCCTCCCTCCTAAAAAAAATCTTTAGAATGCAATAAATAATAGTCCCAACGTCCATTTAGGGGAGCCCCCCCCCCCCCCCTTTCCGCCCCGCCTCTCGTTTGATATTTCGGCGAGCTTTAACACACCCGCTTACATCCCCCTACCCCCACCCCCCTCATTTCCGTTATTTGATATTTTGGCGAATAGTGAGAGTCTCGCGTTTACACCTCCCCCCCCCCTTCCCCCCATAGTTTGATTTTTTTGGGGCACAGGAAGACGGTCTAGCGTCGGGGAGTCCTTTTTTTGTCAGGTTGCAGGTCCCAAACAAAACGTTGGAACCCCCCCCCCCCCCCACACACACACACACACACACTTCCACTCAAAGTATGTGACGAGAATGATTAACCTTTTAGCTGTCGGTAGCGGTTTTTGTCGAGATGATTACTATAGGAATCATCGCGACAGAAACCGCTACTAACAGCCAAAGGGTTAGCTTGTTTCTATTATAGATGAGCATATCGAAATCAACCCAGAGTTGCAGGACATTTTTCCAGGCCAATAACTGCCAACTGACTGTCCCTCTGCATGGCAGCGAGAATCCTGCGAGGGGCTAAAAATAGCTTAAAACAAAGAAGCTGAAACTGGCAATTTAAAATGACGTGCAACTCGACCCAAGTGTCGTAATGTACGCAAATGCCACCAACACGTATCTGAAACCCCAAGTAGTGAAAAACAATCAGTTTTGCCTTTAATGTTTTTCCAAAACACATTGCCGGCTTGGTGTGTGTCTGCACTTCTCCTAGCAACGCGACTTGTCGTCTGCTGCTTGATGTGACGCGGGAAACAGAAGAGAGGCAGGGCGAAAACGCAGGCAGCAAATCCAAATGTGATGAACCCCAGCCACCACGCGCCGATCCACCTGGGGTGCAGGGGGTGCAGGTTTGTGTCTGAAAAACATAAACAGAAACAAGGTCACCGTGTTAACCCCATGCGTGCACAAGAGAATTAACCGTCTGGCCGCTGTCGGTAGCGGTGTTTGTAGCGACGATTCCTGCAGGACGTCAGGATTTTATTATTCATGCAGGCCGTCAGGATTTTATTATTCATGCAGAACTTCAGGATGTTGTTATTCCTGCAGGACGTCAGGATTTTATTATTCATGCAGGTCTTCAGGATGTTGTTATTCCTGCAGGACGTCAGGATTTTATTATTCATGCAGGACGTCAGGATGTTGTTATTCCTGCAGGAAGTCAGGATTTTATTATTCATCCAGGACGTCAGGATGTTGTTATTCCTGCAGGACGTCATGATTTTATTATTCATGCAGGACGTCAGGATGTTGTTATTCCTGCAGGACGTCAGGATTTTAATATTCAAGCAGGACGTCAGGATGTTGTTATTCCTGCAGGACGTCAGGATTTTATTATTCAAGCAGGACGCCAGGATGTTGTTATTCCTGCAGGACGTCAGGATTTTATTATTCATGCAGGACGTCAGGATGTTGTTATTCCTGCAAGACGTCAGGATGTTGTTATTCCTGTAGGAATCATCGCGACCAAAACCGCTAGCAACAGCGAAAGAGTTTCAGGAAGTTGTTGCCGGGAAGCGGTCGGTCTGCCATGGTTTCCCTGACGTCATCGCTAGCTGTTGGCAGTGAAGGGGTTAATGAGAATGACGCATCAGGAGGAATAAACAGAGGTACGCACCACAGGCTTGGGATGATCGCTAACCCCTTCCCTGCCGCTGTACGCGCGCTGTTGTTATTGTTTCTGAAATCTTGCTTCATTCAACAACAGAAGAAAAAAACAACAACATGGATTCAAATTGGCCTCAGCACGAGGCATAGATCCTCATGAGCCCTCGCAGTCGTATAAAACCCATGTTTTCCACCCCTACTAGACGTTGCTATGAAATCAGAAGCAGGTCGAAACTGCACGCGTTTACGACGAAAACAGTGACGTCAAAGCCAGAACAAACATGCGATATTGCCTCTGGTTGCTATGTCTGCAAGAGGCAAAGAACCTCATGAGCCCCCGCAGTCGCGGGGGCTCATGAGGTTCTTTGACTCTTGCCGACTCTACACTTTTAATCCGCCGTTTTCGTCAAAACACGTGCAGTTCTGATCGACTTCTGATTCCCGGAAATGGTCTATATGAGTCAAACGGTCCATCTTGTGTTCGGCAGTCCCATTTCGATGTCGCCCCCATCGTGCGTTCAAAGGGTTGCATCGCCCCGTGAGTGCGACATGAATGCAGCCGTATTAATAATTAAAATGTTGGGACAACAACTGAATCCAAATCCTATGTGGTGTCTCGTTTTCATCCCGACGACACTGATGATGATGATGATGATGATGACGATGACGATGATGACGATGATCATGATGATGGTGGTGGTGGTGGTGATAGTGTGTGTGTGTGTGTGTGTGTGTGTGTGTGTGTGTGTGTGTGTGTGTGTGTGTGTGTGTGTGTACCTGTTTTTATGAAAAGTCACATTTCGTAGCTGCCTTATTGTGATGCAAGTGCCTAAATTACGTAAAATATGTGACATTCAAGTGATATTTAAATTAATTAGCTTACATGTTTTATGTGATATGCCGTTAGAATATGATGTGTATCACGAAACGCGATAGCGTCTCAGCCAAAACCACTTAGGCGCCGCGAACACACCGCGAAACGCAGAGCAGTGAGTTTACAGAAACTAGAGAGAGAGAGAGAGAGAGAGAGAGAGAGAGAGAGAGAGAGAGAGAGAGAGAGAGAGAGAGAGAGAGAGAGAGAGAGAGAGAGAGAGAGAGAGAGAGAGAGAGAGAAGAGAGAGAGGAGAGAGAGAGAGAGAGAGAGAGAGAGAGAGAGAGAGAGAGAGAGAGAGAGAGAGAGAGAGAGAGAGAGAGAGAGATAATCAATGAATCAGTGAAACTTTATTTTACAACGGTTTAGGCATTGACATCGTCATCGACACAGCCATTTTACAAACCTGCCGTTGCTAGCAACTACAAGACTAACTACAAATATACATACATATAAGTAAACATAATACTTGCAAACAGATGACAACACTGTTCACATAGACAGACGTACTCATAGACTCACAGACACCCCCCCCCCCCACACACACACTCCACCCGCCCCTCTTCACACATAGACAGAGCTAAGTAGTCCAAATGATAAATGAAAAGGATAACAGACTTAATTGGGAATAAGTTCGACCCAGCATAAAAAGAAACATATAATACAAGGGGTTTTATGGCATCCCTACGAGTGGTCCACAAAATATTTGCAGAGACCCTTTTTAAAACAGGCTAGCGAGGAGGTGGATTTTACATGGTCGGGAAGCGCATTCCAGATAAGTGCCCCTGAGAAGGATAAGCTAGTTTTATATAGATCGATCCTTAGTTTTGGGACTATGAAAAGCTTTCTGATGTTTCCAAGCTTGGACTCAGACTTACGGAACAAAGTGGAGATGTACTCAGGTGTTTTGCGTTTCCACACTTTGAACATAAAGATTGCTTTGTTATATTTAAAATGACCTTGAAGAGGCAGGAGACCTGCTTTTGAGAGCTTTTCTTCAGTGCTTAGGTGTGGATCAGGGCAGATTATTTTGGCCGCTCTTCTGTGTAGGGAATTGAGTCTCTTTAAATGGACTTCACTACATCCATCCCATACCGTTGACGCGTAATCGATATAAGAACGTATGTGAGCGTTAAAAAATAGTTTACGTGTATCTGAATCAGTATAATATTTCAGTTTTGATAACATAAAGAGATTTTTGGCTACTATTTTGCATAAGGCGTCTGTATGAGCTTGCCATTTTAGCTGACTGTCGATTGTAATCCCCAGTACTCGATGTTCATTTACCTGTTCTACCTGACTACCTTTAAGTGAAAGGTTAAGTAATAGAGGCGTTATCTGCTGTTTTTGGCGCGTGGCGACTATCATCGATTTTTCGTTTTGGCTGGATGAACAACCATATAATTGTTTATACACCAAGCTGATACTTCATGAAGACTTTGTTGTAGGTTGTCGGAAATTACCTGTATATCTTTACTAGTAGTATGAACTGAGGTGTCGTCAGCAAAAAGGTCGCATTGTACATCTTGGCAAGTAATATGTAGAGGCAAATCATTGATAAATAAGCAAAAGAGTAGGGGGGCCCAGTACAGACCCTTGGGGCACACCGAAGCTTACATCTTTGAGAGAGGAGTATGAGCCATGAACAAGAACCTTTTGTTTTCTTTTGGTAAGGTAAGATGTGAAAAAAGCAACTGCGTCTCCGTTATTGAGGTATGTGTGAAGCTTAGCAGTCAGAATAGTGTGGTTAATCAGATCAAAAGCATTCTTAAAATCCAGATAGACTACTCCTGTTAACTGTGACTTATTTATACCCTTGAGCCATGTGTCAACAAGGCGTGTAAGTGCTGTGTGGCATGACTGCTGCGGACGAGAGAGAGAGAGAGAGAGAGAGAGAGAGAGAGAGAGAGAGAGAGAGAGAGAGAGAGAGAGAGAGAGAGAGAGAGAGAGAGAGAGAGAGAGAGGGGGGGGGGAGGGAGAGACAGACAGACAGACAATAGACAGACAGACAGACAGAGACACAGACACAAACACAGACAGACAGACAGTCAGACAGACAGACAGAGACAGAGAGGCAGAGAAACAGACACAGACACAGACACAGACACACAGACAGACAGATCTTGATTGATTCACGGCTATCCTTTACCGACAACACAGACCTCATCTTTAAGAAAGCCCAAGGGAGACTGTATATGCTGCGCAAACTCCGCTCCTTTGATGTGAGCCCAAAAATCCTCAGGCAGCTCTACCTCTGCTTTATAAGAAGCCTTCTTGCGTTCTCCTTTGTCTCATGGTTTGGCTCCCTGGGCGAGAAGAACTTTAGGAAGCTGAATAAGATAATCAGGCTTAGTGAGAAAATCGATGGGGGCAGGTTGGAGAGCCTTGACGGCCTCTACAAGACGAGAATGATACGCAAGGGCCTGAGGCTGGCAGCTGACACTTCCCACTGCCTTTCTAAGCACCTTCAAAAGCTCCCGTCTGGCCGTAGGTTCAATGCTCCTCTTGTTAAAACCAAACGCTACAAGGGCAGCTTTGTACCCTCGGCCATCCGTCTCCTAAATGAAGAGTGTTAACTAGCGTATCTCTCTCTCTCTCTCTCTCTCTCCTTGTTGACGCCGTCGAGGAACTTGCACCTCAGATGTCGCAGTGGCATCTTGCAAGTGGCAGACTCACTCTTACACCACTAACACTGTGGTCATGTGGTGGTTTTGTTTTTTGTTTTTTTCCACCATTGTCATAATGTGGCTAAAACCGTACGCGCGCATGTGATTCCAATGAAAGAAAATTTGTCGGTTAGACTGACACAATAAAGGTTTTGAATTGAATTGAATTGAATTGAATCTTCACTGAAACTACAATTGTGGAGTCCGTATGCACACATACCTTTCTCATGTCAGTCCTTAATAACACTTTAAATCTAATATCAGAAAAGGTAACTAAAAAAAGTCATAAACAGAGAGAGACAGAGGGAGTGACACGCGCGAAAGATAAAAAAAAAAAAAGGAAGAACAAGATAGCGGATCGTAGATGTAAATGAAAAAGTCTGCAAATATGTAGGTCTCTGCGTGTGCAACGCACCGTTGCTAAAAACAAAACGCGATGAAGCTTACCAGAGTAATCTTATTCTATTTGCTACCACCACAGTCAGTGATAAGAATCATTTTAATAGCGACTAAGTTGTGCACTCCTGTTCAATACACAAGCTAACACAGTTTTTAAAGTCACAGAGCGCTGCAATTGTCATAATTATACGCACATTCCGATGAGAATCGCACGCGGGTGTGTCTATCCACACTGACCACTAAGCCAGTCTATCTATCTATCTTCTTCCTTTTTACGTCCCGCTGGCACAAATGTGATCGGGGACCATAGCACTTCAGGCTTTATTTAACTCATAAGAACTTGGTTATCTTTATTTAAGAACAGTTTAAAAATTGGTAAAATTCGTATTATTTTATATCTAGGTCTCTCACCAGAAAACAACAGTCCAACTATGTACAACCTATACTCTATACAACTTTATTTACAAAATTTAAAACAGGGTTAAAATTTCAGGACCACGAATTAAGAACTTAACTATACTAAAAAGAGAAATTAAAATCTTTTGGGATACAGTTATAATAATTAGAAAAAAGAGAGCACAGGCCGACAAGTCAAACCCTCCGCGTAACCACATTAATAAGATCGAGGCACACATTCAAATAATTTTAAACTTGTAGGGGAATTGCGAACCAAGTCACAATTATTCCCCATACAAATCATTAAATCCATTAAATTAATTTAGAAAAAATAGGTAAATTTAAAATAGCTGAAACATTTGCCACAGTGCAGGAATCAGCCTCTTCCAAAATAGCACACAAAGATGTAGACCCTACATGGGCCGATCTAAACCCCGCACACTCCGCGGCAAAGGCATCACACTCAAGGACCGCATGATCCGGTGTGAAGTCCTCACCGCAGAGGCAGGTCGGACCGGCCCAACGTCCACGCCAACTATCGGTACAAATTCTATTAAGGGCCACATCCGCAAGTGGCAATCTATGTACGGCATGGCCCTTATTCATTTTATATGCAAGGACGTGGGGGTATTCCCCAGCCAAAAATTGATTATTAATTATATTATTTTCTCTTATTAACTTATTAATAGAATGTTTAGCTTCACTAATAGTAAAAGGCAGCCGTATGGGCTGGGTGCCAGATCCACCAGCCGCCCCAGCCCGGGCTGCCCTATCAGCAGATTCATTACCAAGGATATTCACATGAGAAGGAACCCACTGGAGAGCGATATCAATGCCTCTAGCCTTAAGTTGATGTATAGCAAATTTTATTTCTAAGACAATATCAGGTCTAGTTGAGCGATTATAAGCCGATATACTTTGCAGAGCTGATTTAGAGTCAGAACAGATTAAAAATTGATACATTTGCAGCGGGAGGGTCAGCACATGGTCGAGGGCCATCAAGATGGCCGTCAACTCCGCTGTGCATATGGCCCACCCGCTACCAAGTTTGTAACTAAAGGTTTTAGCTAGGGCAGGTATAAATACTCCACAGCCTACATTCCCTAAGCCAGTCATCACACACTGATCAGTCATCAGGGGTCAAGTGCTAATCCTGAACCTCTTAGTAACAAAGAAGTACCCAACGGAGAAGAAACAAGCTTAGAAAAGACGGGTACAACACAGTTTATTAATATTTCGGGTAAATACCCTTTGTCAAAATAGACAAACAAACAGAGATTAGCCGCTACTTATCTTCATTCCCCCAATATGGAGAGTAGACCACCACTCTCCCACCATCTGTCTTTCGACCCAATCAGACGACGAGAAAATCTTCGCAAGTGACCCGTCTGCCTTCCCACCGATTGCCGTTACCTCGCTACCTCCCCAACAACCCCTCCCCCTCGCCCAGTTAGCCACCCTGCCAGATCTTCTGTGTCAGTTTCAGCAGAAATTGGAGGCTTCGGCGGCTAACATCAAAGAACTCCAGTTGGAACTTTCTTCAGTGAAGACCGAACTGGCAAGTGTCAAGGCGCCCTGTGTCACCTTGCAACAACAACAAAGCTCGCTTGAAGCCCAAGTGCAAGACAACGAGGTTAAGAGGAAACACGGACATTCTGTGGTGGAAAAAGACCTGACCAGGGTTGAACAATCAACGTGCGCTGACATACAGAAACTCACAGTGGAGCAGGAAGCCATCACCAAACAGGTTCCAAAACTTGATGCTGCCAGAGACACACAGAGCGCCGTGATCGGTACCCTGAAAAAACACGTAGGAGCACTTGGTCAGGCAACACCTTCCCAAGAAACATTTAAACCAGCCCTAGCCTCCACGTCGTCCCTCCCCCCTCCCCCGGGCACCCCGTCCCTGGCCACCAATCACTCAGTGAACACCCCAGACCCTGACTCTCGCCAGTCTGTTAGCCCCCTGCATACTCAACAGCAGGATAATTATGTGCCTCGCTTCTCATCGTTCAGCATCGAAACCCACAACCGCTTCGCTCCCCTTGACACACAGCTAAGTGACAGTAGAGCCGCGCGTGACCCTGACCACAAATCTGAGAGCTCTACTCCCGGTTCGACCAACGCCGTGAACACCAACACCGCCAAGCTGCTGACACCTTATGAAAAGCTGTGCCAATCAAAGGTGAACCCGCAGTCGCACGCTTTACTCCTCGGCGACTCAGTCATCAGGTTCATCGATGACCGGAAAATGTCAGCTCCGGATTTTACAGTTCAGAACATGGCGGTGTCAGGTCTGTCTGTCAGCGACCTCATCAAGTGGCTTGACACCCGCCAGCCTATCCGACATGTACACCACGTCATCTTTCATGCCGGAATTAACAGCTGCCCAAACTTGAATGTTCCGGTCTCATGCAACACGTGGCTGCAGCTTATCGATCTGCTGGCCACCAAGTTCCCGCAGGCCACTCTACAGGCGTCCACCATCATGCCGCCCTTTGGTCAACGCCACCCCCTGTTTGCAGCCGCCGCTAAATCCAATGACAACCTCCACGCGGCATGCGGGAAGGCTGATATCGCCATCGTGGACCACACCACCACCTTTCTGACCAAGAACCACGCCCCCCGCCAGGCCCTCTACCGGGACGGTGACAGAATGCACCCCAGCGCTGAGGGCACCAAACGTCTGGCCCTCAATATACGCTACGGTGAATACCGGTCCTACGTTGCTCTACGAGATCATGCCAACTTCAACTCTGCGCCCGGTTACCAGGCACGCAAACCCCATGGCTCTGACATGACTGGAGGGCGCCCGGCCCGCCTGGCACGTCAGGGCCACGGGGTGCGACCCGCTCAAGTTAACAACTCAGAGTTGACTCGGCCTCTTCAGCCAGTGCCGCCGAAACTCGGCCAGCAGCCTGTTGACCTTTTGTCCCCGAACCCATGTGGCCAGGCGGAACAGCAGTCACCGATGTTCCAGACAACTGACTTTCCGACTCTTGTGACTTCATCTGCCGGAACGGCCCAGACCTCAGTTGCTAATGCCTGGGCCCCCGCTGCTAGTTGTGACAATAAAATTCCCATTGAATTAGTGATGCATATTGCGCAACTTCTTTTCACTGCTAGACAGTGTGCACCGCGTGAAAACAAATAATTAATTCTCATTATATGAAAGAAGATTGATGTATGATGGGCGCCACATTCCGACCCGTTGCCTGGATGGTGCTTGCTGGTGTGCGTATTTTGATTGTTTTCCACAGCCTTCTTTGGCACTGACCGGGAAGGGTTGTGGGAGACGCTCGGGTTGCGCCGGTACGGGCTGTCCTGGCTCCGGGTCGGACTGTTGTTCCTGTCATATATCAGCCCGAATGAGATTATTCATACAGGACTGATGTCATTAAATGCTCAAATTCATGATTATCAATTGATTAGTACTACAGAACTCTATTGCTGTCGTAACTGTGCAACGTGTGTAGTTTTGATTGCGACGTAGAGCCGCTATCAAGTCTATATCCTTCAATATTGACGCTATACTCAAAGTGATTTTATACTCAATTTGTACCTGAGAAATCGGTGACTTACTGCACGATATAGATTCATGTACGTTTTTCTGACATAGTTAACGTGTCTAATGTGTGACGTCACGACGGAGTATCAACTACGGTTAGTTCGTATTTGTTGTGTGATAGACCGTAACGGATCAGTGACACCCAGTGCGTGCGCCTCTTTGTGCGACGATTAGCCGCGATACAGTCACACAGCATAATCCTGTTACTTAGAGGTTCAGGATTAGCACTTGACCCCTGATGAATGATCAGTGTGTGATGACTGGCTTAGTGGTCAGTGTTGAGAGACACACCCGCGTGCAATTCTCATCTAAATGCGCGTATAATTATGACAATTGCAGCGCTCTGTGACCTTATAAACTGTGTTAGCCTGTGTATTGAACACGAGTGCACAACTTAGTCGCTATTAAAGTGATTCTTATCACTGACTGTTCGGTAGCAAATAGAATAAGATTACTCTGGTACGCCTCATCGCGTTTTGTTTTTAGCAACGGTACGTTGCACACGCAGACTTTGTGCATTTACATCTACGATCCGCTATTTGTTTCTTCCTTTTCTTATCTTTTGCGCATGTTTCAGTGCTGTGTTTTGACCACTGATCTGCATGCCACATAGTGACACTTTGTTATTGTTGTTTAAACTGTCATTTAGTTTGTTAGTATATTTGAAACTATTATTTGGTTACGAAGTTACCTGACATGTTTACTAGTGTCAGCGATCATTTGCTTAGAATAGGCCACCTCAATGTATATCACCTTTGCAGTATCAGACGTTACAGTACTACTCAACCAACCCTCCCCATATCATATATATTTGACTTTACAGAAAGTAGGTTGACAGAGAATATAAGTGACCAAGCTATCACCATACAAAATTTCTCCGTTCATAGGCGAGATGCGTCAGCGCCTGGTCATACTGGCATTTGTGCTTATGTTCACAATACTATTGCTAACAACGTAACACGACGATGTGACCTGGAATCCACCCATGTGGAAAGCCTGTGGCTTGAGATAAAAGCAACCGCCAAGTAAAAACTCCAAACTTCGTATGTTTTATTTACAGAAACCCCACAGTTACAGTATCATGGCAAGATGATTTTGTTGTAATGGTTGACAAAGTACAAAACTCCAAGGGTGATATACATATACTCGGTGATTTCAATGTTGATTTATTGAAACCTGGCAACACGTCATGGAAATCCATGATAACGTTCTTAGGCCTTACACACGTAGTTCAGTCGCCCACCAGGGTCACTGCTACTTCATCCACATTAATTGACCATGTTTATACAACCAACGACAGTGCCCTTAGCAATGTCTGTGTACCCAGCATCTCTGTCAGTGATCATTTTCCTATTTGTTTTTTGTTATCTGCGAAGTTGCCAAAGAAACGTCATAAGGAGCATATAACCATCCTCTACAGATCATTCAGAAAAGTTAACCAAGATGATTTTTTGCACGACCTTTCCCAAACACCATTTTCCGATGTGTATAACTATAACGATCCCAATGTAGCGCTGTCCTACCGGTATAAGTTGTTTCTCGGTATTCTTGACAGACATGCCCCGAGGCGCACTAAACGTGTTAAACACCCCACTGTGCCTGAGTGGCTGACGGACGAGATTAAAACTGCGATGGAACTAAGAGATCTATTGAAACAACAAAAGAAATTGTACGAGTACAAAAACAGCGAAAAATAGTTAAATCATTAGTACGTAAAGCACAGATGCGATATGCAGAAAAGATTATTGCGGGCGGCAAAGACATACGCAGCGTGTGGCAGGTGATTAACACATTTACTACAGGACAATCTAGCAAATCAACGAGTGTCCCCCCGCACCTTACTGCTGATGTATTTAATGAACACTTTCTTAACATTGCTAAAACCCTGTCACAGACGAACACCAGTGAGCCAGGTGAATACGTATGTTCAGAACAATTGAAACAGCACAGTCAGATAAACGCTGGCAATACATCCTCAGTTCCCCTAATGACCGTCCATGATGTAGGAAAATCTATAACCAATATGAAAAGTAAAACATCTTGTGGTGTTGACGGTATTAGCAATAAAATCCTGAAAATTGCGCTCCCTTATATTGTTGAATCGTTGACCTTTATATATAACCTTTCGATTCAAAAGAGCATGTTTCCCGATGAATTGAAAATAGCAAAAGTTACTCCTCTACCAAAAAGCAAAGATCTGAGCGACCCAAGTGAGTACAGACCTATTTCAATCTTATCAGCAGTGTCCAAACCACTTGAAAAGCATATACATAATCATTTACTTTAATTCCTGGAGGAAAACTGTCTTATTAGTACAGCACAATCAGTTTTTCGGCTTAAACATTCGTGTCAGACAGCCTTAACTCTCATAACCCACAAATGGCTTACTGCCATAAATGAGTCCAAACTTTCAGGTGTAGTATTTCTGGATCTAAAAAAAGCCTTCAATCTCATTAACCACTCAATCTTACTAAAGAAGTTACCTATATATCACATTGATTCAAATGCAGTCGCTTTTCTCTCGTCCTATCTCTTAGACAGAACGCAAAAAGTGTTCTTGAATGGTAAATACTCAGCGGAAGGACTGGTGACCCATGGTGTTCCTCAGGGATCCACCCGAGGGCCGTTATTATTCAACATCTTTATAAATGACCTTCCAATGTCAATATCACACTCCGACACAAACTGTGAACTATTTGCTGACGATACATCATTACATGTATATGATAAAAATGTTTCAACCGTGAGCGCTGTCCTCCAACATAGTTTAGATGAAGTGTCAACTTGGTGTGAAGAAAATCATATGATTATTAGATTCCTAAAACGAAACGAAAAGTATGTGACGACACGCCAAAAGCATCAACGTGGTTTGCAACCCCTTGAGCTGTCCCTTCACTCTCAGCTCATAGAGCAAGTGTCAAAACATCGTTTGTTAGGAGTGAAAGACGACGAACAGCTGGGAGCCTCACATAGAAACTGCCTGTAAAACTATTTCGAAGAATCTCTTTTTATTATCCAAATTAAGTCGGATAGTTGACATTGATGCTCGAAAACTATTCTTTAATGCACACATCAAGACACATTGTAATTATGCTTCAAATATCTGGGACGGCTGTGGAGACATTCATAAAAAAAAAAAAAAATCCCTTTACCGGCGAGGTATTAAGCTTATTCTTCCTGGTTCGTCCCCTACCGATGAAAGACTGAAGGCCCTTAATATCCTACCACTTAGTAAATAATTGGAATTTAATAGATGCTTACTTGTGCAAAAAAATTTAAACGATGCCGCCCCTCCCTATCTCCGTGAGCTGTTTTCCCACACGAACAGAGAGAACACAAGGAACAGCGTATTCCATCTCCCAAAACCGAGAATCGACATCTTCAAATCTAGCTATCATTTTCCGGTGCTAAGTCATGGAATAACTTGCCCTCTCATTTAAAGTCTATTTCAAACTTATCTATTTTTAGAGCTCGCGTCGATAAATATCTGCTGTCGATGTTAATGTTCTATCTTTCTGCTTAGTATGTTGCTCCAGCACAGCAGATTGCTGCTGATTATGTAATAGCTCGACTGTCTGCATTAACCCGATAGGTTCATACCAGTATATATATTGTTGTTAATTCTTTTTGTATTTATTTTATTACTATTGTTTTTTTTCTGATGGTGGGGTACGGGGGGGGGGGGGGGGGGGGGGGGGGAGGGGATGGGTTCTTTGTACTTACATATGTTTTATCTTTTGCTGTATCGTTTGATGTATTTTTATATGTGTAGAGTAGCAGGACAGTTTGGAAAATTAGGCATTCCATCATCTCTCTCTCTTTCTCATCCCTGCACATTTGAAAACTATTACCTCACCAGGAAGTTTTAAAACAAAACTTTTTGATTACCTGATGAGTCAGACTTAGTACGTTTCTCAGGTACTGTAATATTTCCTGTACCTCACGTATATCATACAGATGGTTTTTATATGTGTGTGCGCGTGTGTGTGTGTGCTCGTGTTTGTTTGTGCGTGTGGGTGTATGTGTGAGCGGCTCGCGTGCGTGCGTGTGTGCATGTGTGTGTGATGAGTATTATTATTTTTTCTGTATATAATGATGCTATTGGGTTTTGTATGTACATATATATTTTATAGTTTCCCTTCTTTTTTTTTTTATCCTGTAGATGTTAGCAACGGCAAGTTTGTAAAATGACGATTTGTTTTCTGTCAAAACTTTTTACCGTTGAAAAATAAAGTTTCATCATCATCATCATCATCATCATCTCTCTCTCTCTCTCTCTCTCTCTCTCTCTCTCTCTCTCTCTCTCTCTCTCTCTCTCTCTCTCTCTCTCTCTCTCTCTCTCTCTCTCGAGTCTCTCTCACAGTTGATGGTTAGTGTTCAGTAGTTTACTTTTGAAGTTTTAACTTTAATCTTTCAGTTTTTAGTTGAAATCTTAGAGTTAATATTTTTTTCATATAATCTATGATCACTTTTAAGTTTATTTAAATCTATTGTATGCGTAAGTGTGAGCATGTGTGCGTGTGTGTGTGTGTGTGCTCGTGATATCAGTGGTTAGGTAGAACAACAGGGGAGAATACCAATGACTTCAGTGTTAAGTGATGAATTATCTCCCTTCTATGTTTTAAAATAATTGTTTTACTAATTTTTTTCATAGATTATTTTTTTCTTCCTTTTAAAAATAGTATTATATTATTTTTCGGTTGTTTTCTTATTTGATAGAATGTCTAATTTTGTTATATTTAAGGTTATTGTATTATTTTGTTTAATAAATATTGTATTTATAAAAGTCACGTTTAAATAAACGTTTAAAATGATCATATTCAAATTTTTCGCTTCAACATGTAATCTATGGTGTATACCTAATTGCGTGAACTAATTTACAATTAAATAACTTTTGGCAAACGCTTAAAGCGTTTCAAATTCAAGTACCAGACCTGAAACGCGCATTTCCGCAAAACTTTTGACGAAATCTAAACATACTATAAATGCAAGAGACACAGGTGCTGACACTAATTTGTGACCTGTGTTCCTGGGCACCGGTGACAGGCGAGGGATGATTGTTGCGTCATTGCTCATAACACGGGTATTAGGAAATAGTACCAAGGGTACTATTTAACTACTAACCATGTTAGGAGCAAAGAAGTAACTATCATCCCGCGCCTCTGTTCCTGGGGCTCTTTGGATTATTAGAACCCGCCCCTCCCTATCTCCGTGAGCTGTTTTCCCACACGAACAGAGAGAACACAAGGAACAGCGTATTCCATCTCCCAAAACCGAGAATCGACATCTTCAAATCTAGCTATCATTTTCCGGTGCTAAGTCATGGAATAACTTGCCCTCTCATTTAAAGTCTATTTCAAACTTATCTATTTTTAGAGCTCGCGTCGATAAATATCTGCTGTCGATGTTAATGTTCTATCTTTCTGCTTAGTATGTTGCTCCAGCACAGCAGATTGCTGCTGATTATGTAATAGCTCGACTGTCTGCATTAACCCGATAGGTTCATACCAGTATATATATTGTTGTTAA
>BTPG01000003.1:13033822-13049692 GCA_036245525.1 Semisulcospira habei
CCAACTATCATCCCACACCTGTGGTACGCACTGGACAAACACGTAGACGGAAATACGTCAAATGTTATGTAGGGCACTAAGACGACAGCGACGGAAAGAACTCCGGCCCGTGAAGGAGAGAACTGTGTCCAGAGGTAATCTTACCGTCCAGTGTGACGTAAAATCTGGCGAAGAGGCCTCCCATGCCAAACGCCAGTGCCGGGCCAAACGTGACTACGGTCATCATGATGCCTGAAAGCAGGCAAGGTTTGATGAAATGTTAGGATAACACATTAAATCCTGAAACTGAATTGTTTGTCCAAATTTGCGTATTGTCCTATGAGGGCCACATTACAGGTTAGGAGAAAGATCAACCACTTCAGTTCACGGGTGGTGCCAGAATAGCTTGGCGACTCAAGGCGCCAAGCTATTCTGCAGCCACCCGAGAACTAAAATGGCGCCTCAAGGCGCCAATCTATTCTGGCACTACACGATCGTAGTCAAATTCATTTCATGCAAAGGTAAATCAGGATTGAAAGGATTAATTTGACCGTACATGACCCGTAACCCGCACCCCCCCCCCTCCCCGCCCCCCCCCCCCCCCACGCTCCCCTACACCCAATCTTTGTCCACTTCCTCGTCCAGGCTGTTGAGAAATTAATTTTTAAGTCCCTTTTATTTATATAAGAGACTTTTTAGGACGGGTCGCGGTGAGGCGCATTTAATAGCATGTCCATGATGTTAAAGGCGGGCAGGCTAAATCTCTAACAATTGAAGTAACAAGATAAAAATTACGTCAGGTCTAGTTACGCTAACCTCGCTGCTGAACGTACATTTGGCGCGAAACGCCGTATGTGCGTATGTATGTATGTGTGTGTGTGCGCTTGTATGTAAACAAGAAAATCTCCCATATTTATGTGCAAACGTTGCTGCAGCAAGTACTTGCAAAAAAAGTTTCCGTGTGACTAATGGACTCTTGGGTAAGACCAAATCTGTTCAACTGCCCAGCACACACCCAATCCGCGATCTCCCAGAACTGTTCTCTCGTTTTTTTTTTCTGTTCTAAAGTCAGAACAATACGTGACAACATTGACAAATGTGATGATGTTCAGACACTTTGCTCATTTGAATCTAAGTGTTTTGCTAGCACTCCTCTTGCATGCTTCAGTCCAATGACTGAAAAGATAGTGCTAGACACCATGAGTAACATGTCTCTCAAGACCTGTGAGCTAGACCCTGGGCCTTCGTCCCTTCTTTTTGAATGTAAAGATGCAATTGTATCAATAACTTATAGCATAAAGGGCGGAGTGCATACGCGTAATTGGTTTGTCAAAAATCATTTTGTCAAAAACCAAAATAAAAAGCGCCTATATAATAACGGTATTATTATTATTATTATTATTATTATTATTATTATTATTATTATTATTATTATTATTATTATTATTATTATTAATTTGTCACGACGTATTGTTTTGTTGTTTTTACGTAATTATATATTTTACGTGAATTGAGTTTCACTTTCGCTTCAAGACTTGAGAAAATGGTCACAAAATTAGAATTTCAAGGTACAATTTCAGTCCTGCTATTTGTGTGAAATCAGGTTGACTTTACCTAGCTACATGCTATACTATTAGTACACATGCACGCTCTTCTGAAAGAGCGTCGATGTGTGTGCGTGTGCGTAGTGCGTGCGTGCGCGCGCGCTCAAAACATCTCCAAGTGGCATAGATTCTCATGCGCCCTCAGGGCTCATAAAGATATATGCCTTTTGGAGATGCGCGCATGTGTATGTGTGTGAGGGATAATGACCGAATGACAATGACAATGATTCTTTATTTTACAACGCTGAAAGTTTTGGTGAAACCATTTTTTTCGAACTTGCCGTTGCTAATCTACTTTACATATATGTGACCGGGTAAACCCAGCTCTCACAACCCACCTGATGTATCTTTGTTTTTTTTGCATCAAGACTTGAAAAATTGTACTTGTTTGCAAAATATGTTTTGTATGGTTTTTATTCAATGGTTTTCCTTCGATGTAAGGTTGCGCAAGGTATTGCTTTAAGTGATGCCTGCGTTAGTCCGACCCCTGCGGCGTACTTCTAGGCGTTACTAGGTTTTCAGCGTCTGTTCAGAGGAACGCAACCGCGTCAGCCGCCACGCGGCTTTGTTTTAGCGTGGGTTTTACAGTGGCGTTTTATCCCCAAACCCATCACTCTAAGCAATCTGTAGGTACATCCATGCATACCCAAAACCTAACTCCTCCCCCTATCCCCCTTTACCTGTGCAATCAGTAGAAATGGAGCTTGTTGATTTTAGAGAAGTAATTATATTGTGTTTTATATGGTGGTGAACATGGACATATTGGGATTTTTGTTACTGTTTGTTTACCTACTAATTATTTTACTAAGGTATATCTTAATTACGCAGCTTGTGTAATAATGTGTAATAATGTGTAATAATGTACTGAGACGTTTGTATAATAAGGAGGGAGGGTTAGAATTAGGTTGAAACACGCGTATTATGTATGCATATGTAGAGGTGGGTGTGAATGTATAAGTGCCGCTCAGTTCAGTCCATAAAAGACGTTTATGTGTGAGATGTGTAAGAGTTATGTGTAAAGATTTTGTAGTGTTTACTTATGTCCATTTGGAATTTGTAGCTGTGTAAGTGCAGGGAGAAAATGTTCATAATAATAATAATGTTTTCATGTCTTGTTTGTACTATTTGTTATAAATGTACAAGTTTGGAAGATTTAACGATTTAACGAGTTAACGATTTAACAAATTAATTTTTTGGTTAAACAAAATTTAACGCGTTAATGTTTTTAAAAAGTTAAAGAAAATTCAACGAATTAAAAAATAAAAGTAACGATTATCGATTTCTTTCGTTAAAAATTTCGTTACTTCAGTTCGTTTTTCCGCCACGAACAACAGGTGCCTATGCGCAAAGCCGGTTTGACCCAGTTGCAGCCGGTTTGAGGCGGTTTGGATTACCGCTAGCCTACCCTGCATCAGTTCAAATTTGAGATCGTGAAAAGAAGATTGCTTCCACTTCCAGCAGTGAATCGAGTGATGAAATTTTGCCGAAATTCTTTGACGCGTTTATTGAATACTGCGAGTATGTTGGAGGAAAGATTTTTGTACGGACAAATACCATCCTACCCAGCAGTGCATCAGTTGAAAGACTCTTTTCGTGTGCTGGGCTTGTCTTCACACCCATCAGAAGGAAAGTGTCATACGAACACTTAGAGATGAAAGTTCTCCTAAAGTTCAATAAGGCTTTGTAGGCGTGTGTGTGTTTCCTACTTTTCAACAGTAATGACTGTTTATGCTTGTGCTGAAATTCTTTTTTTCATATAATATATGAAAAAAAAATTATGTATTTTTTTAATGAAATAAATTTGCGTTAAATATTATTTAACGTAAATTTATTTCATTAAAAAGAAAAATTAAAGAAAATTTATTTCTTTAATTTTCCAAAAAAAGTAAAGAAAATTTATTTCTTTAACCTTTTACCAGAATTAAAGAAAAGTTATTTCATTAAAGAAAAAAAGTAATGACTATCAACCCTGTAAATGTACCACAACCGAATTTCTCTTTTCGAGATAATAAATTACACATTATTCTTATTCTTATTCTTAGCCGTGTTTGTGGCTCGGCATTCTAAGTCGGATATCTCTTCAATGCCTGCACCGTTCTTTTAAACCAATATTCATAAGATTCAGCATGATAGTCACTTTAATTTTGTAATTTACTTCTAGTCCAATCGATTTTGGTTTAAGTACTATTTTGGGACTTTACGCCTTTCGCTTCGTCCAGGTCCATGGTTCTTTTAGAAATTCTTAATTAATTCTAGTCTTAATTAATCGATTCAATGTTCGGTACAAATAAAACTACATTTGCGGCTCTTTCGTTAGTAGCAAACTGCAAGTTTCTAGGTCCTGTAGAACCGGAGCTATCGTCAGAAAACCAAGTGCAAACAAACACAGCTTTCAGCTTTTCCGCTCCAAAAGCAGCTATTTTGGAAGTGGACATGTGAATGTTTTCTTTGCGGCCCGCGCGCGCCCTATAGCCCCCTTCCGCGGCGCACGCGCGGTCAGTACCACTCAACCGTTACTTCGCATCAGACTATTCGCGCCGCTACGACGATACAACTAGGAAGAGCTACAATGTCGACTCCCTCTTAGCTCTGTAAGTAGCTGTATATATATATATATATATATATTTTTTTATATTTTTTTTTGATTTTTGTTGAATGGTGAACTTTGATGCCTGACATATCGGTGCCTTGACGCATGTTTTGCTCTGGAGTTAGGGGAGTTGAAATTGTTGAGAGTGCCTTAACGGCAACTTTGTAGCCATTCTTGGCAGTTGAAACTTTGTGTAACTTTGTTGCGATAGTGGATCTGGGTGATGTCTAATTTTGTTGCTTCTCTCACTTCATCATTTGGCTCCCGATGGAGATTCGAATTTTGTGACAGAATTATTTTGCGGCAAAACAGCATGAAGGTAAAATGTACTTTGATTTAATGCTTCTGCCTTTGGGTAGCTTTGGCTTTTTCTTGAACAATGAGATTGATTACCATTTGCTCCAGTGATGCTAAACTATTTTGGCATCGTTGTAGGAAATGTTGAGACGTTGCCTTGTCTATCAGGGATTGCTTTGGATATGCTTTCACGTTCCTCGCTATCTTCCCCACATTGCCATGAATTGTTATACTATAGTTTCAATTAGATTTGTTAGGACTGCTCATGTAGGTTTGCATGTCCCTCCTATTTTCCTCACTTTGACATGCGTAGCTTTTAGCCGAATACTGCATACACCACCACGCTGTTAGCGTGATGTCACACTTATTATAGTAGCATGCGCAGTCATTTTGTTTCTGCTTTGCGACTGCTTCCGGTTGGCTTGTTTACATTTGGAAGTCCCCCCTCTCCCATTTTAATTGTTTCCATCGGCGGGGCCTACCCCTGCTCTACATAAATTGGCTTTTAGTGAGCGGAACAGATTCTTTATAATTTTTGCCTTTTCACACTGTTGACATCGTTGATAAGGGGAGCAGTTTTCACGCAGTTTTGCAATATGCCTGTGGATTCTCCCAGAAGCCAATCGCCAACAATTAAAAAAAAAAAAAAAAAATATATATATATATATATATATATATATATATATATATATATATATATATATATATATATATATATATATATATATATATATATATATATATATATATATATATATTTATATTTATTTTTTAATGAATTTCTGCCATGCTTATGTCTCCCTCTTTCTGCCCCCTTCCACTGTTCGAGCTGGTCTGGGACTCTGCATCTGGCGGCCTAGAGTCGTCAGGTCCGGAATCACAGATTGACACGTTAGCTTGACTAAAAGAGTCGCTGAGTTATCTCACTGTTGTGCTGGTCTGTGATTTTGCAACGTGCGGCCTAGAGTCGTTCGGTCCGGAATCGGAATCGCAGATGGACACATGAGCTTGCCTACCAGACTAGTTACTTTGACGTTGTACTGGTCTGCGATTCGGCATCTTGCGGCCTGGTGTGGTGGGGTCCGGAATTGCAGATGAGTGCACTCGTCTTGTGAGATCTTTGTGGTGCTGGTCTGTGATTTTGCATCCCGCGGCCTAGTGTCGCGTGGTCCGGGATCGCAGACCAACACACTGCACTTCTGTGGGCCAGTAGGTTATTATGGTGCATAAGAACCCCTTCCCAGGTTTGCCTTGGGGGACTTGGGTGCGGTTAACTACTTTTTAGTTCCCAGGGTCACCCTGGTCAGCCTCACGGGATGGGTTTTCCCCTCTATTCCGGGGCATGTGTTTCTGTCTACCCTTGGTCCATTCACCTGTATTTTCCTTTTTTAAACTCCCCCTACTGTCTGCGCTTCTGTAGCTCTTGATATTGGATGTGTGTTGTTAAATGGTCTTAGTTGTTTTTTTTTTTTTTTTTTTTTTATTAGCATATTAGACCGGCTGGCGACATACATTCAATATTCTGGTGGTTTTTGTTGTTGTTGTTGTTTCACAAGCAGTGCAGGCACAACCTGAGAAAGTCTTGTTGCTGTCGAGGCCTTAAGCAATATACAACCATCCTCCTTCCCTTTCTGTTTCTGTGAGGATGTTTCACATTGTTTTGCTGACTACACATGCACATACTATGAACTTACCAGGTCTGATAAGCTCCATGGCTGATCGATGATGACGGCTAGCTGACTGGTTAGCTTAGGATTATTATGCGTCACACATGCACCTAGGTCACATATGCATTCTGCCTTCCTATTCTAAAATAGTTCAGAGCCATGCTTTTTGTGTTTGTGTAGTCACTATGTACGGATGTATGCGGGTGAGTCGCGCTGGTGTGTATGAGCGTGTGGATGCCACTCCATATCCCTCTGTACCCAAGGTTGCTTGAGAGTGTGTAACGAAGTTGTTATAGCATATGTATAAGAGTGTTGGGAAAAAACAAATATAAAACGAACAAAATAATGAAATATAAACTTAAAAAAATCTTTGAAGAAGTGAAAATAAACATAGAAAAACGCGTCCAGGCGTTAGCACACCCGCAAACTCTTACACATGCACACAGTTGTAAAAATGTATCCATACACACATTCATAAACACAAGCACACACGCACACGTACACACACACACACACACACACACACACACACACACACACACACACACACACACACACACACAACACAACACACACACACACACACACACACACACACACACACACACACACACACACACACACACAACATGCATTAATAGCAGCCTGTGTAAGGTGATGATATAACTGAATTGAAGAGTTAGAAAGGGGAAAATCGCACACTGCAAGTGCAGGCTACTGTGAAAATCTTACGATGATGAGGTGAGGTACTTGAAGATACCGGTTTTAAAAGACGAAAGCGTTGTTGATGTTGTGACATTTTGGGGCAATGTGTTCCACGTGCTAGCACCCGAGAACGCTAAACTTGTCTTGTAGAAATCGATTTTATGTCGTGGCACAGCAATGAACTGCCTTGATCTGGAGTATGTTATGCTGGGAGGGAAAAAAATTTGCTTAATATAATCGGGGAGTTTGTTATTGAAAACTTTGAAAATCGTTATTCCCCAATTGTATAATAAATGATTTTTTCAGGGGGAGAATTTCTAAGGTTTTTAGTTTATTATCCATTGTTCAGTAAGGGTCTGAAAGGATAAGCTTCTCGGCTCTACGATGATAGTTCAGTCTCTTTAACCGGACCTCGCTTGCGCCATCCCACACCGTAGAAGCACAATCTATATGTGACCTGATGTGGGCGTTGAAGAACAGTTTGCGTACTTTTAAATCAGCTATATGTTTAAACTTGGATAAAATAAACAGTTTCTTTTATATTGTCTTACATTGTGTTACTAATATGGCATTGCCATTTAAACTGGAGACAATATTCTGTTACATAGATTTGCCTTGAACTTGAAGGGACAAGCTCAGTGAGAGAGAGAAATGAAATGAAACTTTATTTTCCAAAGTTAAAAGAATAGGTGCGCAGACCTGTTTTCATTCTTGTCCTTGAGAGAGAGAGAGAGAGAGAGAGAGAGAGAGAGAGAGAGAGAGAGAGAGAGAGAGAGAGAGAGAGAGAGGGAGAGGGAGGGAGGGAGGGAGAGAGAGAGAGAGAGAGAGAGAGAGAGAGAGAGAGAGAGAGAGAGAGAGAGAGAGAGAGAGAGAGAGAGAGAGAGAGAGAGAGAGAGAGAGAGAGAGAGCCGAGCTGGTGCTCTTGGCGGGTACTTAGAACCATACATTTAGTCTTTGCAGGGTTTAAGTTCATGGAAGTGTTACTACACCAGCTGTCAATGTCCTGTAATGTGTTTTGTAGGCACGTGCCAATTACGGACAATTCCTTATCGGGAGTGTGTATAGCAGCATCATCAGCGAACATATCGCATGCAACACTATAATCGCTAATTGAAGGTGGAAGGTCGTTAATGAACAAACAGAATATAAGAGGGCCTAAAATAGAGCTATGGGGCACGCCATGCTTGACTGCGCAGTGACTAGAGTATGTACCATTAAGGATAACTTTTTGTCTTCTGTTTTCTAGGTAGAATTTGAAAAACACGGCTTCGCTTTTAGTATATAAGGAAATGTTTTTATAAGTATGTCGTGGTTCACCATGTCAAAGGTTTTACGGAAGTCAAAGAACACTTCACCTGTTAGTTTGTAATCATTAATAACAGGTATCTGCCATTCTTATCAAGGCAGTGGAAGCCTGACTGCAGTGAAAGGATGAGATTTCGGTTTTCTAAGTATTCAAATAGATGCTTATGGATGTGCCGCTCTAAAGGCTTTGACAAAACAAGCTGTTGATTTCACTCAGATATTTTGATTTTGGTATCGCTGTTGCGTCTTTACATGCGTCCGGAAAACCGTTTTGGTTTATACAGAGATTGTAAATATATGTAATACTTTCAACGATATATGGAAGAGTATTTTTGAGCTGACCTCATCAGGCCAAGATAGATTTTTATTTTCCATCGAGGTAATTAATTTACCCACTTCGTGGACTGCTATAGGCAGTATCGTGAATGCTTCCTTGTCCGTATTTTTCCGGTTACAGTGGTATACTAACGCGTTCGGACAAATATACTCAGGTGAGTTATTTCCTGTTGGGATTAACGATTCCGCTACAGAGGTGAAGCGGTCGTTAAGGCTATTTGCAGTGAGGTGCGGTGGTAAAGGCGCACTATCGTTATTTCTATATCTAGTTACTAAATTAATACACAGCGTAATCGTATAAAATAGATGGTTTTAACAGTAAAAAGATCTCTTTTCGATAAAGCAAAGACTCCTCCACTGTATGACGTTGTTTTGTATTCAGTAAACCGCTTTTCTCTTCTCAGCTCGTCTCTGTGTTCCATAGCCTCAATCAGATCCGCAGTCAGCCATGGTGGAACGGTAGTGTATTTTACCCTTTTTTGTCTCATAGACGCGTGTTTGTTCAGCACACCAAGAAAAATCGGCACCAGGTATCTAATGCTTTATTTGGGTCACTATCGTTATAGACGTCGATGAACCGTGCTGTGGCTAAATCAGCCAGGAATACACTTATTTAAAATTTTAAATGATCTATAATTTATGCACATGTGGACTTGCTTTTTGTTTAGCTTTGGAAGTTTTGATAGCCATGTGTAGCTAACCGGAAAGTGGTCGCTTACACTAAGATTATTAACTTGAGTGTTGCAAACTGCTTGAGGTTTGTTGGAATAAATATAGTCTTTAATAGTGGCTGATGATGGCGTAATTCTACTGGGCGATGTTACCAATTAGTGGAGACCGACTAGGATAGTAGTGCATTCCCATGATGGAGGGAGTTTAAGAAAGTCAATATTAAAATCTCCATTGTTGTGAATGTCTGTTTTATCGACAATGACTGTGTAAAAAGCTATCGTACCACTCAAAGGTGGCTGCAGGGTTTCGATACAGGGAGAGCGAGAGAGCGGTAGAGTGCCGAGAGCGGTAGAGTGCCGAGAGCGGTAGAGTGCCGAGAGAGAGNAACGAACGAACGAACGAACGAACGAACGAAACTTTATTTTCCAAGGATTGAGATATTAGGCGCGCAGGCCTTTCTTACAATCTGTCCTTGCTAAGCTACTTAAGGAACACCAACCAAACAACAAAAACTAACTAATAATAAACGTCACACACACGCATACACACACGCACACAGACACACATACATGTACTCGTGCACATGCGCACTTTTGTACATACACATACACACGTACGTGCGCACATAATTATCTAACATATAAGTAGGTATGATATTTTTGTACTATAAAAAACAAGTTAGAAAACTGAACAAACAATTTGGAGGCTAGATGAAAAAAAAAAATGAAGCGTATTATGTCGAAAAACAAAGAAGAAGAAAGGATCAGCATAACGATGTCTTAGAAAGGTAATCATGTACTCTACTTTTAAACAGAGAGAGGGACGTGGTTTGTTGAATAGTGGGAGGAAGGGAATTCCATAAAAGAGCACCTGAATAAGACAGGCTAGATTTGAACAGGTCTATACGGGGCCTTTTTATAGAGAGACTGTTCCTGGAGGTGCTGTATTTTTTTTCAGTTGGCGAAAAAAGCCTAGATAAGTAAGGTGGAGCTTTCCCGTTAAGAATTTTGTGCATCAGTACACATTTGTTTAGTGCGAGGTGCTTAACCAAAGGGAGAAGTCCGATGGCCTGCAGCTTGTCATCAGTGGATAAAGACGGATCAGGGAGGATAAGCTTAGCAGCGCGCTTGTATAATGAGTTTATCTTCTTGAAGTGATTTTCACTGCAGCCATCCCATATTGTTGAGGCATAATCAATGTGTGGCTTAATGTAGGCATTAAAAAATAGTTTGCGTGTCTTAAGGTCAATGATCGTTTTAAGTTTGGAAAGTAGAAACAACTTTTTGGACAAATGTTTTCTCATATAATATAGGTGGTTATGCCAGCTTAGATCATCATCTATTATTACTCCAAGCAGGCGGTGTTGACTGACCTGCTCAACTGAGATGGAGTCCAAAGAAAGGTTGAGTGATGGAGGTTTGAGCTGATGTTTCTGGCGGGTTGTGATAAGCATGCTTTTTGTTTTTGTGGGATTTACAAGCATGCGATTTTCATTACACCACCGAGAGACTTCATGAAGACTCTCTTGAAGATTATTTGCAATTTCAGGCACAGTTTTTACCAGCGGAATGTAATGTTGAGTCGTCGGCAAACATGTCACACTCAGTCACACTACACGTTACATGTAACGGTAGATCGTTAACGAAGATACAAAACAGTAGTGGGCCTAAAATAGACCCCTGGGGCACTCCATACTCTACAAATTGTTCAGAAGAACATTTTCCATTGACATAGACTGTTTGTGTTCTTTTTGTAAGATAGGAGTTCAGAAACGAAAGAGCTGAGGGACTCTTTTTGTTTAAGTAGGTGGCAAGCTTTTTCAGTAAGATGGTATGATCGATAAGATCAAACGCTTTTCTTAGATCCAAGAAGACAGCACCAGCCATTTTATTATCATTTATGCTGTTGACCCACGAATTCACTATTCGTGCGAGTGCAGTGTGGCATGAATGTTTGGGACGAAAACCTGACTGGTGATGATATAATAGGGACCTTTTTTCAAGAAATTCCAGAAGATGTTTGTGAACATGCTTTTCCAGAGGCTTCGAGAGAACTGATAGAAGGGAAATGGGGCGAAAGTTATTAATTTCAGAAGAATCGTTTGCTTTAGGAACAGGCACTATTTTTGATTTTTTGAAAGCTGCTGGGAAGACATTTTTTTTGTATACATAGGTTATAAATGTATGTAAGAGGTTCCACTATGTATGGTTGCGACAGGTCAAGGATATATCCATTGATAGCATCACTGCCAGAAGACGTTTTCTTTTTTAGGATAGAAATGCATTTGCCTACCTCGTGTACAGCAATATCAGGGATGACGAAAATATCATCTCAGGACAATCTTTGCTTACAGAACTTAGTTAGCTTTTCTGGTGTGGAATATATCGACTGATTGCGATTGTGAGAACTGAGTAAGTCTTTGGGGGCTGATAGAAAGTGGTTATTAAACTCCTCAGCGGAGAGGTTTTCTGGAATGGTATTGCACTGTTTACGCTTGTTGTTGGTAAGCGTATTAAGTGCTGTCCAGATAGAGGAAGGGTTTCTGTCTTCTTCGACTGTTTTTGGTTACAAACGATCTCTGCGCCTCTCTAATTAAGTACTTAACTTTATTTCGCAATCTTTTAAATTCATGAAAGTTCTTTTCTTTCTTAGCCTTATTTCTATCATCCATTGCTTGTTTGATTTCGTCGGTTATCCATGAGGGAGGCTGGCGGGATCGGACTCGCTTTCTTCTTACTGGCGCATGTTTGTTTAGCACCCCTAGGAACAGATCAAGTAAGAGAGAAACAGCCTTATCTGGGTTGGTACAATTGTACACATCATGAAACGGTGTAAGGCTAAGATCGTGTAAAAAAGCATCTTTGTTTAGTTTTTTAAAAGACCTATAGGTAATGTACACATGCTGATCCCTCTTTTGTTTGGGCATCTTGCACGACCATGTACAGGTGATGGGAAAATGATCACTGACAGCTAGTGGGGGGACGCTGGTCTCTAGAGAGAGAGAGAGAGAGAGAGAGAGAGAGAGAGAGAGAGAGAGAGAGAGAGAGAGAGAGAGAGAGAGAGAGAGAGAGGAGGGGGGGGGGGGGGAGAGAGAGAGAGAGAGAGAGAGAGAGAGAGAGAGAGAGAGAGAGAGAGAGAGAGAGAGAGAGAGAGAGAGAGAGAGAGAGAGAGAGAGAGAATTACGTCCTTTTTAGGGAGAATTACGTCATATATAAAATATAAAGATTATATATAAAGTATTGCGTCAGTGTCTACGTTGTGACGGCGTTGCCTTTTTTACGTCACCGCCACTGTCTGACTTTCTAACTTTTTTTACTCTTATAATTTCTTTTTCTGAAAAGAATTAATTTTAAATGAAGAAGTTGAAAGGGTACAGAGCTGGCTAACGAACTCTTTTGATGTCTTTTCCCAAACTAGTTATATCCAAAATTCCAAGTAAAGATAACAAAAATTACGGACTCTAATCTAGGTCATCCAACTTTCTATAAACAATCTTTTTTGTCTTCATTGAGACATCTAATTACAATATGCTCAGAGGTCCTCTTAGCCACCTCTTGAATAAAGTATTTCGCCAAGTTTCAAGCCTGTGCATACAGCAATGTCTGAGATTCTCGTGTCTACACACACACACATACACACACACACACACACACACACACAAACACACACACACACACACACACACACGCACGCACGCACGCACGCACGCACGCACGCACGCACGCACACACACACACACACACACACACACACACACACACACACACACACACACACACACACACACACACACGCGGACTTTTGCGCCAAATCTACGTTCAGCAGCGAGGTTATTTTAACTAGCCATTACGTAATTTTATCTTGTTACTTCCTGCCCACCTTTGACATCATGGACATGCTATTAAATTCGCCCCATCCTAAAAAGTCCCTTCTATAAATAGAAGGGACTTAAAAGCCAACAGCGAACATTGTAATTTCTGATTTGCTGTAAATTCCTGTTGAAATTATCGAGGTTGTCAAAACCCCACCGTGAATTTCTGACTGAACACAGTAATTGCTGTTGAATTATGAGCTATTCTGTGATTCAGCCGTAAGATCCAAAATCACAGACCAGCACACAGGTTAAAAAAAATATGTAAAATATGTATTTTTTTCTGATCACAAGAAAATGGTAGTACACGACTCTTACGTCAAGTTTACAAACAGACGATGTTCAACATTGTTTTTCGGCAATTAGACGTACTTGAAATTTGCACGTGTTTCGACCACATAAAGAAAGGATTGAAAAGTCCAGGAAAAAACCAAGATCGGGTGTTAATAAACTTTTTTTCGTCGAAATACAAGCAGTTTTGATCTTCTCTTAATTCATTCGAGACGTGCCGCCTACGGATGCGCGGCGATTCGCCGCGTATCCGTAAGCGGAACGACTCTAATGCGTTAATTTGTGAACAACGTCTATTTTGCTTGATTGCCGTTGTAAAGTCTACCAATGAAAAGCTATGAAAATAATCCATAGTCCACTTTTACTTTGCGTCAAATCAGAAATTCTCACCAAGGTAGAATCCAGTCTTGGTTTTATCGACGTTGTCGTCGACGAAAGTTACGGCAAATGAGAACCTTGGAGCTTTGGCCACACCCTGCAGAAGCATGCCGATGACGATGATGACCAGTGCAGCCACGGCGTTGGCACGTGCATTGTTGATCACGTGGGGCGTGGTGTCACCTACAAATAAGTAATAACACATTGCACCATCTATTTTAACGCCAACTTTGAACTATCATAGTCATTCTGACTGTTTAGAAGAAAAAAAGATGAAAAAAAAAAAGAAAGAGAAGAATTTCAACGGACTCAGTGATACTGATGAGCAAAAGAAATGCGACATATCAACGGAAACACTTCAAAGCATTTATTTTCCTCGTCAGTATACTAAAAAGCAAAGATCATAACGTTTTACACAAGGAAATGTTTGCATACCACACACACACACACACACACAACACACACACACACACACACACACACACACACACACACACACACACACACGATTGATCAATCAATCAATCAATCAAACAATCAATCAATCAATCAATCAATAGGCCGGTTGCGATTTCCCGAGCAGCGCGAGAACGTACGCTAGATTACGCGACTTTGAGCCAAGACTAGACTTGGCGAGCCACGCAATGAAGGCAACTCGGCGCCAAAATGTAAGCTGACGTTCATAAAGGACTGAGGCCGATTGCCGCTACCCGGCCATACAGTTCTTACAGTACAACCTTTGTTTATTTGTGTGGAAATAATGCTGTGGAAAACGATCTCTCACCGTACATTAAAACTGCATAATGGTGATAAAGCCAGTAACGGTGGCTCCGGAAAAGGATCTGCCATGTCGTTTCAACAGCTAGTATAACTAATTAACTTTGTTATACCAACAGTAAATAAAGCTTGTTAATGCAAAATCTGCTATGTTTCGGAGGGGAATCACTAGCCTCACCTATCTGGTTTGTATGTTTTGGAGATTTCACGGACATATTGTGTTTCTGTACCGGCCGTTTTCCTGCTCGCACTGCCGATCGTCCATAGTGACGCGCTGTGCCTGCCGACGACCCACTACGCTTTATTGTCTCTCGCGCTAAAGAACACGCTAGTTCGGGGGAACTCGCGAACTCGGTATTCATACACCTATCTACTTACTTTCAGTCGTGACATCACAGGCCGCTGACAACATATTGTTAATACCACAAAGTTGTCCGGCGAATACCGGTGTCGTCACGGAGGCTGGTGTCAACAATGTGGCGTTTACAGTGACGTCACTTCCGTAACTGGGCGCACCGAACAGGAAATAGGGCAGAGCGCACACCATGCCAGACACACCAAAGAGAACGGTCATGAATCCTAGAGAGCGCGGAATGTGAACCTGCCAGATTATATGGTTTAAACTCTATACTGACGAGCAAGAGAAATGCGACACCTTTGGAATCAACGAAAAGACTTTAGTATTTCCCATGATTCCAAAAATGTCGTATTTGTTTTGCTCGTCAGTTCAAGTGATACTGGCTCTACAAGGAAAACATGATATATATATATATATATATATATATATATATATAATATATATATATATATATGTATATATATATATATATTATATATATATATATATATATATATATATATATATATATATATATTATATATATATATATATTATATATATATATATATATATATACGTGATACTGGCTTCGGAGTAGCGCTCTGCGCCATAATGAAATTCATTATGGCGGCGGAATTCTACAGGGGTCTGTTATTCATGAACTTGAACACTCGCCAGCTACTGACGACATCGTTCAAGGGAAAAGACAGGTAGTTGTGCGTATTTTCCGAGCGGTATCGTCAGTAGCAGTCAAGGGGTTAATTAAAGCATACACCGAACGAATTCTTCAAACTCAGACGAAGGGTTTCAGTCTGTTGTTTAAAACAAATCGGTCACCGCGACATTTCGAGTTTCGACGACATAGTCTTGTGTGACCACCATACAAGGAAGTCAGACGTCACCTGTTTCGTCGAAACTCAGTTTGAGAAATCGTTGTACGTCATCCTACTGCCTGTGTTCATCGTGACGTGGGCACCACTTTAATAATTTGGATTGTAGTACTAAATTGCGACTGTTTGTAATACAACACAATTTCACCTCATGGCGCACCATGGTCT
>BTPG01000003.1:13049712-13097212 GCA_036245525.1 Semisulcospira habei
CGCATAGAAACAGTCAGCGTACACCACCTATTTCAGACAGTATATATCTTTTGTCAATTATCGATAAATTGAGCTTGTTTGCAATACGACTTGCCGTACGGCGGTTTTTTTCGGTGACCTCTAGTCTCAGGTCACGGCAGACGCAAGATAGCGGTATCTAAATGCGCAGAAAAGATGCGCGAAACAGGTGTGTCCTACAACCTTAAATGGGGTAAATCCGTGTCTGTTTCGTGAGTGTGTGTGTTGGGTTTCAGGCGCGGCGCTTTGAGTCGATTTCCCCAAAATAAGAGAAAAAGCGCCTATATAATAACCGTATTATTATTATTATTATTATTATTATTATCTCGACACAGCTACCCATGATATATACCTGAGGACCCAAAGAAATGTGACATTTTTTTGGAATCAATGAAACACTTTAAGTGTTTTCGATGATTCCAAAATATGTCGCATTTCTTTGGCACGTCAGTATGATACAACACAAACCTTACTGGCGACGTAGCTGACGAAGAGAACGACAAGCAGAAAGCCTATTTCATTGGCAGCAAGAATCATGCCTGACTTAGCACTGCTGAACCCGAAATGTTTCTCCAGAGTCGTCACCTGCACAGACAGACGAGTTTGACACAGGTCAGCGTCAGTGCACCACGGTACCCGGGAACCATCGAGTCTGACCGAGCTGATTGGGTTGCATTTCAAGAACGAGGTGGAGTCATTGTCATGTTACTTGATAATATGAAGACTATGTGTGCTGAGCTGGATTGTCCTGTGCCTACATGGACCGTAGCTAGACCTGTGTGTAGAATTTTGTTACCATCTGTTACAGAAGTGTATCTTTGAACAGTTACGGCATTAGTGGGCCTTTACGATCAAACAAAGCATAAATAATTCCCACTTCGTGAGGTTAGCGCTGGTAGAAACACATATGCATACCAAGGAGATATACTCAGCGCTGGACAGACAAACGGTTAGGTCCCTTGCCTCCTCTTATCCTCCCATGTGATGGGCGACTGGGTGCCTGATAGGAAGGAACATGGGACCTAACCGTGTGTCTGTCCAGCCCTGAGTATTTCCCCTTGGTATATATAATGAAAGGAAGCCAAACCAGAACAAACAGAACACCATTAATATACAAAACTGAACTGGAGGAAGCCATACTAAAACACTTATATAAACCAAACAACCAGCCAAGCAAGCCATTAGACCAGCCAACCAACTAACCAACGAACTTAGGAGCCTGCCAACCCCACTTTGTAACCCTATCCCTGCCACTGTGCGCGCAGTTTTGTTCCTGAACACCAGGTTCATTCAACAGCCAAAAACCAACACCGACCCAAAAACATGGATACAGATTAGTCTCAGCAAGAGACATAGATCCTCATGAGCCCCCGCAGTCGCGGGGGCTCATGAGGATCTATGTCTCTTGCAGTTGCATCGCGTTCACTTTTTTTTTCGGTAGCGAAGGGGTTAACCAAGGAAGCGAACGTTCTCACCTGGCTGTTGACGTAAGCCGTCAGAGTTGACGTGAGTAATCCACAGACACTGTACACTCCAGCGAAGGTCGCGGCGCTGGCGCATTTTTTCAAGGCCTGAGGTTGGAACCTCCTCACGCCACACGCGGGCTCAAAGTCGCTGCCGCTGTTTTCCCCGGTGGTTTCATCATCTGTCGTTATCGCCTTGACATCACCGTCGCGGAGTTTACTTTCCATAGCGAGAGAACTCGTGGAAGGCATCTCTGTTTTAGCTGCTCGATCGCCGGCTCGATGAATTTTTGGATAATGCACACGGAGAGATCAGGTATAAACTAGAACAATGCAGAGAAGACTTGTCGCATAACCATGAATGTATATTTGTAGGAACCAGTTTCAGATGCAAGCTGGAGCCCCTATCTGATCAAAGCGTTTTTCCTTTTAACTACTCCTCTGACTCGATATATATGGCGATTACTGGGATCGACAAAATGGGACCGCTATTTATCCTTCCGCGGTATACTGAGTTTGAGCGGGGGCGGGAGGGGGGGGGGAAGGGGGGCGGGAGGGGGAGCGTCATTATAAGTTGGAAGGAAGGAACAGAGGGGAACCGTTGCTCACGTTTGCCGCGTGGCGGTTATGAGCCTGTTTAGTCTTCCATGGAGAGAGGTTGACTGGAGGACTTCAGACCCGCTAAGTCTAATTAACCCATTCAGCCCTGACGACCTACAGCAGGAGATGGGTCGACCATGATAATTCAAGGGCACTACCCTTGAATTATCATAGTCGATCCATCTCCTGCAACTGGTGGATAGTCGTTAGATGACGCCTCCAAAATTTGGGAAATACGGCCGTCGGGCTGAATGAGTTAAGGGTCCTTTAACAACCCATTTCAAACACATTCACAACAGTTTTCAAAACACGGAACCCTCATTCCAGCACATACATTGACCATGAAAGCTCAAGGGTAGCACTGACTGATCAGCATGGCAACTTTTCAAGCTAAAAGCTAATGGGCCACTAAACATGAGCCAACATAAACGATCCTTTTGGCTGCAGTTGCCACTGAAGGTGAAAGGTATCGCTTGAGGCATTCGCAATACGTCAGCGGAATCCATGCTATTGTCTCCTTCACAAAGAACTTCATATGGCACTGCAGATGTTAAGGACCAACAGACGTAATGAGTCTTCCTAACTAGCAAATATACATGTGTGTTATCGTATGACGGGGATGATCAGGTGTTTAGTGATACACTGTGCTGCCTACAGATTGTGACACCGTCACAGCGCGACGCTTTTGTTTCACTGTCATTTGCCGACACCTCGCTTGACTGGCCATCACTTGACAGGTGCAGCCAGTGACGTGTCTCGCGGCCACCCTACATCCTCAACAGTGAACAACTTCCATCCGCGACAACTTTCGAGATTCATTTTTTTCCTTCATGCGTGTGCGTTCTTCTTGTCAAGGAGGTCCTTGAGGGTTCAGTCAGTCTAGTCTGACCCGCCAAGCTAACCATTTTGAGGCCAACCGCATCCGGATGCGGCTTACCGTAAATGAGTTAACCGTTGAAGTGGAGTGTGACCACTGACTTTCATTTTCGTATCGATTCTACGCTTACACTAGTTACAGCCTAGCATATACATGTGTGGTCTTAATCTGGAGGAGGTCATTCAGAGGTCAGTGTTTAGCGTGTGTGCGTGCGGTAAGGGGGAGAGGTGTCAGGTGGGGGTTTGGGCTGGTGACAAAAATAGATCGCGCTTCACTGGCGTCCGCGGTCGGTCTGATTTATATCGGATCCAAGGTCCCTCCCGCGATATATCCATGATCGCGATGTAACGACATGGCGAGTCAGCGCTGTATTTCCAGACGCGTCGTATACTGATACGCGGATACAGCTGCGTATCCAGATACGACCCGTCTCAAATGAGTTAACGGACTAGTTTTGTGAGCGAACGAGTATTCATCCTGCAGACCCCCCACCCACCCACCCCCCTTTGCCACCTGCTCCCCCTCCCCAATCTGCTCCACCACCATCACAACCCCGCCCACCCCCCCAGCCACCCACCCTCCCCACCCCACGTGTGTTGCATAAACCACGTTAATTATTTCCGCCCGTTCACGTTTTGTGGGCGTAGAAAAGCTGTTGCGCCAAATACGGTAATTTTTTTTTTACGGATAATTGCATTACCGAGTCGGGTTCGGAGCATATTTGTATCGGATTAGTGCATATGGAAACGTAGCGTAAGCCTTATGCAATCGTCTACCTAGTGTAAGAGATGGGAGATAATGACGGCTTATATGATCAGCACCTGTGTTTCTCCTAAGTCTAAGGAGGAGGTTAGTGGGTGCATTGAGCAGTAACAGTTTTCACAGATGGCTCAACCAATCAGAAAAGAAAACATAACCAAACGTATTAATATTCATGAGAAAGAAAACTCTAGATCTGTCCACAGTCTTCTACAAACTTCTAACGTCATATCTCAGGTCACTAGAATAATTAATAATAATAATTACGGTATTTATAATGCGCTTATCTTATAATAATTATAACTCTAAGCGCGCACTCACCACTCACGCACGCATGCGCACGCTTAGACAACGGCTCATGTACCACAAAAAGTGAAATACATTACGACAGTCGACTTGGGGTGGGGAGTGTGGTGATATAGTGCTAGAACTGTTGAAAGAGGTGTGTTTTGAGGACGGACTGTAAAGAGGAGAGAGAGTGTTTCTGGCGGAGAGAGAGTGGGAGAGTGTTCCAGGTGGATGGACCGTATACAGAGAAGGAGCGGGGGCCGAAAGTGCTGAGTTTGGTGCGGGGGATGTGGAGGCGGAGAGGGTCGGAGGCGGAGCGAAGGGAGCGGGGAGGAGTGTAGGGGTGAAGTAAGTTGGATAGATAGGCAGGAGCGCAGTTGTTCAGGATTTGTAGCAGAGAGACAGAATCTTGTATTGGATGCATTGGGGGATGGGAAGCCAGTGAAGGAGGGGATTGATGTGGTCGGATTTTTTCTTTCTGATGACGAGGCGGGCAGCATTGTTCTGGATACGCTGGAGGGTAAAAGTGGTGGAGTGAGGGAGGCCGAAAAGGAGAGAGTTGCAGTAGTCGATGCGAGATAGGATGAGAGAGACAGCAAGTTTGGTGGCAGCTTCGGTAGTGAGGTATTTTCTGATCTGACTGATGCGGCGGAGGTGGAAATAGCATGCCTGTACAGTGGCAGAGACAAAGCTGGTCATGGAAAGAGAGGAATCGAGATAACACCGAGGTTTTTGGCCGAGAGGGAGATGGGGGTGCTGTCGAGTTGAAAGTGGAGAGAGGAAGGGAGCTGGGAAAGTTTCTGGCGAGTGCCTACCAGCATGGCTTCCGTTTTGTCGTCGTTCAGTTTAAGCTTGTATGCTGTCATCCAGTTTTTCATGTCTTCGTAGCAGTCAGCCGTGCGAGTCAGTAGTGACTGAGTGTTGTCGAGTTTGTCTTTGTCTAGTAGTTGTGAGTCGTCAGCGTAGAGGTGGTGGTTTATGTGGTGAGACTGGATGATGTTGGACAGGGGAGAGTTGTAGAGCGTGAAAATGACGCACCCCTGTGGAACTCCGCAGGAGAGCGTGACTGGATTGGAGGAGGCGCTTCGATGGTGACGGACTGCTGTCTGTCGGAGAGGTAGGAGAGAAACCAGGAGTGAGCAGAGTCAGTGATGCCAAAGGAGGGGTGAAGGCGGTGGAGGAGGATAGAGTGGTCTATAGTGTCGAAGGCGGCAGAGAGGTCGAGTAGCGTAAGAAGGGAAATGTTGCCCGAGTCGGTGGAGAGAAGCAGGCCGTTTAAGATATGTAGAAGGGCTGTTTCAGTGCTGTGATGTTTGGAGTAGGCGGACTGGAAGGGACTGAGGAGGTTGTTGTCGGAGTTTGATTTTGTCGGAAAAATAGGTGGAAAAAGCGGACGGGAGTTCTTTTTTGTTGTGTGTGTTGGGGAGAGGAGAGTCTTTAGAAGTGCCTAGGAGTGTGTTCATGGTGGTGTAGAGGGTTTTGGAAGAAGTGGATTCCAGGATTTTGTTTTGAAGATGTTTACGTTTGGAGTCGGAGATCTTTCTGCAGACTTTTGAGCTAGTTGTTTGGAAGATCTGTCTGTGAACGCTGAGGTCGGATGAGCGCCAGCGGCGTTCCGCTTGTCGGCGCTCGCGCTTGGCCTCAGCTATGTCATCAATGAGCCGGGGGGGGGGGGGAGGGGTAGGGGGGGCGGGTCGGTTGGGTATGGAGTAGGTGGTGACAGGGGCATGGGTGTCTAGAAGTTTTCAAAAGGAGGAGTCGAAATGGGATGCAAGATCGGGAGAGGAGGCGAGGTCCAGAAGAAGGTCGACAGCTTCGTCGAAGAAGCTCTCTCGGTTGACAGATTTTAGTTTGCGACGAGAGACAAGGAGCTTGGTTTTTTTTCGGGGGAGGTAGGTTGAGGGAGACGAGAATAGCGAGGTGGTCAGAGGGAAGTACAGAGGTGGCGTCAGAGTCGAGAAAAAGTTGATCGGAGGTGCGGGTGGTGATCCAGTCGAGGGTGTGGTCGAGTCGGTGGGTGGGTTTGGTGATGTGTTGCGTAAGATTGTGGTTTGAAATTGATGTGCGAAGGCGTTTTGTGTCTGGGTGGTCGGGTTTGTCGAAGTGGAAGTTAAAGTCGCCAAGAAGGATGTGTTTTCCGGGTCGTGTGCTGTAGTAGTCGATGAGGAACATGGGATTTGTGAGTTTGTTCTGAAAGCTTGGAGGGGGGCGATAGATACATGAGAAGATGAGGGACTGGCCAGGGAGTGTTGCTACGGCCTCGACGGATACAAAGGAGGGATGAGCAAAAGGGAGGGAGGCTGAGAGAAAGAGAGGTGAGCGGAAAGACGGTCCCTGTAGATAATGGATAGAATAATTGCGCTGCTTCTAGAACCTTCCAGGCTAATGTAGGTCAGACATTTCAATACTGTAGCGAAAATATGGATCTTTCTAACTACACAACAAAAATTGATCGTAATTCTCCATGCAAAAGAAAACGAAAGATACGTCATACTTATGCAAAACAACTCACCTGAACACCGGGTCTTTTCTATGATTAACACAAACATGCTCCCCCCTGCCAACCCCCCCCCCCCCCCCCCCCCCGCCAAAAAAAAAAAAAAAAAGAATAGCACAACCACAAGCGTAACATACTGAAATATGGATTGTGTGTTAATACTGAACTGCCGCAGCAAAGGTTGTTTATTAGTTGGAACACAAAACGCCCATGACACAGACATGAAGGTAAGTTTTATTCCCACCAAATGAAAACGGAGTGTGATTAAACCACGCACATGCTGCACTGGAGTCCAACACATAATATACATGCATATAATATACAATTTTTTGTCTGAAAGAATGGTGTAGTATTGTAGAATTGAATCGGCATGCTTATATGAATACAAGTATTAGCAGACCCAGCTGGTGCTATTAATTCGTACCCGCTGGGGCGGTCTGTGTTGCAGTGGTAAAGGTGCCTGCTACCAATGCTAAAAGTGTGAGGTTCGATACCGGGTTCAGGCGTCGGACTTTTCTCCTCTAGTGTCCCGGTTAATTCTGGCGGACCGTCGGGGGTTCTTTCTCCGGGTACTCCGGCTCTTTCTCCCCCTCCACTTTGGTACCGGTTTCAGGACACTTTATAATTTTTAAATACAAGCAATCAACATTTCCGAAACTGAGCTGACCCATCGTACCACGTGAACGCCCTGTGTCTATCTTGTTATGTGCTTGTCTTCAGAGTGAATGCGTGTGTGTCACCGCGAGCGTGCGTGTTGGGTTCAATTCGCGGCGCTTTGAGCTGATTCACAGACTTGTGTAAATCGCCTATAATAACCGGAATTATTATTAGTATTACTCCGGCTTATGTTGTGTAACTGCGGCTAGAGTGCTGAGGTAATGTTACGCCATCTCGGCGGCAGGGAAGAAAAGGTGAGTCGGCTCGTGGGTCTGCGTGCCGACATCAGGTTACGCCATCTCGGCGGCTCAGTAGAAATCAGCCATAAACAAGCGCCGTTCAACTTCAAGAGGTGAAGATAATCATGTGTTCCCGGTGCTCCTATGGTTGCAGAGATTCACGAGAAAGTGGTGCATGAGGGCTGTCGATTTTACATCATCAAATGCAGAGAGTCGTCCGGGTTTAACCCATTGTGACCCGGGTACGAAATACCCACGTTTTAGAGTTGTCCTCTGACGACTGTAGTACATTGCAGGAGACAGATCGACCATGGTAGTTCAAGGGTGGTGCCAGGATAGCTTGGCGCCTGTAGGCGCCAAGCTATTCTGGCACCACCCTTGAACCATCATTTTCGATCCATATCTTGCTGGGTGAGTCGGAACTGATTGAGTGAAGTGAGCGGATGCGTTTGGGGTTGGAAACGTAGTGTAAGTAGTGTGTCATCCTTTGGTACTTTCTGTCAGCTTGATTCTTGGTTCATCTTTTATTTTTTTTTTTGGGATTGTTTTCTGTTGTTATCGTTTTGTAAGCGTTCTTTTTGTTGGGTTAATTTAGAGCGAGCCATTTTGTCCACGAACGTGTAACGCCTTCAGTGCTAATGGATGCAGATTGTGTTCTGAAATCTTCCTTACCCCACTCAGCCCTGACTCACTGCAGCAGGAGATGGGTCGACCTTGATAATTCAAGGGTAGTGCCAGATTAGCTTGGCGCCTGTCTGGCACTACCCTTGAAATATCATGGTCGATCCATCTCCTGCAACAGGTGCATAGTCGTTAGATGACGCCTCCAAAATTTGGGAAGTATGTGCGTCGGGCTGAATGAGTTTATTCAACTTCAAAAAGCTGATGCCGCCCAAGAAGAGAGCAAGAGAGGACGATTGTCTGCATCTTCGGTATGAGTAATTGACTGAACACTTGGAAGATGTTATCGCCTAAATAAAGGCAGAAGGAAAGTATAGTTGACTGGAGTGTAAATCTAAGCGCGCACAATCGGGCGACCAACATCATATTACACTTGGAAGATGTTAATAATAATAATAATAATTACGATATTTATAATGCGCTTATCTTATAATAATTATAACTCTAAGCGCGCACTCACAACTCGCGCACGCATGCGCACGCTTTAGACAATGACTTGCGTACCACAAACAGTGGAATACATTACGACGGTCAGCTTGGGGTGGGGAGTATGGTGATATAGTGCGCTAAAACTGTTGAAAGAGGTGAGGAGTTTTGAGGGCGGACTGGAAGGAGGAGAGAGAGAGTGTTTCTGACGGAGAGAGAGTGGGAGAGTGTTCCAGGTGGATGGACCGTAGACGGAGAAGGAGCGGGGGCCGAAAGTGTTAAGTTTGGTGCGAGGGATGTGGAGGCGGAGAGGGTCAGAGGCAGAGCGGAGGGAGCGGGAAGGTGTGTAGGGGTGAAGTAAGTTGGAGAGATAGGCAGGAGCGCAGTTGTTTAGGGATTTGTAGCAGAGAGACAGAATTTTTTATTGGATGCGTTGGGGGATGGGGAGCCAGTGAAGGAGTTTGAGCAGGGGTGTGACGTGGTCGGATTTTTTCTTTCTGAGGACGAGGCGGGCAGCATTGTTCTGAACGCGTTGGAGAGTGAAAATGGTGGAGTGAGGGAGGCCGGAAAGAAGAGAGTTGCAGTAGTCGATGCGAGATAAGATGAGAGAGACAGCAAGTTTGGTGGCAGCTTCGGTAGTGAGGTATTTTCTGATCTGACCGATGCGGCGGAGGTGGAAATAACATGCCTGGGCCGTGGCGGAAACGAAGCTGGTCATGGACAGAGAGGAATCGAGGATAACGCCGAGGTTCTTGGCCGAGTCAGAGAGGGAGATGGGGGTGCTATCGAGTTGAAGGTGGAGAGAGGGAGGGAGCTGGGAGAGTTTCTGGCGAGTGCCTACCAGCATGGCTTCCGTTTTGTCGTCGTTCAGTTTTAGCTTGTTTGCTGTCATCCAGTATTTCACGTCTTCGTAGCAGTCAGCCGTGCGAGTCAGTAGTGACTGAGTGTTGTCGAGTTTGTCTTTGTCTAGCAGTTGTGAGTCGTCAGCGTAGAGGTGGTGGTGTATGCGGTGAGACTGGATGATGTTGGACAGAGGAGAGGTGTAGAGTGTGAAAAGGACCGGGCCCAGAACGGACCCCTGTGGGACTCCGCAGGAGAGCGTGACTGGGTTGGAAGAGACGCCGTTGATGGTGACGGACTGCTGTATGTCGGAGAGGTAGGAGAGAAACCAGGAGTGAGCAGAATCAGTGATGCCAAAGGAGTGGTGGAGTCGGTGGAGGAGGATAGAGTGGTCTATAGTGTCAAAGGCGGCAGAGAGATCGAGTAGTGTAAGAAGAGAGATGTTGCCCGAGTCGGTGGAGAGAAGCAAATCGTTTAAGATATGTAGAAGGGCTGTTTCAGTGCTGTGTTATCGCCTAAATAAACGCAGAAGGAAAGTATAGTTGACTGGAGTGTAAATCTAAGCGCGCACAATCGGGCGACCAACATCATATTTCACTTGAAAGATGTTATCGCCTAAATAAAGGCAGAAGGAAAGTATAGTTGACTGGAGTGTAAATCTAAGCGTGCACAATCGGGCGACCAACATCATATTTTACTTGAAAGATGTTATCGCCTAAATAAAGGCAGAAGGAAAGTATAGTTGACTGGAGTGTAAGTCTAAGCGCGCACAATCGGGCGACCAACATCATATTACAAAAATTATACATGTATACCTCTTGCAACTGGATCACGATCTATAGCGGCGCACCTTGCTTAGTGGCTTGCGCAAGATTAAGCTCGCTCATGCAACTGCATGGCTCCATGTCTTTATTTTTGGGTCGGGCTGGGAGCGAGGTACAAACATATTTACGGTATGTTATGAATATTGTTACAGAACTATTGCATAAATCATGCTGATAAAGCAACTAACATGCTGATATCGTCTCATGAACTCCATACAAACCAACCAGCGCACGTCTCCCTTCTCCATCGTTCTGTCTCGTTCTCATGGTTTTCTCTACACGCGGGTGAGGTGGTGAGTGGAGAGAGGGAACTATTAGTTTATGATAATGCAGCCGACTTTCCTCTAAACATCGGATTATACAAATGCGACATAACAAAACTTTCTTATATGTTCCAAGTGTATTTTTGAACGTAATTAGTTCTTATTACAACAAAGTTCAGATCAGATGAAAATATGTATTCAGATAAAAATATGTATTTGTTATATATAACTTTATTCAATATACCTGTTCATAGCCGTAAATCTCTCAACAGATCCCCCATCCCCCCCACCCCCCCCCCCCCGCACCACCCACCCTGAGCCCCACCCCCTCCCGTGTTCCAGACTGTTTCGTTTTTAGAACACAAATGTAAATGAACACACAGAACAAATCCAGAGAAAAACAGTGAATGCCAGAAGCGTATAATGCAAAGAAATGTCTAAAAAAGAAACACGCTTAGAAAGAACAATTGAAAATCAATCGTGTTGAAATTATTATTATTATTATTATTATTATTATTATTATTATTATTATTATTATTTTTTTTTTTTTTTTTTTTTTAGGGAGTGCATTTCTTTTGGGAAACTGTTCTGTATACGCGTTTTTATTTTTTTCAAACTGTGTCATACAAAACAAATCTGGACCAAAACAATGACAAAGATCTTGACGTAATTTACTTTGTAACTTACTTAATTTACTTTGTTATTTTTTGCACGCGCTTGCCAGTCACTTTCTTTCGGAAAAAAGGGGGGCGGGTGTGGAGAAGGGACGTACCATCCCCTACCCCCCAACCAGACACCCTCTGAATCCGCCCCTGCACAAAAAATTCTCAATAGCACAATACACGAAGCAAGGGTGCCCGTCGTCATTGCGTGATGTCATTGCGCGTGAGCTGAAAGTAGTTCAATTTTCAATATCGCGTGTGCCCGTACCTTTTTGTTGACCAGACTTGCTACAGGATAATGTTGTGCACACTTGGCCGTTCGTTTACGCAGCACGGGTGTATCGGCTCAAAGCCCAGCAAAGGAGGTGTGTAAAAAAAAGCGTGAAATACACCGTACAAGAAAAGAAGACTCATCGAATAGTAAAAGAGAACGTCCACAACCAGCGTCCACAAATAACCATCCCAAAGAATCTTTTTGGTTAGGGCTGAAAGGGGGGGGAGGGGGTCACGTGCCCCCTCCCCCGTCCCCCTACCTGGATCCTACACTGGACACTTCTGATTTTTATATGTTGTTAATTTTCTGAATAAATAAAATGTTCTACCTAGAGTTCCTGTGAGAAGAATTATCGTGTGTGTGAGACAACACTATACTCCCAATTAATTACTCCTCCGCCGTTTGAGGAACAACACAGCAATATATTTGTGAAAACCGTAATACTGCTATATACACCCAATAACCTCCTTTATTACGAGAAACACAGCTGCAGATCATATAAGGAGAGATAATCTCCCATGGTGTATATCTCTTACACTGGCGTCCCATTGCTTAATCAATCAATCAGTCAATCAATCAATCAATCAATCAATCAATCAATCAATCAATCAATCAATCAACCAATCAACCAATCAACCAATCACTCAATCAATTAATCAATCAATCAACTGTATTGTTCCAAGTACATGTTGCCACGTACAGGAAAATTTGTCTCTCCATCTCAGGTGCAACTCGCAATCACCCACACTCACACAACGGTTTACAAACAACACATGGACAATGGCTCGGGACGAGTGAAGCCCGTTGCCAATGGCCCCAACCCGACCTGAACCTAACACAAAGCAAAGACAGTTAAGGTTTGGTTAGTGTTGAAAGTCGAGTCAAATTTTCACCTTCCTTCTGGTGACATGCGTCAGTCATTACAATGCTGCTGTGCTGGGCAATGGTGTCTGTCCACGAACACAACAGCAAATGACATTATCGTGCAGTTTCGATCCATCTCCTGCTGTAGCTGAACGACTACCGTCCCGTGGCACTGACGTCTGTTGCCATAAAGGTCCCGGAGCGGCTTGTTTTTCGCTACCTGAGGGTATCCACGGGGCATTTGCTTGACCCACTCCAGTTTGCCTACCAAGCAAACAGGTCAGTGGATGATGCAGTCGCACTGGGCCTGCATTTCATCTTGCAACTCTTTGAGATCCCACTCACCTATGCCAGGGTTTTGTTTATTGACTATTCCAGTGCTTTCCACACCATCATCCCTCACAAGCTTTTCGACAAACTCGCTCACCTAAATGTTCACCCCTCCATAAGTCACTCGATCCTTGGCTTTCTTCTGGACCGTCCTCAGGGCATAAGACTCTACAACTCGCACTCTGCCTCTGTAACACTGAACACTGGCGCTCCACAAGGATGCGTTCTCTCCGCTTCTCTTTACCCTGTTCACAAATGACTGTGTCTCCGCAACCCCGTCCGTGAAAATTTTGAAATTTTCTGAATTTTTTTGAAATTCCCTTGAGGGCCTGATGTCTGATGCTGACGAAACTGTGTATCGAGACAAGGTTCGGAGAATGGTTGACTTATGCTCGGAAAATGACCTGGTACTGAATGTCTCAAAGACGAAAGAGGTTGTGACTGACTTTCGTCGGATCAAAGACCTGATACTGCCCCTTGTCAACCGTAGAACAAGTCGACTCGTTTAATTTTCTCGGCTCCATTATTTCGAGCGATCTGGGTTGGTACAATAACACTACGTCCATTATGGAAAAAGTGCCAACAGCGTCTCCATTTTCTGAGACAGCTGCGGAAACTCGGTATGTCCAGAGGAATCATGGCAAAGTTCTATTGCGCGGTGATAGAGAGCACCTTGTGCTTCTTTATCACTGTCTGGTATGGTAGCACAACCGCGACAAAAAAGAACCAACTCGAAAACATTGTTAAGACTGCCTCCCAAATAACTGGTTGTGAATTTCCATCTGTCTCCTCCATTTTCAAAACGTGTATGGAACGGAAGGCAGGAGAAATCGTTCGCGATCTGTCACACCCAGCCAATCATCTCTTCGAGCTTCTGCCCTCGGGCCGGCAGTTTCGTGCTTTGAAAGCCAGAACCTCTCGATTCAGATGCAGTTTCTTTCCAGAAGCTGTCCTCAGTTCATCACCACCCATGGAACAACGTGATTCCACGATCGTGACATATGACTGATTTGTGTGTAAATATTGTCTTTATCTACCCTTAGTGCTGTATACAGGACGATCGCCAACTGAGTGTATGACATGATGAATGCATGTGCAGCCATACAAGTGAGGATGTATTTTACTGTCGCAATGTCACACAAAAGTCCTTGTAACGTTACTTGTTGAATAAATGTCTATGTCTATGTCTAGGTCGTTGGGGTTGAACGGGTTAAGAAAACCGAACTTGTGTTTTAGTTCTGTGAGTGTGCACCTCATGGCTTGGAGCGGTAAGATTGAAAATCACAGACCAACATACAAATAAGCTACTTCAAAACGACAGAATATTAAAGAAAATCCATAAACGTACCTTCCACGGCTGTATAACGGATATACACAACACGCTCAGATCGTCACCGATTAAATCTAACAGACTTGCTATCTGAGGCAGTGTGCACCACGAAATAAATACTCTGACCAGCAAAAGAAACGCGACATCACTTGAATCGTCGGAACACTAATGTGTTTCAGATGATTCCAGTGATGTCGCAATTTTTTTTTGCTCGTCAGTATAAGTAACGTGCGCAACAAACAAACAAAAATTGTTTTTAAAAAGAGTTTGAAAGAAAGCAATAATAATGAAGCATTCATTATAACCGTTGAGTAAGTGCACCAGATGGTCAATTTTCATAACGCAATTTTATATGGAAACTTTTCTTTTTCTACCTTAATTAACCCATTCGAGACGACAAACATGCGGCACGCGGCCGTCCGCCGCGTGTCCGCAAGCTGGCGGTCTGGAATGTGTTAAACACAGAATCATATCAGCCCCTTGTGTACTCAACACGTATTGATTCTCTTGAGGCCCTGCAGCTGGTGTAGATTCTCATAAACGTTCATTATGAGTTTCATGTTTCAATTTGTGTTTCATTATTGTGATCGTAAATCACCTAGAGCACCTTGTTGATAGGCGCCTTACAAACTACCTTTTTGTTTTATTATTTTAAGCTCCTGCAGTTGCAGGGACTCATTAGACTCTATGCCTCTAGCTGACCGAGAAGAATCTGCTACAGTGAACTATCCTCTTCTCTTCAGAAAGTGTTGTGTTTTGTGCTTTCGTAGTTGACTGAACAGGTTGATGTGTATGATTGACGATGGTGCAATGACAGCAGCCATACTAATTGAAATAAAACTTGTTTTGACAGGTTTTGAGTCAGCTTTTGAGATTTTTGTCATTTCAAATTATCGTTGTGTCTATGCATTTGACTGAACAGGTTGCGGTGCACGTTTTACGATTAGACAAAAGTAATTTGCCAGGACAGCAACCACGCAAATTGAAACTTAACTTTTGTTTCACTTTTTATGGCTGTTTTGTCCAACCATGTGTTAGCAATTCGGTACACGTGTTCGATTACTTTAGCAGAACACATGCAATACACAAACACTAAAGAAAGATGATTCAAATGGGTATATATCGGTATTGTTCATAAACACAGGCTACACAAGGTATATATATATATATATATATATATATATATATATATATATATATATATATATATATATATATATATATATATATATATATATATATAAAGATGAATATATATATATATTTATATATAGTATACTATCTATATATAATATATACTATACATATAATAGTATATAGATTACTAGAGATATAGAGAGATATAGAGAGATATACTAGAGAGAGAGAGAGAGAGAGAGAGATGAACAATGAACAATGAACAATGAACCTTTATTTTCCAACGGTAGAAGTTATTGGTAACAGGACCAGTTTTCAAACTTGCCGTTGCTACATCTACTACATAAGTGACATAGACATGTAAACATACACATACCACACACTGCTGCATGCACTGCTACATTCGCTCACGCACGCACGCACCACGCACATACACACACACATACCCACACACGCACTCAGGTACGCACGCATGCACATCGCAACCCGCGCATGCACGCACGCACACACACACACACACACACACACACACACACACACACATGTACACCGCAATTCAGTACGCATGCACACACGCACGAACACTCACACACACACACACACACACACACACACACACACACACTTACACACGCACGCACTCAGGCACATACGCACAAAAACAAACACACGCTCTCGGACACGCACTCCAGACATACCTACCCGCATACGCGTACGCACAAAAGTATAAAATGAGTAAAAATACAAAGTAAAGCAATAAACAAAGAATCATTAAAGTTCATACAGCAAGGGCAAATATGAATGCAGGTGCTATCTCTCCCCCCCCCCCTCTCTCTCTCTCTCTCTCACGCCGACACACACACACACATACACACACACACAGCATGCACGCACGCGCACACACACACACACACACAGAGTCACACATACAGTACACACACACACACACACACACACATACGCGAGCGCGCGCCCAACATATCGAGCACACACATATGAAGGCAAAAACATTATACACAGTACATGCAGTATTCAAAGGTACTCTTTGGCATTCAAATATTATGGTACGGCTATGGGAAAAAGGGACTCTCTCTCTCTCTCTCTCTCTCTCTCTCTCTCTCTCTCTCTCTCTCTCTCTCTCTCTCTCTCTCTCTCTCTCTCGCACACACACACACACATACACACACACATACATACACACACACACACACACAAGCACGCACATGTACACATCTGAACACACGTGTAAGTTATCCCAATACTGTAATGATTTGATTACGTCAGAGATTCTAGGTGTTTGAAGAGGCTGTCCCTATATGAGGTGAGCGTCTTTGCGTTTCTAATTTCTGCAGGAATAGAATTCCAGAATGAACTTCCCGAGAATGACAAGCTGGTTTTGAATAAATCAATACGCGGCAGGGGTACTTTGAATTGTTGTCCATGTCTAGAAGCTACAGATGTCCGTTCTGAGAAAAAAGAACTCAAGTACAGTGGACATGATTGCTTGTACAGCTTGTACATCAATACACCTTTATTGAACTGAAAGTGCTGGGATAGAGGGAGAATTTTTAAAGTTTTAAGCTTTTCGTCAGTTGAGAGTTCGGGATCGGGAAATATAAGCTTAGCAGCTCTCCTATGTAGGGAGTTCAGCCTCTTCAAATGTACATCACTAGAACCATCCCACACTGTTGATGCATAGTCTATGTGCGACTTGACATGAGCATTGTAGAAAAGAAGACGCGTATCTGTGTCAGTAATTGTTTTCAATTTTGACAACATATACAGGCTTCTGGAAACTCTTTTGCACACATTATTAATATGCAGTTGCCATTTAAGCTGATCATCTATAGTGACCCCCAAGAGGCGGTGGTGTGATACTTGCTCAATTGGGCTGCCGTTTATAGACAGACTAAGAGAGAGCGGGCATAGCTGGTGCTTTTGACGTGTGGTTATAACCATGCATTCTGTTTTTGACGGATTCAGGGACATGGAGTTGGAATGACACCAGTCGGTGACCTCGCGCAGGCTTTCCTGCAGACGCGTGTTAATTGCAGCTACATTTTTGTGAGGAGTGTGTAGTGTGCAGTCATCAGCAAACATGTCACAAGAAATATCGCGGCAACTAATATGTAGTGGAAGGTCATTGATAAATATGCAGAACAGCAATGGCCCGAGGACAGAGCCCTGAGGCACGCCGCTTTTGACGTGACCATACGAGGAGTAGGATCCATTTAACAGTACTCTTTGCTTCCTTCCGCTTAAATATGAAGTGAACAATGAGACAGCACCTGCATTGCAAAGATATGCTTGAAGTTTTGACAAAAGAATGTTATGATTTACAAGGTCAAAAGCTTTCTTAAAATCAATAAAGATCGACCCAGTTATTTGGGAGTTATTTATGGATGCTAGCCACGCATCAATAAGTCTTGTTAGTGCCGTGTGGCAAGAATGCTTGGGGCGAAAGCCGGACTGAAATACGTGCAATAGACTACGACTCTCCAAATATTGATAAAGGTGTTTGTGCACGTGTCTTTCAAGAGGTTTGGAAAGGCTGGATAATATTGAGATGGGTCTATAGTTATTAACATCAGACAGATCTTTTGATTTAGGCAAAGGGATAACCTTGGCTTGCTTCAGTTCTGATGGAAATATATTTTGTTGGATGCATAAGTTATAAATATACGTTAACGATTCTACTGTATAGGGAAGGGACAGTTTCATGATTTTAGGACTGATCTCGTCAGGTCCCGATGATTTTTTGTTTTTCAGTGACCCGATCAGTTTTCCTACTTCATACACAGCTAGAGGCGGTATAGAGAAGGGGGGTTTGTCCTTAGTCTTCTGCTTACAGAAGTTAAGCAGGGACTCCGGGCATGTGTAAGACGTTTTTCCGCTTGAGGGTATGATTGACTCGGCAACAGACAAAAAATGTTTGTTAAAGATGTCTGCAGTAATACTAGAAGGAATGGCTGACGATTTCTTGCTGTTACCTCGGGTGATGAGATTAACTGCGCGCCAGAGTGCGGCAGTATCTCTGTCTTCTTTAATCATTCGTTCAAAGAGAGAGTTTTGAGCCCTGCGTACCATAGACTTGACACGGTTACGTTGTTTTTTGTATTCGGTAAATAGCTTGTGTCTTCGTAAGTCATTTCTCAATTTCATAGCTTCAATTATTCCTTGCGTTAGCCAAGGCGGTAACGTGTGGTTTTTTACCCGCTTTTGCCGTAAAGGGGCGTGTTTGTTAAGTACTCTTGTAAAGAGTCGATACCAAATAGTCAGAGCCTTTTCAGGGTCAGTTTCGTTATTAACGACATTAAATGGTGTTTGATCAAGGTCTGCTAGAAAAGCAGACTGATTAAACTGTTTAAATGAGCGGTACGTTATAGTTGTGTGCCCGTTCTTACGATGCACTGGCAGTTTTGTTGACCAGGAACACACAGTAGGAAAGTGATCACTGATGCTGAGGTCAGGAACACTAACATTGAACACACTAAGGGGACGGTTGGTGTAAATGTGATCAATGAGTGTTGCGGTTGTTTTTGTGATCCTAGTAGGGGCCGAAACTAATTGTTCTAAGCCGGTTTGTGTGGTGATGCAACCCCACGCGGTATGGGGCTTTAACATATCTATGTTAAAGTCGCCTAGTAGCAACGCATCACAGTTAGGTAGGCCAACTTTTTCTACTGCATGCAAGAAATCGTCGTACCATTCAAACTTGGCTGATGGGTTACGATAACAAAAGCCGATGAAGACGGGTTTAGTTTTTGGAGCCCTAAATTCCAACCAAATGCACTCAACTTCCGGAGTTTCTATGTCCTCACGCCTTTTTACTAAATGTTGGACTGAGTTATGGATGTAAACGGCAAGCCCAGTCTGACCAAGTACACGAGGGTCACGTCGAGTGATGCTAAAGTTAGGTATGTGAACGGCTTCATCGCTTATGTCGGAGTTAAGTCGCGTCTCACTAAGACCAAACAGGTGGAATGGTTCAGACGAGTTTAGAAAAACATTCAAATCGGCCACCTTGTTAAAAAGATGGTAGATGTTCAAGTGACCAGTTTGAAGGCTTCCGTGTGTCTGAGCATTATGGGTCATGTTGAATTTTAACTTTCCCAAATGAAGTGCAACACAATACAAAAAATATATAAACAGAGGGAATAGGGAATAAAGTTTCAATGCAGTAAAGCGCGGCTGAAGTTATAGCACCTCGTATCAAAACGTCACAAATGGTGTCCAACACAGCGTTATCAAATGAAGATCGCTTTTGATTAATAGTGTATCCACGTATTAATGCTGCGCAAGCTGTCTAAATAAATGAACAAATGGTGTAGCCTGCGATGTGAAGTATCGTAGGCTGAACACTTGAAACCGTACTGTCACAATGAAAACTTAGCGGAGCTTTGGTAATCAAACCAGGCGAGAAAATCACAGAATTTGAGGCACACAGTCAATCACTGCTTTGGAATAAATCACAAGCGAACGCAGAAGAACCGTATATAAAGAAGCACACGTAACACTGACGTAATAATGAACTGCCTCACACACCCACGGTGAAATCTGCGAAGCACAACGGTGAAGGATCACTGATCACACGACACTGAATTACCAACCGCGTAAGTAGCTGACGTATCCATTGGCACCATTCGCTGTGGGCACCTGGCATAACTGGTGGTACGGTGGCAGACTATTAACCGGATAAGCAGATACACTGGTTGCTGGGCGATGATTCGACCACACACCATGGCAACCATCCGGGTACTGTGGTTGTTGCCAGGGTGCTGCAGTTGAAGAGTTGGTATGTATTTGCAGCAGATGATGGTACTGGAGTTGCTGCCAGTCAGGAACCGGCATGAAGGGCATCTGTTGTAGATGTTGCTGCTCCTGTTGTAAATGTTGTTGCTGCGCCTGTTGTAGCTGCAGCTGCTCCTGCTGTTGAAGTTGTTCATGGTCCTGTGGTTGAGGCTCCTGGCGTAGAGGTAGTTGTACTGGTGATGTGGGACCAGCAGAACCGGATACAATAGTGTCAGAAGTGGAAGTGCCACTCTGTACATTCAAGCTACCACCAGCTAAGGCCTCTGAGTAGAGTTTCGTCTTAGTGGTCGCCTGAGAGCTTCTGTGCTGGTGAGTAATTGCATCAGCCTGGTTGACAGCTGGACCACCGTACTTGATATTGCCGGCAAGCCTCCGGGTTCCCACGTGGGATGGATGAATGGGGTCAAGTCGGCCTTTGTTGTCCACACGGTACAGCGCCTTCCGGGGAAGACCGCTTGGGGCTAGGAACACGCCCGCATTGTCAACAAAGATAGCGCGCATCTTCTTTGCCACGTGGCACAGATTTGCGTTGGAGGGGGAAATACGTTGGTTAAGGCGAGAGTTTTTTCCCTGGGCAGCAGGCAAGATGGATGAGGCCTGGATGCTTGCTTTGGGGAACACGCCTTTGCAAGAAGTGACCAGTCTCTCCCACTGCTGACTGGTGATTTCATGCGTCTTGCAATCGTTCACCCCTACGTGGAAGGTGACCAGTTGGACGCGGGGTGACTGCGGCTGCTGCTTGAGCCAGTCAGTCAAGTGGGAGATTTGCAGGCCGGATATTGAGATGACCTGTACCTTTTCGCCCTGGTACATGGTCATCTTCTCTCCCTTGAAGTGTCGCACGACGGAGTCCCCGATGACGAGCGTGGTTGTGTCTACCTCTACGTTGTGATCAAAGACCCGCTCGCACGGAAGAAAGTCCTTGCGCTGCTGCTGGCTCCCGGCAATCCGATTACCGCCCCCTTGCCGCTGGCCAGGCTGAGACGGCCCGCTCCCCTCACGGTGGCTGTCTGCGATAGGGGAGGCAACGTTGACCGTAATAACCGCACTCCCTGGGGCTTGCTCTTTCTGGCTACTCGGAGGGTTGTTCTTAGGAACGGTAATCCTTACTGGGATCACATCACTAGCTGTAGTGGACACAGGCTTCATACTAATGATTGTATCACTGTTTACGGGCATAGAGCCTTCAGGCGTTGTTGACACTAGTAGTTGGGGGGTTTGGCCAGAGGCCAGAGGTAGCCCTTGTTCAGAGTTCAGTCTTTGCAGAGTGTCGTCGACGAGACAGTGAAATTCTGCCATGTTTGTCATTTGATCATGTAAGTGGGACATCTTGCCACACATACAAGACTCTAACATCCGGAGGTCATTTGCCATCTTCACCGCGGACTCGCACACCTTACTGTCAATCTGCTTAATATTTAGCATAGTGACAGTTCTCAGCTGACACAACTCTTGATGGAGAGCCTCGACGGCGGCCTGGCTGTTGCAGAGTTGGGTCTGCAGCTTTAGGATGATAAGCGGCTTTTCGTCTCGGACACCGGACACCACCAGCTCGCTATAATCAGAATCCACCTGAGTGCACGAGACGGGTAACCCGGGCGAGGTCAAGTCCTCGGTGGTGACGTCACCCGTAGACGCCACTTGGGTAACAATATGGCTGACAGGACTTGGTGTGGAGGGGGCAGGTTCGGGTGTGGAGGGGGTAGTGGCAAGGGACTGACTGGCAGGAACATCAGAGTGATCAGAGAGGGTGGAGTGGAGATCATCCCGTAGATGTGGCCCGCTGGAGGAGGGGTGTGGGATGGAGGGCGGGGTAGGCGGGCCGTCACTGGTCATGTCACTCACAGCGCTGACGGTGGTCACGGTCAGAGGCTCGGGGACAAGATTAGCGGAGCTGTTCCGAGGGTTACAGGACTGAACAATCGGCGATAGGGAGGTAGAGTCGTCAGCCTCCAATCCGATTAAGGGGAGGGATGAGTCCAAAATTGCCCGAGGAGGGGTGTCTGGGAATGATACTATCGGGGAGATGGTGGGATCGCATGACTGGTCACGCGGCATGTCAACAGGGACATTGTCAGCAGGGTCTGCGCAGCCGTCTTTCAGCTGTTGTACGAATGTACACAAAGAGTCATATTCGCTTAGGACCCACGTGTCCTTGTTGTGTCCCTGAATGAGACAGGTGCCGCCAGTCTTGCGACGCACGTGGAAGTAGAGGGTGATGGTGATTTTTGGTTTTGCTCTCCCCCTGATTTGTATGAATGTTTTTCCCAAGTCATCGGGAATGTCAGGATTGGAACAATCCAGGTAGGAGTCACCACACTCTACAGGTTCATTTCTGGCGTCTGTGTCCCTCCAGACTACAGTGTAACCGCCTCTTGCCAGGAGCAGGTTGACGTAGCGGTGGTAGAGGGCAGTTCGCCAGCGCTTGAGGGTGATGACGCCATTGGGGCCGTTGCTGTAGAAACGCGTTTGCTGGCCGCACGCAGTGTCCTTCAGCACCGGGTTTTCTCTCTTAAAGGGATTGGCGAGGGTGGGGTCTTGCGTCACGACACTTAGAGAGAGGGATGAAGATGCCATCGCGACTCGGACTTGGTGGTATGCTGTAACCGGGCACTCAGCGCCAACTTTAGAAAGTTAGAAACAAGGGTAGGTGTGGAGGGTGGTGGGATCAGCAAACATTGTGACACCCCTCAGGAAGTGCCAGCGTGTCTGCAGGGCTGACAGGAGTGGAGTCTGGTGGAGACGATACAGCATCGTGTCACAGAGTCAGTAAGCCGAAAAGCAAACATTGGCTGCTTAGATCTGAAGTTCAGCAATAGACTGCTCTAGTCACAGTCTAACTCCTCACAGTTACTGACAGTGCAAGGCATGAAATATATAATTGAACGAAAAATATAGACAATGGCAGGCGTAAGTTCTACTATATTCAATGAGTTCCAGAAAACAAAGTGGATGACGATGCGTTCAAAATTACGAGAAGAATATCGTAAAGTGATAGTTCGTATGATCGGATTTACCTTGCACGACGGACAAGGACTGGCTTCAGTCTGGGCACAACTCGCATCACACGTACACAATATGATATCATCCGGGGAAAATAGTGTGCTTTGTCCTGCACACTTCTCACACTCACAACACAAGCATTAGGATATCCGTGTGATGATAGTTAGTATGCACGTCCACTGGAATAATGTTTAAAAAGTATAAGAAAGTCCACAGCTTACATAGAAAAACACATAGTACACAGTATATCAAGCAATCCAAAGCGTCACGGTTGGCTGCACGACGGAGCTAAGACTTACACGTCTTACCCCGCCGGCTGCTGGAGGAGGAGAGGAGAGAGAGAGAGAGAGAGAGAGAGAGAGAGAGAGAGAGAGAGAGAGAGAGAGAGAGAGAGAGAGAGAGAGAGAGAGAGAGAGAGAGATAGAGAGAGAGAGAGAGATTCTTACATCGGTGTTTAGGTGATACTGAGAATCTCACTCGAGTGGTTTTAATACCTTATCATACGAGCGAAAGCGATTAGGATAAAATTTAAAGACCACGAGATGTAACACCGATAAACACCGATGTAAGAATCTATTTCTTACTCACCTTATCAAATCCGATGTGATTTGGCTTTCGGCACACGCCTAATCACGCCTAGTCACAACACCGTATCATGGACGATTCTCAACGAATATTCATGAGGTGAAGGTCGCATCGAAAGCGAGGCTATATGGGGAACATGTGGGAGGGGCAGACAGTACTTTCATGGCGATAGAGAAGGAGCAGTCGAAGCGCAGATCGAAACACCATTGCGTTGTTCCTGTGTGCACATCAAATAGAGCACTGAATATTGAAAACGCTAAACTTTTATTTCATACTTTTCCAAAAGCAACCGAAACTCAACGGAGGAAGGAGTGGTTGATCCGAATTCATCTGCTCGTGTGTGGGTGCATGTGCAGTGTGCTGGGTGTGAGAGAAACTTGCATGTATAGACTTTATGGTCTACAGCAGAAAGTGTTTTGAGCGACTATCCTTACATCAGATCACCTGTCTTTACAGACCAACATTTAGGTGGCTGCAGCCCGGGTGACACTGTTTGCCCTACAAGACCTCTCTTGAGAGAGCATGAGATGTTTAAGGCCACTTTCTTCTAGCAAAAATGGTGATAGCCAGAACAGATTCTGCTGTGTTAACATTTATTTTTGTTGTTGTAAAATTTAAGTTAGGTGCCTGTTCTCACGTGTGTATGTGTGCGTGTTTTGCATAGAATGTCATTGTATTAAAGTTTTGGCTTACAATCTTGATTCCAAGAACTAACAGGGGATCAGCTGTGATAGCTTAAGGGTATTGTCTGATCAGCTTAACACATGAAAATACCATGGCACTACCCTTCAAATGTCATAGTTGATCCCTTTAGATGATTGAGTAGTGCTGCCACACTCACACACACACACACACACACACACACACACACACACACACACACACACACACACACTCACTCACACACACTCACACATACACACCCACACTTACACACACACACACACACACACAGAGTGATGAATGTCATATATTTAATTCTGCTGCACAAATCTGACTTCGACAATTTTAACCCTTTAGCTGTCAGCAGCGATTTGGTTGAAATGATGCCTGTGAAAAACACCGGCTTCTGAAATTGCTACCAACTGCAAAATGGTTAAGAGAGGACAAACACTTGTAGATAGTGTTAAGCCGCTAGCTTATTTATCTTCCTGACGCACACCCACACATGCTTGAATTCACCAAACTGGAAACATTGAGAAGGGGGGGGGGGGGGGGGGGGCAGCATGGGACAACACCAAGTAGGTCCGAAACCGATAATTGAATTCAAACTGTGTTGTTTTTCGCTGGCTAAATTCACAAAATATAACCGAGTTGACCCCTCCAACAATGCTAATGTGCTGTCAAATGTTTGGAAAAAAAAAGTGTGCACTCAGTATGTTACAAGTTCCGTGTAAGCTTTGACAAAACACTCATATATCTCAAATGTGTAGAAGAAAATCCTAAAACCACAATCTTCTGACGTCATGCCTAGCTACGCTAACCGCGCCATTGAACGTACAGTTGGCGGGAAACGCCGTGTGTGTGTGTGTGTGTGTGTGTGTGTGTGTGTGTGTGTGTGTGTGTGTGTGTGTGTGTGTGTGTGTGTGTGTGTGTGTGTGTGTGTGTGTGTGTGTGTGTGTAGACGAAAGAGCTCAAGTGGGTGACTGTCTTTACCATCCTTATGGACAATGGGTGTGTGTAAAATTCTGGGTGACCAAGTCAGACACCCATTTTTTCTGAGGGTTGTTTCTGCATTGTCATGCTTTAAGAAGTTATAAAAGATTAAAAAAATCAGTTTTTCCCGCTTTGAGGTTATTACACACACTTTTGTGTTTAAAATACACTGTGGTAGTGTGTTTGAACTTGCCCAGCAGTGTGTGTGTGTTTGCATAAACCGGTAAAATGGGCGAGTATGTGTGACATCACCCTTCTCAGCTACCTGATCGGTGGTTGACTGCATCGGTGAGCCGAAGTGAAACGGAGAGATACGAAAGGTAGTGGGGCAGGGGGGGGGGGGATTGTATTGTATTTGTGTGAGGGAGGAAATTGTTTGCTGCAAAATGAAGTTTGTTATTTGAGGGTGTGGTTGTTTTGTAAAAAAAAAAATGTTATAAATGCTTCCGGGGTGATGTTGTCGGAGGTCATGTCTAGTGTTAAATTTGAGACTTAGCATATGTATTCTCGTGCGCCGGTTGCTATGAAGTGAAGTGATTGTATGAGTGCGCATTGTAAGAGAGGACGTATAGACTTTGGGTGAGGCTTTTGCTGTTGTCTTTTGTCCTGCCCGACCTTTTGGTTGAACCTGTTGCTTTATTTTGTAGGTTTGTCGATGTTATCAATGCCGCATCTCCTTTTGGATTGTATGCACAAATTGATTGAATGGAAATGACGTCACAGAGTCAGCGTCGTTTCATGCGTCGTCTGCTACAGTCAGGCGTTTAGTGCAGTTAAAAGAGTGCAGGCTTGGATGGGCCATTTTCGGATGTAATAGTAAAGTATTATTTGTGTGAATGCTGTCCGTTTGAAGGAAGGTTGATTGATTGTACATTGCTTAACGTCCCGACAGCAACAAGACTTTCTCAGGACGTGCCTGCACTGCTAGTGACAAAAACTAAACAGAACTGATATTGAATGTATGTCGCCAGCCGGTCCAATACGTTAAATAAAACCTGCGACATGGGGCCTAAATAAATTTAAGACCATTTAGCAACACACATCCAATATCAAGAGCCACAGGCAGCGCAGACAGTAGGGAGAGTTTAAAAAAGGAAAATGCAGGTGAATGGACCAAGGGTAGACAGAAACACATGCCCCCGGAATATAGAGAAAAACCCACCCTGTGGGGCTGACCAGGGTGACCCTGGGAACTAAAAAGTATCCAACCCCACCCAAGTCCTCCAGGGCAGGCCCGGTTGGGGGTGTTTGAAGGAAGGACTGGAAAGTCGAGTGTTGAGGGCAGACCGGTTGGGGGTGTTTGAGGGAAGGACTGGAAAGTCGAGTGTTGAGCGAAGAGAGAAGGCGAGGATGGGAAAAATATCCAGCACTATACGTTGGAATAGATGCATAACAGTTACGACACGCTTGTAAATTAAAACACTTTTAACCCCACCCGGGTCTGCCCTGGGGGACTTGGGTGGGGTTAACTACTTTTTATTTCCCAGGGGCACCCTGGTCAGCCCCACAGGTTGGGTTTTTCTCTCTATTCTGGGGCATGTGTCTCTGTCGGCCCTTTGTCCATTCACCTGTATTTGCCTTTTAAAAACTCTCCCTACTGTCTGCACTGACTGTAGCTCTTGATATTGGATGTGTGTTGCTAAATGGTCTTAGCTTTATTTAGGCCCCATGGGTTAGGTTTATTTAATGTATTTGACCGGCTGGCGACATACATTCAATGTTCTGTTTAGTTGTTGTTGTGTTTTCACAAGCAGTGCAGGCACGTCCTGAGAAAGCCTGTTGTTGCTGTCGGGACATTAAGCAATGTACAATAAAACACTTTTAACATTAAGAAAAGTTGAGTTAAAAGAGGTTTTAAAACAGTTTTGATAAAAACTTTTGCCCGACACGCTTCTAAAAACAACATTTTCTTAGTTTTAAACCTTGTACCGCGCCATAAACGCCGCGATTGCTTTTCAGTCTTAGCTGTCCTATAGTGTGGAATGTGGGACTTTGCCAACTGGAACCATCTGGTGCACTCCAAATGAGTATTTGTGAGTGGTTCGACGTGCAACTCAGTGTGCGCCTCTCAAATGACCTAGTGATTCCACTGATAATGAAAATCTTTCATTCATAAGAGCGCATTGAGCAGCTCTAAACCAAAATTGATGACCCCCCTCCCCCCCCCACCTTTCCCCCCCCCAACCCCCTCACAACCCCACCCAAACAATCATAATAATAAAATCAACCAAAGTTATCTTTAGTGAGGTATTTTCACTGTAATGCCAGTTTTGTGTGAGACTGAGAGGCACCCACTTTTTGGGTAGAAACCCATTTTTTCTCCATCCAGTGGCTCTGTTTCTAGAAAATGTCTATTTTATTTTAAGGTGTAGAGCTTAGTTATAAGGTGAGTTCTAAACATTCGCATCAACTCCAGAGCCCTAGAATAAATAGAAATATGGGAACCCATTTTCACATAAAATGGTAGGTAACCCACTCTGAGGGTTTTGTGTCCATGTGTGTGTGTGTGTGTGTGTGTGTGTGTGTGCGTGCGTGCGTGCATGTGTGTATGTGTGTGTGTGTGTGTGTGTGTGTGTGTGTGTGTGTGTGTGTGTGTGTGTGTGTGTGTGTGTGTGTGTGTGTGTGTGTGTGTGTGTGTGTGTGTAGTATCTCCGGTGGTTGTGTACGTACAGGCCTGAAACTAGTAAATGCTTGATCGAAATGTATTTCGGACAGCCTCCGAGCAAATTTTAAATGGTAGACTCGTTAAAGAGAAAAATGCCGTTTATATGAAGTCGGTTGACCAGCATTTGAGTCCGGAATTTTCGTTCTATTCACTCGGAATTTTGGATATAGCTAGCTAGACATTGTGTGAGTTCGTTAGCCAGCTTTGATACTTTTCAACGTTTTCATAAAAAGTAATTCATTGCAGACAAAAATAAAAGTAGGAATTCTGGACTTTAGAGAAGGATCAGACAGCAACTGTGACGTAAACGCGACAAACACGTCAGTGTTACACAAAGTTCTTAAATTGTCTCAAACCATGACGTGAAGCTTATAGTTACGTCATTCTGCTAGTGCTATTTTTTCAATTCAGAATTCCTGTTGCTACTTCAGCCCACAGACCGTACTAATGGAGGGAAGCAGCGCCATCTGTCCGTCCTTATTTGTGTGCGCCGGCGTGTGTGTTGATCAGAGCTTGGTTTAGAGAGGAGGGAAATGGATCAGAAGGAAAAGCTTAAACATGAACATGAACTCTGAATGTTTCTAAAAGTAAAACCCAAGTGAGCTTCAAACAACACGGCAGACTTTTGGACGAAATCCTCATCTTGTTTACGCATGACACCAAATCACGCTGTGTTTAACACACACTGCTCACAATAAGATAAGCAACCAACCAACAAGCCAGCCAAGCAAGAAAGCAAGCAAGCACGCAGCCAACCAACCAACCAACCAAACAAACAAACAAATAAACTATCCAAGCAAGCAGTCAGGCATCCAACCAAGCAAGCAAGCAACCAACCACACAAAACAGTATACGCGCACAACACATTATTTCCATGTTCTCTTTATCATATTAGTCCATGACTTAACTCATTCACCTGACGGCCGTAATTCCCACATTTTGGAGGCGTCATGTAAGGACTAAGCACCAGTTGCAGGAGATGGATCGACCATGATCATTCAAGGGTAGTGCCAGATTAGCTTGGCGCTGACAAGCGCCAAGCTAATTTGGCACTACCCTTGAATGATCATAGTCGACCCATCTCATACTGTAGTGCGTCAGCGCTGAATGGGTTAAAGGTATCAGGTGTGTCGGGAAGCAAAGGCCAACTGTCTTTGCTAAATTATTATCACGCCTAGACGTGACTGCACACTTCATTAAAATCACACCTTTGACACCCACAGTGCCAACTCTGGGTCAAGTTTGAAAGCTTGAGAGTAGTTTTTGGTTACGTTAGCTGGCGTGTCCACGTTAGCTCAAGGGTACTGCCCGATTAGCTTGGCGCCTGCTGGCACCAAGCTAAGCTGGCACTACACTTGAACTAACGTAGCCATTCTAGTCTGTGAGGGGTGGCCTTCGTAGCGCTGAAATGGGCATTGTCGTATATTTTGGTTAGGAAACTGTATGTGACTTTCTGGGATGCAGAATCAGACAAGCCATCGGGCCCTATGAAGACCTATTAATTAGCCATTGTGAAAAAAACGCAAACTGAATTGGTATGGGCATATCACGCGTTCAGCACGGCTTGCCAAGACAATCCTGCAAGGCACTGTGCAAAGAGGACGAAGGAGAGGAAGACAGAAAAAGATGGGAGGACAATATCTCAGAGTGGCCAAGACTGAAGCAGAGCGACACACTAAGAATGGCAGAGAACAGAGTGCAATGGAGGGAGCTGATTGCCGAGTCATCATTGGTGCCCCAAAGGTCGGCAAGACTACGCGATAGATAGATAGATAGACAGACAGATAGATAGATAGATAGATAGATAGATAGATAGATAGATAGATAGATAGATAGATAGATAGATAGATAGATAGATAGATAGATAGATAGATAGGTAGATAGATAGGTAGATAGATAGATAGATAGATAGATAGATAGATAGATAGATAGATAGATAGATAGATAGATAGGTAGATAGATAGATAGATAGATAGATAGATAGATAGATAGATAGATAGATAGATAGATAGATAGATAGATAGATAGATAGATAGATAGATAGATAGATAGATAGATAGATAGATAGATAGATAGATAGATAGATAGATAGATGTGACATACATTGTCCAGCGCTACAGTGTATGACATACAGTGTCTTGCGTATGTTTAGTGTATTCTACTTATAGTGCCTTGTGTTACACTGTGCGCGGTGTTTAAATCTCTCTAGGCAGGATGTGTGATCAGACCACTGTGAGATAGGAAACAGAAACAGCCTCCAAATGAACTCCCAGCCATAACCACTTACAAAAGAGGCGTGGTTCTCCCTCGCCTTTGCACATTGAGAGATTCTTATGCGCCCAACATGTGCTTCAGATTTTGCCTCTGCAGTCTAATATCTCCATGGGCTTGTGCAGATCAGCAGATACTCTTGAGCCTCATCTTCACGGTATTTTGATGAACTCTTCAATGCAGGCGTTTTTGAGGATTCTTCAGCCGAGCGCATGCGCTCACGGCGACTGAGGATCCCATAGTGTGCATGTGCTCATGTGGATGTCTCAATGCGTTTGATTATGCATGATTATGCATTTATGACTGGGAGTTCACTGTATAGTACACATCACGATCGCGTGGTCTCCTAGGTGCAGTGCGAGAACAGGAAAGCAAGTTAGTTCATTGTGTTTGGGTTTAACGCCAACAGGCGGCTGAGACCATCTTACGGCCAGCAAGACTAAAAAAAAAAAAAAAAGGATTTAAGACAAGATGCAAACATATTGTGATCAAAAAAAAGAAACTTGAATTTTTCACCATAGCGCTTTTCTTTGTAAATATGCTTTAAACCGGGTTATTTTGACTTCATTTATTAGAAAATGTTATCCAGAAGAGTGTGTTATGTCGCGTGCAAATAGAATGTTTAGTCTTAAAAATCGCACATCGATGAGTTATGACGTCATCAGTGACACTACCTTCACAGGATATTGAAAGTAAAATCCGGAGCATCTGCATAGGACACAGCTGAAAGCCAACCAATGTGCAGTGTCACTAAGGTCCGTGTGCATGAAAATCAGGCCTGTTTGGTCTTGACCTACTTTTCGTTTGTCAAAGGCATCTAAATAATCAACATGACCTACAAACATGAAAATCAAAAAGTTCTTTATTTTTAGGTTAGCGGCCATATTTACCTGATCAAATGGATATGGATGTGTTCTTTATCTCTGCATCAGTCTCTGGAGCATAAAAAATGGTTTAAAAGTAATTCACATTAAATCAAATAAGATTTATTAAGAACATGATGTTCACCGAAAGTTCTGTTTCTCTAATGAATTTTTTCGAGTCATTTTTTTTTATATTTAAGGCAGTTAATCACATCATTAGAAACCCACACAACTTGTTTGTTAAAGCATATCACATGAAACTTGCTTCACAGAGTGTGTCCAGTTTTGCTTATTTTCAACACTAATGAAACCCTGCGTACTCCAAGGTACACAAACCAAGGGGAATCACTCAGCGCTGGACAGACAAACAGTTAGATCCCCTGCCCCCGCCTTTCAGGCACCCAATCGCCAGCCCATTTCCTAAGTTCCGGAGAAAGACATGGGTTATAAGCGAGACCTGATGCATCTTTTTTGGAGGATGCAGATTATCGTCTTGTTCTATACATGCGTATTTCTCTGGGGGCTGGCGATTGGGTGCCTGATAGGCGGGGGCAGGGGATCTAACTGTTTGTCTGTCCAGCGCTGAGTGATTCCCCTTGGTTTGTGTACAATTCTGCCAGCGCTAGCCTCACCTGGTTTGTGAGTACTCCAAGGTAGCCATGGACGATAACTCATCCAATTTTTGTGTGAATGTAGCTCAGACAGTAAGATGAACATCTGAAGTAAGCAACAAATAATTTTTTTTTTTTGGTTTGTTTTGCTGTCGGGGTGGCTCTTTGTTTGCCGGTACACTTACACTTTTCGCGTTTTCAATGGAATTCAGTATACATTTAAATTGTTTTAGGCTAAAGTGTCGTACAAGTTTTTAACACATTCTGCCGCAGGACCGAAATCTCCCAATTTTGAAGATGCCCTCTAAAGGACTGTTTTGCAATTCTAGAGACAGATCGAGCATGATAGTTCAAGGGTGGTGCCAGAATAGCTTGGCGCCTACGGGCGCCAAGCTATTCCGGCACAACCCTTGAACTATCATGCTCGATCCATGTCTCGCTGTGGTGTGTCGGGCTGAACGAGTTTTGTCTACATATTGACTCATGAAACGCTCAAAACAATAAAACTCACATGGTCTACAAATACTCAAATCTTCCCGAAAATATTGGACTCCCTCAGAAAACTGAAGACATTGTCCAGGGGCGTCGAGGTGGTAGGGGACGCCCCAGAACAAAACCTTTAAAGAGTCCGCCGTATAATGCTTAAGCCTCGTGGCGATTAAATCGGCACACGACAACAAAACGTTTTTCGCCGAAAACTTGTCGTCACGGGCATATCACCATGGACAATTAAGTTACATTCAATATAACGCAAGACATGTTCTTGTCACCTACGCTATGACCAAAAACACGGTACTTCACATAGAGTGTCATAAAACAAAAATTAACGACAGTCACCATTTCAACCTGGGTAGCTAGTTGTGATTTTGAGTTGTTGTTGGTATGGTACAAACAATGTTTAAAGGCGCAACAACCGTCCGTCGACTGTCGCGTAAACAAGCAGCGCAGGCATACATATGCCTACAGGCTTACAGCCATGCGTCTAATGCGGCGCTGTTTACACAAGCCTGTTGTGGCTTTAACTCCTTCTCTGCCCGGCAGACACAAATATGCCTTTGAAAGGATGACAGTCTCATCGGCGAATACCGTAGCTGATTAGTCCAAGGAACACAGATATACATGACCAGCAAGAGGCAACAAACCTCAAGAGCCCCCGCAAATGCGGGGGCTCATGAGGTTCGTTGCCTCTTTGCACTTTGGGTTGAGTTGCCAGTGAAAAGGATAACAGAGAATTCTAAAGTAAAAACACTTGGCTCTGAATGGGAAAGAGTGGCGGCACGTTAGCAGCAGAAAAAAATAAAGTAGACCATATAATCACGCATATAATTTAAATAGATTGTAAATTGTGCATGAACATGTGACAATAACGATCAGATATACACCAACAAAGAATTAATTTTTTGTGAGATTAGTTGCACACAACCTGCCCCCAACCTGTGAAAGAATGTTTATGGAGGCGATAGCAATAGCGCCCAAAGCCTTGAAGCCAAAATAAAAATCATTTTTTTTTAATAAAAATGAGGTATCTCTCCACCCTTTTGACAACAAGAAGGTGGGGGAAACAATTAAACGTTTCGGGATTAACGTCTCTCGCCACCACGAAGGTGATTTTCAAGACAGGGCACCGAACACGGTACGCACAAACTTCCAATCCATCGCGGTTTGAACCCACGAACTTGCGATCGAGAGTCCGACTCTCTACCACCTGAGCCACCAAGGTCCCCAGTGAAACGGTAAGGGCGTGGTGTGCGTGTTTGGGAGAGGGGAGGGAGGGGTAGGGTGGGGGATGGGGTGGGGGTGGGGGGTGGGGGTGCAAAACATAGACAAATAGGGGGCGGGACCGGAGTATTACCCTACCTCCCCCCCCCCCCCCCCCCGCCCCAAAAGGCCAAACCAAACCAAACCAAACCAAATCATACAGGATTATCATATAGATTTTGTTGTTCTTAATTTTTCTTCGAGGCCGGACGTTAGAAGTGGAAAAAATAATAAATATATGTCAGGCACGCTGACCTTCCCTCACACCCTCCAACTATCTCCACACCCACCCGCTCCCCTCTAAATGAAATCAAGTTGAGAATTTCATCCCAAAGTCTACTGTATGTTTGGAGCTCAAGTGCGTTTTTCTTTTAGGAACATTCAGATTAATTGTTCATATTTTTAAGCTTGTCTTTCTGATCCATTTCCCTCCTCTCTAAGTCAACCTGTGATCAACACACACGCCGGCGCACACAAACAAAGACGGACACACAGCGCTTCCTGCCATTAGTACGCTCTGTGGGCTGAAGTAGCGACGGGAATTCTGAAAAAGAAGTATAGCACGAGCAGCAAAATGACGTCACTAAAAGCTTCACGTCATGGCATCGCTGGTCTCTCGACGCCGTGTACATTGTGACACATTTGATAGTTCACGTCACACATCCTAAAGGCACGCTCTTCCAGAGCCGACTGTTTTGTTCCACACAGCCTCTTCCAGCGTGACTGTTTGATGGGAGTAAATAGTGTCTTCAATACTTGCAAAAATGGATTATTTATTATTGAAAAAGTTGAAGAGGCACAACGCTGGATTACAAACTCATTCAGTATCTCTCTTTCACCCCCCCCCCCACACCCCACCCCACCCCACTCCCTCCCTCCGCCTGATCCGCACGGCAATGGCACAGACAAACACAAACGGCAGAAGTATTATTATTATTATTATTATTATTATTATTATTATATTATTATTATTATTATTATTATTATTATTATTATTATTATTATTATATAGCACAAACCCCCGGCAGCGCAGGCTCAAAGCGATGTGCAAAGCAAATCCAAATGACAAACTAAAACATATCGTTAGACAGCGGCAACAAAAACAAGAGTAGGATTTCATCCCAGAGTCTACCGTATTGTTTGGAGCTCACATGCGTTTTGCTTGTAGACATTCAGACTTGTTCCTGATTCATCTCTCTCCGTTTTAACCCATTCAGGCCTGACGCACAACAGCAGGAGATGGGTCGACCATGATAATTCAAGGGTAGTGCCAAATTAGCTTGGCGCCTGTCGGCGCCAAGGTAATCTGGCACTACCCTTGAATTAACATGGTCGATCCAGCTCCAGCAACAGCTGCATAGTCGTTAGATGACGCCTCCAAAATTTGGAAAGGACGTGCGTCGGGCTGAATGGGTTTGCTCACCCAATCTCCTGATCCGCACGTCACTGGCACACACAATCCCCGAGAGACACAATGCGTTAACGAACTCGTCCAATGTTTTTCTCCAAACTAGCCATATTCAAAATTTGAAGTGCATATATTTAAAATTACGCATTCTATTGTGGGTCAACCGACTTTCTATAAAATATATATAATATACAGTCATCTTTTTGTTCTGGATTCATTTTCTATAAACGGTCATTGAACTCTTCAATGAAACGTGCAATTCAAATCTGCTCGAAAAGGCTCCTACACAACCCTTGCATGAAGCAGTGCCTTTATTTTCAAGCTTGTACGTACGCAAAAATTCGGAGATTTTCGTGTTCACACACACGGACGCACGCACACACACACACACACACACACACACACACACACACACACACACACACACACACACACACACTCACACACACACGTGTGTGGCGTTTCGCGCCGAAAGTACGTTCAAAAACAAGGTTACACACTTTAGACGTCACGTCTTTTTTATCTTGTTGCTTCTTTGCCAGACCATGAGCCCCGCCCGTCTGTTATGTCCTTTGCATGGTAAAGAACGCGCTCCGACCAGCCCCATCCCAAAATCTACCGTATTTTCAATGCGGAAACACACACACACACACACACACACACACACACACACACACACACACACACACACACACACACGCACGCCCCACACGCACTCACGCACACACACACACACACACACACACACACACACACACACACACACACGCGCGCACACTTACACAATGTCTATCTATCTATCTATCTATCTATCTATCTATCTATCTATCTATCTATCTATCTATCTATCTATCTATCTATCTATCTATCTATCTATCTATCTATCTATCTATCTATCTATCTATCTATCTATATCCCGTAGTCTTGCCGACCTTTGGGGCACCACTGATGACTTGGCAACCAGCTCCCTCCATTCCTCGCTGTTCTCTGCCATTCTTAGCGTATCACCCAGCCTCAGTACTGTCCACTCTGAGATATTGTCCTCCCATCTTTTCCTCTGTCTTCCTCTCCTTCGTCCTCCTTGCACAGTGCCTTGCAGGATTGTTTTGGCAAGCCCTGCTGAACACGTGACATGCCCATACCACTTAAGTTTGCGTTTTTTTCACAATGGCTAATTTTCACAATGGCTAATAGGTCTTCATAGGGCCAAATGGCTTGCCTGATTCTGCTTCCCACTTTCTCGTTCGTGATGTGATCTCTGTATGAGATGCCAAGCAGCCTTCGAAAACATCTAATTTCAGTGGCTTGTATCCTCCTTTCAAGGTCTGCTGTGAGGGTCCATGACTCGCAGGCATACAAGAACACAGAGATGACTAAGGAGCGCATCAGTCTGATCTTGGAGCAGATCAGGATGATTCTGTCCTTCGATATGGTCTTCAATCAGTATTTCTGGTTTTGATCTGTCACAATGGCTCCAACATATTTGAATTTATTAAATGATTCTAATTTTTGGCTTTCAATCATGACGTCAGTGCCAATGCCACTGGTGTTATTTGTCATCAGTTTGGTCTTCTCTGCACTGATTTCCATTCCATACGCAATAGCTGTACTGTCCAGCTTTTCCACCAGCTGAGCTAGCTCCCTTCTCTGTTCCTGCAAGGCCATCAACGTCGTCAGCAAAGCGCAAGTTCGTGATTGTTTTGCCTTCAATACTGACAGTTCCTTCATGATCTTTCAGAGCGTCTGTCATGATTCTTTTCAGGAAGATGTTGAAAAGAGTAGGTGAGAGCAAACAGCCTTGTCTAACTCCGACTGTTGTCCTAAACCAGTTTCCTATTTTGCCGTTGAAGCAGACTGCGCTAGTGGCCTTGTTGTAAAGGTTTGATATGACTTTGATCAGGTTGGAATTTACGTTGTGTAGCTTCATGGTGGACCAAAGGGCTGCATGCCACACCCTGTCAAACGCTTTCTTAAAATCCACAAAGACATGACAGACGTCTTGCTGGAGGTACTTGTCACATAGAACTCTGAGGTTGAAGATCTGCTCAGTTGTGCTGCGCCCTGGTCTGAAGCCTGCCTGTTCCTCAGCTATGATTTCCTCTGCCTGTGGCTTCAGCCTGTCCAGTAGGTTCTTTAACATGACTTTGTTTGGGTGGCATATAAGACTGATCGCGCGATAATTCTGGCATTGATGTAAGTTGCCTTTTTTGGGGAGAGTTGTTATAAGTGATTGGGTCCATGGTGTGGGCCAATCCCCTGACTGCCAGATCTTATTGCAGATTGTTAGTAAGGCGCTTATCATGTCTTCCCCTCCTTCTTGGACTAGTTCTGCAGGGATGTTGTCTGCTCCTTCTGCCTTCCCTTTTTTGCAGCGACTTCACTGCAGCCTCTACTTCTTCTCGGAGGATGGGATAGTTACCATTGTTGGTCACTGGAGGGTTGACAAGTATGTCTGTGTCCCCTGTAGTTTGGTGATTGTACAAATCTAAGCAGAACGCTGTCCATATCTTCAGTATGTCTTGGTCTTCCGTAAGACAGTTCCCTTCACTATCTTGGATGATCGAGGAGCGTCCTTGTTTTACACTGGTGAGGTCTTTCACCAGCTGGTATGCTGTTTAGCTATTATTTTTGTTAAGATTTTCTTCTGCGTGTTTACAAACACAATATGACATTACAAATAACAAAAAGTAATAGCGCATAAACACACCTAAAGCACAAACAATCATAGCCGAATGAACTGGCACAGGGACATCGTGATGTTACTGTGAAAGAAAAGTGACTGGAATTTGGCAAGACAGAGCAGCCCTGCAAAATTATGAGCAAACTTTCTCAGGCAGTTTTCTTATCCTTGAACTGTCACTGTTTTGTGGGACCGACCATTGTTACACCTTTTCATCTTTTTTACCGGCGAAATTATATAATAGTGTATAATATTCACCCCAGCAGACTGTGAAAATTTCTGTAACTCGAGGGTAGCACGCTTTAGCTATCTCGATATGGACCGACTTTCTCATGATAAGTCAGTAATTGAAAGGTCAAGTTAGAGTGTAGCACAAACCCAGTATGCAAAGGTCCGCGGGCCCACGACGGCCACAGTGGGCCCGCGCACGACAGTGCGCGGGCCCCGATGCGGCCGACGTAGGCCAAAAGACATTTTGCTACTCGCCACATTAAGTCATCCCTTTCGCTTTCAGTGTCAGAAGCGCCAAAAGGATGTATCGTATACGTAAGTGTGTGCGTGTGTGTGTGTGTGTGTGTGTGTGTGTGTGTGTGTGTGTGTGTGTGTGTGTGTGTGTGTGTGCGTGCGTGCGCGCGCGCTTGAACGTACGCTGGCGTGCATGCGTACTAGCACAGCATTTCAGTCATAACACAATTTACATCACATATTAGTACACCTTCCAAGAACGCACCCCCTCCCCCTCCTCCCCCCTCTCCATCCCACCCACCCTCCTTCCACTTTGCCGCACCACCCCCCTATCCCACCAGGACCTACCCGAATGCGCGAAAGGCCACAGGGCCGACATACATGGGCAAAAGGCGGCCGACGTCTGCCTGTTGACTTTTGCCTATTGGCTGCAGCTGACCGATAAAATGTGAAGTTACATGAACAAATTAGCGACCAGCCTCGGATAAGGGCGGTTTATCGTGACGTGACAATGTGAGACATTGAACATCTCGCTTTTTTTTTTTTTACAACAATGGACATAATTATGCTCTCTTTTTTTCACACCAGGGCAGTTCACTTCACGTAATGCAGCATGAGCCATGATTTTTTTTTTGTTCACATTCACGTCAATACATACACCACAGATGTCACCGCCAGTTGGAGCTCTGGTCCTAAAGGACAGGAAAGGCGACACCTAATGCGCAAAAGGCCATCGGGCTGACGTCGGCCACCGTTGGTCCGCGCACTACCGTGCGGTCCGCGCACTACCGTGCGCGGGCCGACGGTGGCTGACGTCGTCTTCATGGCCTTTTGCTGATTGGGCACGTGATTTAGAAGTTACACGGTGGCGGGTTTGGACGAGGAAAGACCCGTTAAGTTGACCTTGTATTGTCGTTCACGTCACTGCAAGTATGCGAGTTCTTTCATCATTCCATAACGAAAAACTCGGTAGAGTTTTCTCACGTTAGAATGATAGGAGAAGAAATGGGGCACTTGAAGTTACGTGAACGACAAAACTACGTCAATTTGCATACTTAGAGTGACGTTAATGATAATACTACGTCAATTTCACGTATCATTGCTCGTCGTGCGTACCCTATCGGCATTTTGGCGGATCTCTCCCGCCGTATCTTTCTACCAAGCTGTTTGTTTATCAGCCATCACGTACCCTCCGTTCCTCCAGTGAACAACTTTTTTAAAATCCCGAAGCTTAACACCAAAACTGTCGGGGCGCGTTCTTTCACCTTTCTAGCCCCAAGTGTGTGGAACTCTCTGCCAATTGAAATGCGGAATCTGCCCACATTGTCACATTTCAAAGCTAATTTAAAGACTTTTCTTTCCTGTCGGTAATTTAACATTTAGCTCACCTTTAGCTATCTGTTGACTGCCTTTAATTCTGATTCTGGATCTTATGTGACAGGGAAGTGGATGTAAGGTTTTGAGGAGGAATGGGGTGGGTTAAGGTAGTGTATAATTGTGCGTGTGTTTGAGAGAGAGAGAGAGAGAGAGAGAGAGAGAGAGAGAGAGAGAGAGAGAGAGAGAGAGAGAGAGAGAGAGAGAGAGAGAGAGAGAGAGAGAGAGAGAGAGAGAGAGACAATGACAATGACAATGACAATGATTCTTTATTTTACAACGGTGAAAGTTTTGGTGAAACCATTTTTCGAACTTGCCGTTGCTAATCTACTTTACATATAATGCACAAATCACAAAATACTATCGTTAAATTGGGAAAAACTATATATATATAACTAATAAAAAATTGAAATATAAAGTTTAAAAAAAAAGAAATCATTTATTAACGCTGAAATAAACATAGAAAATCTCACACATACACACAATTGTAAAGGTATAAATCTTCATACTTACATTCATAAACACAAGCACAAGCACAAAACACACACACACACACACACACACACACACACACACACACACACACACACACACACACACACACACACACACACAATACATGCAGCATTAGCATCTTGTATTAACTGAAGATATAACTGAACTGAAGAGTTAGAAAGGGAAAATCGTACACTGCAAGTGCATGTTGCTGTGAAAATCTTACGATGCTGAGGTGAGGTACTTGAGGAGAGCGGTTTTAAAAAGACGAAAGCGTTGCTGATGTTGTAACATGTTTGGGCAATGTGTTCCACATGCTAGCACCTGAGAACGCTAAACTTGTCTTATAGAGATCGATTCTAGGTCGTGGCACAGTAATGGACTGCCTTGATCTGGAGTATGTTGATGCCGGGCGGGAAAACATTTTTTTTTATATACTCGGGGAGTCTGTTATTCAATACGTTGAACATCGTTATTCCCTTATTGTATAATAAATGTTTTTTCAAGGGGAGAATTTCTAAGGTTTTCAGTTTATTATCGTTGTTGAGCTAGGGTCTGAAAGGATAAGCTTCGCGACTCTGCGGTGAAGAGAGTTCAGTCTTTTTAACTGGACCTCGCTTGCGCCATCCCACACCGTAGAAGCATAATCTATATGTGGCCTGATGTGGGCGTTGAAGAACTGTTTTCGTGTTTCTACATTAGCTATATGTTTTAACTTGGATAAAATAAACAGTTTCTTTGATATTGTCTTACATATATTACTAAGCTGGCATTGCCATTTAAACTGGTTATCTACAGTAACGCCGAGAAGACGATGTTCCGTTACCTGGCTGATAGATTTGCCTTGAAGGGACAAGCTGAGTGAGAGAGTGCCGAGCTGGTGCTTTTGGCGGGTACTTACAACCATACATTCAGTCTTTGCAGGGTTTAAGATCATGGAATTGTTACTGCACCAGCTGTTAATGTCCTGTAATGTGTTTTGTAGGCGCGTGTCAATTACTGACAAATCCTTATCGGGAGTGTGTATCGCAGCATCATCAGCGAACATATCGCATGCAACACTATCATCAATAATTGTGAGTGGAAGGTCGTTAATGAACAAACAGAATAAAAGAGGGCCTAAAATAGAGCCCTGGGGCACGCCATGCTTTACTTTGCAGTGACTATGTACCATTAAGGAGAACTTTTTGTCTTCTGTTTTCTAGGTAGGATTTGAAAAACACGGCTGCGCTTTTAGTATATAAGGATATTTTCTGTATAAGTATGTCATGGTTCACCATGTCAAAGGCTTTCCGGAAGTCTAAGAAAACTACACCTGTTAGTTTGGAATCATTAATAGATGATAACCAGGTATCTGCCATCCTTATCAAGGCAGTGTGACAGGAATGGTTTGGTCTGAAGCCTGACTGCAGTGAATGGATGAGATTTTGGTTTTCTAAGTATTCAGATAGATGCTTATGGATGTGCCGCTCTAAAGGCTTCGACAAAACAGGTAATAGTGATATGGGGCGAAAGTTGTTGATTTCACTCAGATCTTTTGATTTTGGTAGGGGGAATCACTTTTGCGTCTTTAAATGCGTCTGGAAAAGAGTTTTGGTTTATACAGAGATTGTAAATATATGTAATACTTTCGACGATATATGGAAGAGGTATCTTGAGTATTTTTGAGCTGATCTCATCAGGCCCGGATGACTTTTTATTTTCCATCGAGGAAATTAATTTACCCACTTCGTGGACTGCTATAGGCGGTATCGTGAATGGTTCTTTGTTCGTATTTTCCCGGTTACAGTGGTGTGCTAGCGCGTTTGGACAAACATACTCATATGAGTTAGTTCCTGTTGGGATTAATGATTCGGCTATAGAGGTAAAGTGGTCATTAAACCTATTTGCAGTGAGGTGGGATGATAAAGGCGCACTATTTTTATTTGTACCTCTAGTTACTAAATTAATGGCACGCCATACAGTAGATGAGTCTTTGCTTTGTTTAACTACTTTATCGAAAAGAGATCTCTTTGCATTTAAAACCATGTATTTAACACGATTACGCTGTGTTTTGTATTCAGTAAACCGCTTCTCGCTTCTCAGCTGGTCTCTAATTTCCATTGCCTCAATCAGATCCGCAGTCAGCCATGGTGGAACGGTAGCGTATTTCACTCTTTTGTGTCTCAGAGGCGCGTGTTTGTTCAGCACACCAAGAAAAATTCGGTACCAGGTATCTAAAGCTTTATTTGGGTCACTATCGTTATACACGTCGATGAATCGTGCTGTGGCTAAATCAGCCAAGAAAACACTTTCATTAAAGTTTTTAAATGATCTGTAAGTTATGCAAGTGTGGATTTGATTTTTTAGCTTTGGAAGTTTTGACAGCCATGTGCAGCTAACCGGATAGTGGTCACTTACACTAAGACTATTTACTTGAGTGTTGCTAACTGCTTGAGGTTTGTTGGTATAAATATGGTCTATAATTGTGGCTGATGATGGCGTAATTCTGGTGGGTGAAGTTACCAATTGGTGAAGACCGACAAGGGTAGTAGTACATTCCCATGATGGATGGGGTTTAAGAAAGTCAATATTAAAATCTCCAAGAAGGAGAACATCTTTGTTGTGAATGTCTGCTTTATCAATCATGTGTAAAAAGCTATCGTACCACTCAAAGGTGGCTGCGGGGTTTCGATACAGAAACCCAACAAGTAAGGGCGGGGATTTAGAGTTTTTGATTTCTACCCAAATACATTCTACATCACCAGTTTCTAGGTTTTGTCGCCTGCGGGTTATGTGTAGAATAGATTGATGGATATATACCGCTACACCTGTCTCACCCTGTACTGACGGGTCTCTCCTGATAATAGAATAATTCGGGATGGCGATGGCTTCATCACTGATGTGGGCGGCCAAACGAGTCTCAGTTAAACCGAATAGATGGAAATAGTTGGGGGTATTAACATAAACACAGACATCCTGAACTTTGTTTGCCAGGTGGTAGATATTTAGGTGACTGATACGAAATTGTTGGCCTTTTTTCGAGGGTCTGTTCATAGTTGTATAAATCATGTTCAGATAATAAGGTAAAAAAACAGGGAACAAAACTAAGGTACAGGATACAAATAGTAGAATGTTACGCAGTTAAACCAGGAAAGAAATTACATGTACAAGTAAAATATCAGATGAAACAAATAAAGACTAATAAGATAAAGAACCAGGGGCCAAAACTAAGGTACAGGATACAAATAGAAGGTTACGCAGTTAAACCAGGAAAGAGATTACATGTATAAGTAAAATATCAGAGGAAACAAATAAAGACTTATTCGACTTTAGTCTCAGTACGTCAGCTGAACGGCGGTTCATGCCAGAAACCGTGTATTACAGCACACGCAAAGAACACAAAAACAAAAGCTTGCAGTAAAGAGTAAGAAACGACAAGTGTACGATCTGAGAAAAACCCGCTATAAAGAAAGCGTTTATGTCAGAATTCGTGTGTAACGAAGTCCATAATATGTTAGAGAGAGAGAGAGAGAGAGAGAGAGAGAGAGAGAGAGAGAGAGAGAGAGAGAGAGAGAGAGAGAGCGAGAGAGAGAGAGAGAGAGAGAGAGAGAGAGAGAGAGAGAGAGAGAGAGAGAGAGAGAGAGAGAGAGAGAGAGAGAGAGAGAGAGAGATGATGATGATGAAACGTTTTTATTCAGGATAAAAAGTTTTAGGCATAGCAATGCCTATCTTCCAAACTGTCCTGCTACTCTACACATATAAAAATACATCAGACGATACATCAAAAGATAAAACATATGTAAGTAAAAAGACCCATCCCCCCCCCCCCCACCACCACCACCACCACCACTCAGAGGGGAAAAAAATAGAAATTAAAAAAAAAAATAAATAAATATATATATATATATATATATATATATATATATATATATATATATATATATATATATATATATATATATATATATATAATTATATACACAGGTATGAACCTGACATGTTAATGCAGACAGTCGAGCTATTACATAATCTGTAGCAACAGTAGAAGAGTATTAGGTAATAGGAAACTTGTCACTAACTATACGAATAGTAGCATAAGGGAGCCGAACATACTATTACTTCTGAAGTAAATATTTATGGAGGCGATCTTTGAAGACGCTAATCTTACAAATTGATTTCAGGTGTGGAGGTAACATATTCCACGCTTTAGCGCCTGAAAAAGACAGACTGGTTTTACAGATGTCTAATCTAATTTTTGGAAGGTGGATCAAACTATTTCTCGTGTTTTTCCTATTATTGTCGGAAAATAGAGTTTTTATATAGGGCGGGGCTTTTCCGTGCATGATCTTGTGCAGTAGAACACAGCGATTAAATTCAAACTGTTTCTTCAATGTTAGTAACTTGAGAGATTTTAATTTTTCATAAGTCGAAGTAGGACTGGGAGGTATTAATTTAATGCCCCGACGACACAAGGAATTAACTTTTTTCATGTGAACTTCGCTGCATCCATCCCAGACGGTAGAACTGTAGTCACAATGCGTTTTGATATGCGCATGGAAAAAGAGTTTACGGATATCAGTATTAACTTTTCTAGTTGGTGTGTTCGTAAAGTAAATACGTTTTGAAAGGAGAAATAGATCTCTGGACACAATTTTGCACACACTGTTTACATGCGCATGCCATGTCAATTGATCGTCTATAATGACGCCTAACAGCCGGCGCTCCTTAACTTGTTTAATCGGCTGACAGTTAAGGGAAAGGCTAAGTGGCGGTGGGTTTAGCTGTGCTTTTGACGTGTAGTGATTAGCATGCACTCTGTTTTAGATGGGTTAAGTATCATGTAGTTGTCTTGGCACCAATTTGAGACGTCTAATAGACTATGTTGCAAAGAAGAATAAATTGTAGATATTTTTGCCGACGACACGTTGAGAGTAGCGTCATCTGCAAGCAAATTGCATCGCACATTTGATTGTGAGATACACAAGGGCAAGTCATTAATAAAAATTAAAAACAAGAGAGGGCCTAAAATAGACCCCTGGGGTACTCCATGCTTAATGATACCTTCTGAGGAACGCTTACCGTTGACAAAAACATACTGAGATCTATTGCTTAGATAAGATTTAAAGAAGGCAGCGGAATCTGTGTCTATGTGGTATGCCAACAGCTTCTGTAGCAACAGTTCATGGTTGACTAAGTCAAAAGCTTTAGAAAAAACTAAAAATACCGCACCTGCCATTTCAGCGTTGTTTATTGAAGTTAACCAGGTATTGGTCAGATGAGACAGAGCCGTGTGACAAGAGTGGCGGGGTCTGAAGCCTGACTGCAACGGATAAATCAAGTTATGTGTCTCCAGGAAGTGACTCAGGTGCCTGTGGACATGTTTTTCTATAGGTTTTGACAAAGTCGATAAAAGTTAAATTGGCCTGAATTTGTTGGGGTCAGTGAGGTTTTTAGTTTTAGGCAGCGGAATGACTTTAGCTATTTTCCAGCTTCTTGGGAAAGTACCTTGCTGGATTATAAAATTGTAGATAAATGTTAAAGATTCGACCACATAGGGGACAGACAGTTTTAAAAAGAAACTATTAATGCCGTCATGACCAAGGGAGCGTTTATTTTTCAGCTGACTAATAGACTTGCTTACGACGAAAACAGTTAAGTACGGAATACTAAAAAAAAGTCGTTTGTCGCCAGTCTCTCGTCGCAAAAATGTTTTAGTTTTACAGAAATAGTCGGCTGGTTTAGATTATTAGTACTTTTATTCAAAAGTGAGTCGGCAGCAGACAGAAAATGTTGATTAAAAGTATCAGCAGGTATAGAAGTACATGGTGGTGTTTGACGTGATTTGGTAAAGGCATTGAGGGCTCGCCAGACAGATACGGTATCAGTTTTATTATCCATCAAGCGCTGGAAGTGTTTTTTTCTGGGCCTCGAGCACTAGGTACTTTACGCGATTACGCTGCTTGCGGAAGGAAGCATAATCTTTGTTCCGCTTCAACTCATTTCGGAGGGCCATGGCGTCTTTAATGTCCTTACTTAACCACTGAGGTAACTGTGCGTGTTTGACTCTCTTCTCACGTAGTGGCGCGTGCTTGTCAAGTATACAAAGGAACAATCTGTACCATTCGGCCAACGCTTCTTCAGGAATACCATAGTTATAAACTGACTGAAAAGAGATTCCGCTCAGGTCTGCGAGAAACGCGTCCCGATTGAAGTGTTCAAAACGACCTGTAATGGGAGAGAGAGAGAGAGAGAGAGAGAGAGAGAGAGAGAGAGAGAGAGAGAGAGAGAGAGAGAGAGAGAGAGAGAGAGAGAGAGAGAGAGAGAGAGAGAGAGAGAGAGAGAGAGAGAGAGAGAGAGAGAGAGAGAGAGAGAGAGAGAGAGAGAGAGATGATGATGATGATGATGATGATGATGATGATGATGAAACTTTATTTTTCAACGGTAAAAAGATTTGACAGAAAACAAATCGTCATTTTACAAACTTGCCGTTGCTAACATCTACAGCATAAAAAAGGGAAAACTATAAAAAATATATTTACATACAAAACCCAATAGCATCATTATCTACAGAAAAAATAATAAAACTCATCACACACACATGCACACACGCACGCACGCGCGCGCGCCGCTCACACATACACCCACACACACAAATAAACACGAGCACACACACACACACACACACACACACACACACACACACACACACACACACACACACACACACACACACACACACACACACACACAAACCATCTTATGAAATACATGAGGTAAGGAAATATTACTGTACCTGAGCAGTACTAAGTTTGACTCATCAGGTAATCAGAAAGTTTTGTTTTAAAACTTCCTGGTGAGGTAATAGTTTTGAAATGTGCAGGGATAGAATTCCAAGCAAACGGACCAGAGAATGACATACTAGTTTTAAAAAGGTCGACTCTTGGCAGTGGTAAGGGTAAGGTATTGTTTCTTGAGGTCCGTTCACGTTCTTGGTGAGATATAAATTTAGTGATTAGATACTGGGGTGTCATATTATTCAGTATCTTATGCATAAAGACGCATTTGTTTAAAGTAAGTTCCTGACGCACACCGAGAATGTTTAAATGTCTAAATTTGTCTGTGGTAGGGATGGAACGTCTATCTATCATTTTTACAGAGAGAGAGAGAGAGAGAGAGAGAGAGAGAGAGAGAGAGAGAGAGAGAGAGAGAGAGAGAGAGAGAGAGAGAGAGAGAGAGAGAGAGAGAGAGAGAGAGAGAGAGAGAGAGAGAGAGAATATGCCGTTGTGCATACGCAGTGAGTCCAGTGTTTTCCTGGAGAACAGCGCTATGCAAGAATTATTATTATTATTATTATTATTATTATTATTATTATTATTATTATTATTATTATTATTATTATTATTATTATTATTATAGTACTATTATCATCCGCTGTGGCCCGTCAAGTGGCTGGCCAACAAACAAAGTCATCCACCGTAACGAAGATAGCATTAGTCGTAACACACACGTGAATTATCACAGACTTATAAACTCTGCACCTGAACAAGACCAGCTGTAGAAACAAGTACAACCAACGATGATTTTGTCGCGCAAACAATTGTGACGCAAAATCTCCTAGTTGACGCATACGAGATTGACACGCGCAGTTCCAACGCTCTAATCCCTACCCCCCCCCCCCCACCCCCACCCCCCACACACACCTCCCATTAACTCATTCAACCCCGACACGCCACGGCAAGACACGGATCGAGCGTGATAGTTCAAAGGTTGTGCCAGAATAGCTTGGCGCCCATAGGCGGTCAGTCAGTCAGTCAGCCCATAGGCGCCAAGCTATTCTGGCACA
>BTPG01000003.1:13102212-13107212 GCA_036245525.1 Semisulcospira habei
ATCGCAAAATACGATTAACGTTTTTAGCCCCGAGTCCCTGCAGCAGGAGATGGATCGACCATGATAATTCAAGGGTAGAGCCAGATTTGCTTGGCGCCTTTTAGGCGCCAAGCTAATCTGGCTCTACCCTTGAATTATCATGGTCAAGCCATCTCCTGCAAACTGGTACGTGGTCATTAGGCAACACCTCCACAATTTGAGGAATGGGACCTTGAGGCTAAAAGGGTTAGAATTCGAGCGTGATTCTCTTGCTTGTCGTCTTGGAGCCGTTTCCGTTAAATCTTTTAACGCATTCAGTCCCGACACACCACAGCAAAAGACACGGATCGACCATAGGCGCCACGCTAATTCTGGCGACAACCTTTGAACTATCATGCTCGATCTGTCTCTAGAATTCCCATACAGTCCCTCACAGGGCTACTTCAAAATTTGGGGATTTCGGTCCTGGGAGAGAATGTGTTAAGGGCCATGCATAAAGCACGTGGGAAATAAAGTCCTGATTTAATGACGGGGGCCAGTCAAAATGTTTTGTCGGGTTAGGCGGGCAAAGAGACTGTGTGTAATTGTGGGGGACTGATAATACCATGGACGAAAGATTTAGCCTATCCCTGAACCTAAAAAGAATCCTGGATGTTATAATTATTGACATGCGTTTTGTTATTCTTTATTTAAATTTTCTGATGATAATACTGTTGAGATGATGATGATGATGACGAAGACGACGATATAATAATAATAATAATAATAATAATAACAATAATAATAATGTATTATTAGTTTATTATTATTATTATTATTATTATTATTATTATTATTATTATTATTATTATTATTATTATTATTATATTATTATTATTATTACTACTATTATTATTATTATCATTATTATTATTGTCTTATCCCCCAGATTCATATTCCACGTGCCCTGGGTTCTGTCTCCATTCTATTTGGCGTGTCGGGAATAGTCTGTGCATTGCCCCAGTTTTTCTACGGTGCCCCAAGCTACGCCAAGCGTGGCGTCACTACAGGCAACATGAGCGCAATGACGTCACCCGCCAAATACAGTGGTCAGATCTGTGATGGGGTTATGGAACCGCAGGACGATTGTGACTTCACTGGAGAAGGTCAGTGGAAAAGCGATTGAAGTTTGAACTCACACTGCTTGCCTTCTTCGAGTCCCTACAAATGGTAGTGAATCGACGGAGGCAACCAGTGTGGTTTGAAATACGTCAGTGCATGTAAGCCGCACACGATGGACAACTCTGTCAAAATGATTCAGAAAATATAAATCTGGCCCGTTATGTTGTGTATAACCCAAAGGCCGCATCTTTCAAATTTTAGAAGTGTCATTTAGCAAATATGTACCAGTTCAGTTAAATGGAACAACAAAGATAATTCAAGGGTAGTACCAGATTAGCGCCAAGCTAATCTGGCACTACCCGTGAATTATCACGGTCAATTCCTGCTGTAGTGCGCTGGGACTAAATGGGTCAATGAACGGGAAATAAGTGGCTTTATGTTGTATCCCAATGTACCCATTATAACAGCAAATCAGTGGCTTTAAATTGTATCCCAATGTACCCATTATAAATAAAATCGATGGCTTTACGTTGTATCCCAATGTACCTATTATAACAGAAAATCAGTGTCTTTAAGTTGTATCCCAATGTACCAATTATAACAGGAAATCGGTGGCTTTAAGTTGTATCCCAATGTACATATTATAACAGACAATCAGTGGCTTTAAGTTGTATCCCAATGTACCCATTATAACAGGAAATCGGTGGCTTTAAGTTGTATACCAATGTACCTATTATAAAAGAAAATCAGTGGCTTTAAGTTGTATCCCAAAGTAACTATTATAACAGAAAATCAGTGGATTTAAGTTTTATCCCAATGTACTCATTATAACAGGAAATCAGTGGCTTTACGTTGTATCCCAATGTACCCATTATAACAGGAAATCAGTGGCTTTAAGTTGCATCCCAATGTACCCATTATAACATAAAATCAGTGGCTTTAATTTGTATCAAAATGTACCCATTATAAAAGGGAAATCGGTGACTTTATATTGTATTCAATGTACCCATTATAGCAGGAAATTAGTGGCTTTAAGTTGCATCTCAATGTACCCATTATAACTGGGAATAAGTGGCTTTAAGTTGCATCCAATGTACCCATTATAACAGGGAATAAGTGGCTTTAAGTTGCATCCCAATGTACCCATTAAAAGCCTTCAAAAGGTCAAGATGGTTTTAGTATCATACAAAAAAGTAACCGAATAATTGGATAAGTTAGATAATCTAAACGATAGGAAAATTCAAGCGAAGGTCCTATGCTGTACGTACAGTAATCGAAGCAAACAGCTGGATAAATAAACATTGAGGGTGCTATGCAGCAAAATAACTGCAATGCATGCGCTGTGTTCGGCCTATATTACCAATTTCACACAGAAGAATGGCTGAACATGCTTTAACTCCTTCTACCCCAGACACCCTACAGCAAGATAAGGATCGACCATGATAGTTCAAGGGTGATGTCAGAATAGCTTGGCGCCTATGGGCGCCAAGCTATTCTGGCATCACCCTTGAACTATCATGGTCAATCTGTGTCCTGCACTAGAGTGCAGTCTTCAGAAGACAATGGCAAAATTTGGGGATTTCGGTGTTGGGGTAGAATGAGTTGACTGATTCAGTCCCGACACACCACAGCAAGATATGGACCATGATAGTTCAAGGGTATAGGCACCAAGCTATACGGGCACCACCCTTGAACTATCATGGTCGACCTGTCTCCTTATATTTAATGCAGTCCTCAGAGGACAACCTTAAAATGTGGGTATTTTGTACCTGGGACACAATGGGTTAAATGTAATTAAGGAGAAATTCCAGGCGAATACGTTTTTTGACCGACAATCGAGAGTATTGAGATTTGCCACCCCTGCATTTCTACGTCATATACATGCAACTTGGGATTCTTTCTTGGGATTTATCGCGTAATACGTATTATAGCTAGTTAGTTATTTGGGTTAAACGCCTAGCAGGCAACTAAGGCCATCTCACGGCGGCGTATTATAGCTGATGCCAGCTCGATATATTACGAGTTAGGCTTCGCCAGTGGTTCACGAGTCCGAAATAGCTCAGGCGGTTAGGTGTCGGAGCAGGAGAGCGAAGGGAATCGTCAGGTCGTGGATTCAAATCCCTGTCCCGGCCCCGGTAGCTGGACTCGCAATCCAGGGGGAAAAGCCGGGCTTGTTCAATAGCATGTCTGTTGAAAGGTCCTGGTAAATCAAAGTGGCACAGTTGGAGTGCGCCTGAGTTGATCAGTGTTCAGGTCGTACTCCATAGGCAATAGATTTCCTTGTCCCCCATAACCCGCCCGTCAGTGCCGTCCATTATCACTTCGGTGCCGTGGACGTTAAACCTCGAACTAACCAACCAACTAGCGGTTTTTGTCGCTTCGAAAGTCCGACCAGGAGTGTCAATGTCGGAGGTGAAAGTCTTTCGCCCGAGACTTTCACCTCCGACATTGAACCTCCTGATCGGACCCTCGAGGCGACAAGAACCAATGGCAAAGCCTACATCGTAAGGCAACCAAACGTGTTTAATATTATGTGTCAAGCACGTATACAGAGAAGGCAACTACTACAAGTACATTTCTTTTCTCTGGCCTAATAAAACATACTGACGAACAAAACGAATGCTACGTCACCTTCCAATGACGTCGCATTTCTTTTTGTCCGTCAGCATATGCTTGTATGCCATTTCTGGTGTCTAATTCGCACCCGCCGCCTTTCATACAGGTGCTAAAGCAGGTGGAATGATGTCGCAAGTGACCGACAATGCACGTGCTAACGCCGGAGGCGCACTGGTCATCATCGTCATCGGAATGGTTCTGCAGGGAATGGCCAAGACCCCTCGGTCATCCTTCATCACCACCTACGTCGATGCCAACGTGGAGAGAACCAAAACGGGGTTTTATGTGGGTACGTATTGATGGCGTCGGTGATGATGGTGGTTGTGCTGCTGCTGGTGAAGATAGTAGTGAGGTTTCGTTTGCAACGAACGAGAGGCAGTCAGGGCGGATAACCACCTTCCAACAGAAACACATACAACAGTACGAACATGTCCAAAGAGGCGTAGATCATCTTGCGCCCGGAGGGCTGATCAGGATCTACGCCTCTTAGAGATGTTCGAGTGATGCCTTGTTTCTGGTACACACTGACTTATTTCGCTTTCGTTTCTTGTAGCGAATCGTTCGGATGAAACGTAACCTCACTTGTGACGATTGACGACGAAGTTTTCCACACGATTTCTGATTGTACTGCGAATAATAATAATAATATAATAATAATAATATAATAATAATAATAATAATAATAATAATAATAATAATAATAATAATAATAATAATAATAATAATGATATGATAATAATAATAACGCATTCAGTCATGACGCACTACAGCTAGAGATGGATCGACCATGATAATTCAAGGGTAGTGCCGAATTAGATTGGCGCCTGTCGGCGCCAAGTTAATCTGGCACGACCCTTGAATTAGTGGTATTAAATTATCATGGGCGATCCATCTCCTGCAAAAAGTGAAGACCCCTTCAAAATTTGGGAAATTCGTGCGTCGGGCTCAATATATCAATAATAATAATAATAATAATAATAATAATAATGATAATAATGATAATAATAATAATAATAATAATAATAATAATAATAATAATAATAATAATAATAATAATAATAATAATAATAATAATCATAATATAATAATAATAATAATAATAATAATAATAATAATAATAATAATAATGATGATGATGATGATGATGATGATAACAGCAGTATAATATGATGATGATGATGATTATAATGATGATGATGATGATGATGATGATGATGATAATAATAATAATAATAATAATAATAATAATAATAATAATAATAATAATATTATAAAAATGATAATTATAATAATAATAATGGTCA
>BTPG01000003.1:13112212-13145079 GCA_036245525.1 Semisulcospira habei
CATTTGGATTTGCTGCCTGCTTCTTTGCGCTGCCTCTCTTCTGTTTCCCGCGTCGCTTCAAAGCAAAGGAACCCATCAAGAAAGACGCAGGAAATCACAGCGGGATGGGCAGTACGGGGAAAAAAGCAGCCCTGTTCGTGAAAGGTAGACTTTTTTTTTGTTATCATTTTTTTTGGGGTAATCTGTACTGTGCGATGCCATTGACTTTGAAGTAGAAACCAATAGCAGCAATACGTTTTCGGGCCGACGACAGCCGCAGTGGACCCGCGCACTGCCGTGCGCGGGCCCACTGCGGCCGTCGTCGGCCCGAGGACCTTTTGCTTAATGGGGAAAAAATCCACCTGTCGATGTTTTGACTTGTTTCAACTGGTTATGTTTTGGACTTCCTTGCACGCCTTGGTTTGACGTACGTCACACCTAAAACGCCATAGTTTGACGTACGTCACACCTAACACGCCGTAGGTTACGTACGTCACACCAAACACGCCGTAGGTTAACGTACGTCACACCTAACACGCCGTAGGTTAACCTACGTCACACGCGGCGATTTCAACTAGCTTTTTACTTCTGTCTCAAACGCAGGCAATCGGAACACGTATACATTGACGTCATACACGGAATCATGTGTGACGATTAAAAAAAAAAAATCTGCTGGTGTTGTGAAACAGTGTGACGTCAAATTATGACTAGTTGCAGTTTCATACCGGCTGTCAAGTCTCCCGATTTCGGCGGAGACTCCCGACTTTGCAACCCATCTCCTTCTATGTCCCGACCTCCCGATGTCTCCCGTTTTCATGACTTTTCCTCCCGATTCTTCCGACTTGAGAAATTCAAATCATACGAAAACTTTGAACGCGTATCTCGTCGGCAGTTTTGTTTTCTTTCAGCCATTTTTGAACGAAGGGAGACCACCCAGGTGCTCCGGTTTCTTCCGGCTATAATGGACCAGAGAAATCGTCTGCTATTCCTAAAAAGACAGAGGAAAAATGTAAAGAAATTGTGGACAGTTACTACCAGATTTTAGTCAGTACAACGTGCGAAAGGCTTTTCAACAGCAGCGAAGTGCAGTACCCAGGAGCAAGTCTTACCCAAGCATTTCCCTTTGTCTCAGTTTGGTCTTAATCGTACAGACAGCCTATTCCGAACGCACGTAGCAGTAGGCAGTAGGCAGTAGGCAGACATAATCATAAACTGCACGCTAGTCCTTTCCAATCGGTTTAGGAAAATTTGAATATAATGAATGTAAGGAAAATCGTTTCTAGTGTCAGTATTATAATGAACTTGAAGAATATCAGTGCTACTGGAGATGTGCTGTTTTTCTCCATGTTCTAGTTTTACTGTGTGTACATCAGATAGAAATGCTAATTAATTAAAATTAAATCATATTATTTATTTATTTATTATTTTATTATTTTTTATTTATTTATTTATTATTTATTTATTTATTTATTTATTTTTTATTTATTTTTTATTTATTTATTTAATTTATTTATTATTATTTTTGTTATTATTATTTTTTTTTTTTTTTTTTTTTTTTTTTTTTGGGGGGGGGGGGGATCTTTACATACAAAGGAATATTTAATGGTGTTGTGTGAATTCTTTGTAAAAATGCAACAAACACACATACAAAAGTAATAATCTGAATATAATGTTTGCACACGTGTTATGCTGATAGTCATTGCCAGTTGTAAGAAAACGCCCTGACGCCGTGACAGAAAATAAAAAAGACTGCAACAATCTCCAGATTTTCCATTTTGAAAACTTGAAAGGTATGCATTTTCCATTTATTTATTAACCGGAATATGCCACCGAAAATGATCGGGAGGATACCTTTTACAATATTCTATTGACTCATTTCAGGATTTTTCTCTGCTCTGCGTCGCCTGTTTGTCAACCCCGTGTACATGTGTACGGTTCTGTCTTCCTGTGCGCTACTGTTTGCCGTTGCGGGCGGGCAATCCTTTTCGGCCAAGTACATCGAGAACCAGTTCTCTTTCCCTGCTTGGAAGGCCAATTTATCCATGGGTAAGAAACATAATTTGGCTGTGTGTTGTAACGCACGCGCGTGCGGAGAACGCGTGGCTTTGTGGTGTGTGATGGTTGTGACGATAGTTGTATGCATAGTCTTCTTCGTTCATCAGTTTATGTAGCTGTGGGACTTCCAAGCGCATGAGGTATAGAACCTATGACTGCATGCTCGATGACGACACAATGTTGCATTTAGTTAACCCATTCAGCCTGACGTGCGTATTTCCCAAATTTGGGAGGCGTCATCTAACGACAATACACCAATTGCAGGAGAGGGATCGATTATGATAATTCAAGGGTAGTGCCAGATTAGCTTGGCTAATCTTGCACTACCCTTGAATTATCATGGTCGACCCATCTCCTGTTGTAATGCGTCAGGGCTGAATGGGTTAAGCTAAACATCCATCGACTTTTAGAATCTTTCAAGACCACTTTTACACAGCAACTACCCCTCCCCCCCTCCACCCCCCCACCCCCTCCCCCCCCCCACACACACACACACTCACACCATTGAACCTAGTCTGACCGCGCGGTGCTCTGTGGGATCGATAGTGACCCTCAAGGCGGAAAAACAAATTCGTCTTACTCTAAAATAGAATCAATGACATCGCGTCTCACGAAAACGAAAAAAAAATAAATAACTAAAAAAATAAATAAAAAAGGTGAAGGTGAAACAGACAAACCTTATCGATCCATCGTCAATGCTGTAGATATCCAACGTTTACTTTGTTTGCCCTACAAAGCTGCGAAACTCAACAGAATCAGCGATTAGCGGCGGCTCAGACCGGCTCAGCCGACAAACAGGCTATTTAACTCATTCTACCCCATCACCGAAATCCCCAAATTTTGCCGTTGTCCTCTGAAGACTGCATTGCAGTGCAGGACACAGATCGACCATGATAGTTCACGGGTGATGTCAGAATAGCTTGGCGCCCATAGGCGCCAAGCTATTCTGGCATCACCCTTGAACTATCATGGTGGATCAATATCTTTCTGTGGTGCGTCTGGGGTAGAATGAGTTAAGGCGAAACTGTCGTCTGCATTGCTGTATTTTCGGTAACTGGATTCATGTTTTGAAAGGTTCTATAAAACATTGAAGTAGAGTGATCGTATATAATCATTTCTAGGCAGACCTAGCGACTACCATTGTCGCTCGATCTGTGTAGAAATGATAGTATACGAACACACCACTTCTATGCTGTATCGTGTCATCTGCAGCCGGAATCATGCTGACCACCGCTTGCTTGGGAACGTTTCTGGGCGGCTACATCAGCAAACGGTTCAAGATGGGTCCTCTGGTCAGCCTCAAGTTTATCTGCTTTGTTCAGACTTTATCGGTCGTCTCCGTGGGACTGGGCATGGCCTTCAGGTGTGACCAGCCTTACATCTACAACAGCCCCGGGTAAGCTGAATGGTTATCCACTTCCCTGCCATTGGAATTACATCTGCTTTCTGAAACCTGTGCTCGATGAGCGACCAATAGCCGCCGCTGTGCAAAGAACACGGACACACAGCGGTCTCAACAAGAGAGAGTCTCATGAGCCCTCGAAGTCGCGGGGGCTCAAGAGGATCTATGCCTCTTGCGGTTAGATGCGTTCTCTTTTCCTAGGCAGTCAAGGGGATAAGAACACAATGTAACAACTTCAAAAACAGCGACAACAACAGCACTGTGCAATACAACAATAGCAGCGGCAGCAGCAAAAACATCAACGACAACAGAATGGACAAAATAAAATTGGAAAAGAAAGGATAATGAAAAGAGAAGAAGATGAAAAACAAAAGAAAAAAAAAAAGAAAACGAAGGAAAACACACGCTTAATTTCAAGGACATAAACAGTTTTCTATATTTGTTTGTTTGTTTGTTTGTTTGTTTGTTTGTCAAAATTAAAAGTCAAATGAAGAATGAACACGGCTAGTTATCTTTTGATTTATTTTCATCTTCTGATTATTTTTTTTTTTTTATGAACGCCTTCGCTGTCAGCCGACGAAAACTGTATTTCTGAAATTGTTGTCAGCTCAACGCCAAAGAGAACAAACCGTCCCAGGAACATGAACACAGAGCGGTGTGAGCAAGAGGCATAGATTCTCATGAGCCCCCGCAATTGCGGGGGCTCATGAGGATCTATGCCTCTTGCAGTTTTCTTGTGTTCAGTTTTCCTCGGTAGTGACGGGTTGACGAGGGCGTGGGGGTGACAGAGGGTGGGGGGTGGGAGTGGGGGGCTCGGGGCCAGGAGATGGATAAGATACTGAGAAGCGTGTGAGATATTTAAAATATACCATTGTGATAATATGGCTGAAATCGTACGCGCGTATGTGTCTTTCACTGTTTTAGCATTCTGATCCCAACGAAAGAAAATTTGTCGGCCTGACTGACACAATACAGTTTTGAAATCTTGAATCTTGAATGAATTTACAACTTTGAAAGAACATTTCTCTCTTTTGAATGCGGCCACTGGTTCTGTACCATGGCACCATCACACGCTACTGTAAACGATAGTCTTGACTGCAGGGAAAAGGGGTTAAGTTGAATTATGGACTTGGACATTTGTGGCAGACCAAGAGCCGTCAGTGACGAGACCATGTCCGGTTGCTATGACAGCTGCGCCTGTGACGACAACGACTTCTTCCCCATCTGCGATGACGAAGGCCGGACCTTCTTCTCGCCGTGCCACGCAGGGTGTACAGAAACGAGGGGCAGTGTAAGTACCCGTGCAGACACTTTCACACTGGTGGTTCTCGCGCGATTGGCCACCACGGCGGATAATAATAATAATAAATAATAATACCGTTATTATATAGGCGCTTTTTCTCAATTTTTGGGCAAATCGACTCAAAGCGCCGCGAACTGAAACCCAACACGCACACCCACGTAACAGACACAGATTTACGCCATTTAAGACAAACACAGCACAAGACAGACGAAGGGCCAGTTCAGCTACTGAAGTTACAGAGATTTTTGATCGCTTGTATTTGAAATTTGTAAAGTGGCCTGAAACCGGTACCAAAGTGTGGGGGGTGGGGGGTTGGGTGGGGGGTGGAAGAACCGGAGTACCCGGAGAAAGAACCCCCGACGGTCCGCCCGAATTAACGGTGACACGTACCAGAGGAGAAAAGTCTGTCGCCGGAACCCGTTTTCGAACCTCGAACCTTTGGCATTGGTGGCACAATTACCAGAATCACGACCAAAGCAATCATATCGTTTTTCAATATGACCAAAAATTCTTCCCATCATTTGTTTTTGCCCATTGTGCCATTTTGTTTTCCCCAGATGTACTCGAACTGCACGTGCATCCCCGGTCACGTGGCCATGGCCGGCATGTGTGACTACAGCTGCAACATGTTCTATCCTTACATCATCACAGTGTGCGTCAGCGCGCTGACTGGTACCTTCGCCATCATCCCCAAGCTCATTGTGTTCATCAGGTCAGTCTTCACATATCTCTTTCTTGTTAAAAGGCAACGCTATCAATTTTACAACTCGCTTTTTTTTTTCAAGACCATGTTTCACATGGCTGTCTCAATTCACGTGTGGTGATAAGGTTGTGCGTTCTCCGCCGCGCATTTCTGTTACTGTTTCGTTGCGATGCTACATATCAATCAGCCACTGAGGCGGGGTGAATTATGAGCGCGCCAACTGATGCACCGTGCGTCTTGGAAGAGAAAAGAATATGTAGACTGTGAAGTTAAAACACTTTTTTTGTAAAGTCGTAAAATGAATCACTGGAACTCGGTACTCTTGTAACGGGCGGTCTGGCGTAATTTAGTTTATAGCTATTACGGTTGATCCACAACATGTGTGTCAGGGTGGAACTGGTCGCAGATGGGAAAGAAGGCAAGCGTGATATTTGGATTTAGATTCTGATACAGCTTGCCTTCAAAGACGGCACACTGGTGAATAGACTCGACATGAGCTGTTTCGGACAATGGTAGCCATGATACGAAGAAAAGATATTGCGCGCACACAACACAGGAAGAAACACTTTCCGAAAGGACCGCATTCATGATTTAAAGAAAAAACAAAACACAAGAAAGACAAAATAAAAACACGCTTGAAATAGTTTATTATGCAGCCCATACAATCCAAGCGGGTTTCTTTCTTTGTGGGTGATTTTGGTGCATTGTGACTTTATAGGCGTTCGTGTACTTCTTACTTTTTATGGCGATTTTGGTGCATTTTCACGTTATTGGCTTAAGTGTGTTCCTTTCTTTGTTTGTGATTTTTTTTTTTTACACGTTCACGGTGTCGGCCTAAGTGTGTCCTATCTGTTTCGGTGATTTTTGTGCATTATCACGTATAGGTCTAAGTGTGTTCCTTTGTCTTTGTTAGTGATTTTTATGCATTTTGACACTATAGACCTAAGTCTTTCTTGGTGATGTTTGTGCATTTTTCTCGTTGCAGGCCTGAATATGTTCCTTTCTTTGTTGGTGACCTTTTTGCATGTTCATGTTGCAGGCCTAAGAGTATTTCTTTCTTTCGTGTTGATTGTTGTCCATTTACATGTCATAACCCTAGGCGTGCGTTTTCTTTGTTTGGGATGTTTGTGCATTTCACGCAGCCAGTTTTGTTGTCTGACTTGTGTAGCCTTGAGATGTATTTTGCCCTCGGAATACACTTGATGTGTATTATTCGGTGTGTTTGTAGGTCAGTGGAAGAACGGGACAAACCATTGGCTCTAGGCTTCTCTTCCTTCTCGACGTCAATAACCGGTAAGGTCCAATCAGCTTGCTGCAGTATGTTGGAGCGTGTAACACTGAGAATGGCCTGTATCGTGCGCAAAAGCAGACTGCTGTCTACTTTTGCGCACGATACAGGCCATTCTCAGTGTTACACGCTCCAGCATACGGTGGCATGCGTCTGATATAAAACGCACAGGCTTGCGTACAAATAGACATAGAGTCCGAAATAGCTCTAGCGGTTAAGCGTCCGAGCAGGAGAGCGAAGGGAATCGCCGGGTCGTGGGTTCAAATCCCCGTCCCGGCCCCGGTAGCTGGACTCACAATCCAGGGAAAAAAAAACGGATTTGTTCAATAGCATGTCCGTTGAAAGGTCCTGGTAAATTAAAGTGGCACAGTTGGAGTGCACCTGAGTTGATCAGTGTTTAGGTCGTACTCCATAGGCAATAGATTTCCCTGTCCCCCATAACCCGCCCGTCAGGGCCGTCCATGATCACCTCGGTGCTGTGGACGTTAAGCCCGAACCAACTAACTAACTAACTACTAACTAAGGCTGACGTTGGGCCGAGGACCTTTTGCGTACCTAGTGGTAATTCAACTCTTCACAAGTCTGTGGGGATTCAGCACTACCATAACGCTAGCGAATAATGCGGTCTGATTTGATGGCTCCCGAGTGCCGCTATATAGTGAACTGACTTGAACTTCGTAAAGTGAGTATTGACCGAGGATGAGATTAATTACATGTCGTTTTTGACATAGGAGAGCATAACGTTTTCAGAAATTATATTCACAAAAAAAACAACAAAAAAAAAAAAAAAAAACAAGATGGGATGAATCATAACCCACAAAGTCCTTTCCATATATCCTCGATGTCAATGGTCTCTACCTTTTGTTTGGTTGGTTAGTTCGTGTTTAACCCCCACAGCACCGAGGTGATCATGGACGGTCCTGACGGGCGGGTTATGGGGGACTGGGAAATCTATTGTCTATGGAGTACGACCTGAACACTGATCAACTCAGGCGCACTCCAACTGTGCCAATTTGATTTACCAGGACCTTTCAACGGACATGTTATTGAACAAATCAGTTTTTTTCTCCCTGGATTGCGAGTCCAGCTACTGGATTCGAACCCACGACCCGGCTATTCCCTTCGCTCTCCTGCTCCGACGTTTAACCGCCTGAGCTATTTCGGACTCTCTTACCTTTTGTCTTTGACCTGATCAGAGGTTTAGCCTGGCCGCCTTTGATATCACGGACATGCTATTAAATTCGCCCCACCGCGACCCGTCCTAAAAGTCCCTTCTATAAATAAAAGGGACTTAGCAACAAACAACAAAAATGACCCACTACTTTTCAATACCCATTTTATCAATCAGTCCATGTTGACCTTAATACGATTCACTGTCAAGCAACTCGAACAATGTGTGAGCTGTGCTGTACAGTCGCCCAAAAATCAGGACATTTTCATGAAATGACTCGTTTCACACCCTTGAAGGTGCCTCAGATATATTCAGCCCAGTAAAAAAAATTCATTTTCACGTGGAAGAGTAAGCTGGCAATTTTTTTTTTTAAGCCTGGTCACAGGGTTATTAGGTACTTCGTTATTTGGACTTTACGCCGATCAGGCGACTTGAGGTCATCTCCCTGGGGAGGACCAGAGATGTGGCTAGAGTGAACTCATTCGCGGCCAGCCGCATCCGGATGCGCGGCTAATGCCGCGCATCCGAATGCGGCTGGCCGCGAATAAGTTAACTTATTACAGGCGGCCTCGCATCAATAGCTGCGTTAGTGTTCTTTAGCGTTGCCGTTCGACACTTCCGCAGCTATTAATGCAAGGTGCCTTGAATGTGTGTGTGTGTGTGTGTGTGTGTGTGTGTGTGTGTGTGTGTGTGTGTGTGTGTGTGTGTGTGTGTGTGTGTGTAAAGACACGAGTATTACCGGCGTTTGATAACGTACGGATCTGAACACACACACACACACACACACACACACACACACACACACACACACACACACACACACACACACACACACACACACACACACACACACACACACACACACACACACACACACACACACACACACACACACACACACACACACACACACACACACACACACACACACACACACACACCACACACACACACACACACACACACACACACACACACACACACACACACACACACACACACACACACACACCACACACACACACACACACACACACACACACACACACACACACACACACACACACACACACACACACACACACACACACACACACACACACACACACACACACACACACACACACACACACACACACACACACACACACACACACACACACACACACACACACACACACACACACACACACACACACACACACACACACACACACACACACACACACACACACACACACACACACACACACACACACACACACACACACACACACACACACACACACACACACACACACACACACACACACACACACACACACACACACACACACACACACACACACACACACACACACACACACACACACACACACACACACACACACACACACACACACACACACACACACACACACACACACACACACACACACACACACACACACACACACACACACACACACACACACACACACACACACACACACACACACACCACACACACACACACACACACACACACACACACACACACACACACACACACACACACACACACACACACAGAGAGTTTGATTATAGGGAGACACTGAATGTCTGTCTGTCTCTGTCTGCCTGTCTGTTACTCACACACACACATACACACACACACACACACACACACACACACACACACACACACACACACACACACACACACACACACACACACACACACACACACACACACAGGGCTTGGTTATACGGAGATCGCCTCTATTTTTCTTATCAGTGACATCTGAGAGCGTTTCCTGCCAAAAAGTGGGGAAATGCATGCTAGCTCGTGTTCTGCTATAGAAGAGCCTTTGTGGGCTGGTTCATACCATCGTGTCTTTTTACTTCCATCTAGGCTGGATGTTAGGCCCGATCGTCTTCGGCAAACTGATCGACGACGTCTGTATCCAGTGGGAGAACCCTGAGGACTCGTGCGCCGGACGTGGCGCCTGCCGTCTCTATGACAACGACGTCTTCCGGCTGAGTCTGATTGGCTACCAAACGGGCTTCCGGTTCACGGCGCTGATCTTTACGGCATTCGCCCTGGTTGTGGCCCTTGTGACCAAAAAGTTCGACCAGCCTGCACCAGCAGCGGACACATCGGACCGTGAACTGATGGTACACCGAACCAAAGCGCAGGAAGCAGAGAATGGCACATCGCAAAATGGCAGTCCTTGATCAGTTTGAGGAGTTATGAAGAACTGTCCAGATGAAAAGGTGTCCATCTGCAAGAGGCATAGATCCTCATGAGCCCCCGCATTTGCGGGGGCTCATGAGGATTTATGCCTCTTGCTGAAAGCACTTTGTATTCCTGTTCATAACTCATCTTGCCAATGTCCATTCGTGTTCCTGTAACAGGAAAGTTACGAGCGCAGCCTCTCCGATTGAAAGGCGATTACTTTTTTTCAAGAGTCGCGAATGCTCTGAAAATAACAAAGTGCACTGGCACTGCTTTCCTCCTCATTTTGTTCTCAGTGTGAGGTGTGCTTGACCAGTCGACTCCGTTTGCTCACACCGCTCTGTGAAGGCAAAAGGTCGTAAATCAATTTTTGTGAAAAGCCATATGTTCATTGTAATACAACGAAAATCTCGCCTTTCACAAAATATGGAGCTGCTGTCTCTTGCTTCCATATTTATGCAGGCAATTTGTGACAAAATTATTTTGTTAAAGAAGCCTTTCTTTTTGGGAGAGATATCTACGGTGTGAAGTATAAGACTATCCTGTCTGGCAGGCACACTTATCCTACACGGTGTACTCGTGCAAGACGGGAAGAAGAATAATATAATAATGGCGACCACCTATCACAATTTGTCAGCTAGCAACGAGAAAGACTGACTGAGAGAGATAACGACAGTGAATAGCAGGTGTGTGTGTGTGTGTGTGTGTGTGTGTGTGTGTGTGTGTGTGTGTGTGTGTGTGTGTGTGTGTGTGTGTGTGTGTGTATGTGTGTGTTTACGTGCGAGGTGGAAAGGGTGGGGGTGGGGTGGGGGGTCAAAAGCAGAAGGAGGGGGTGGGGCGGATCGGGGGGAAATCATGTTGAAGGGCAATATGCAGTCAATGTTTATTTAGTACACAATAGGTGTAGATCGTGTGATCTAAGATGTATGCAGACTTAATGAATACGCTTGATAATCTAAACCGGTGCATTCACTCATTCGAGACGTGCCGCCATCCGGATCCGCGGCTTATGCCGCGTATCCGGAGGCGGCACCGTCTCGAATGAAATTAACTCAGAGCCGTATATTCAAACAGACATCCCTGACGACTTCACAGCGAGTGATGGACATCGACTGTGAACGGTTATGCGTCAGATGGATCAGATGAGTTTGCTGCATAACTGTATGACTCAGAGAAAATCTGAACACCACCCAACTGCGAGAGAAATATAGATCCTCATAAGCCCATACCTCTTGCTCGCACCACTGTGTGTCTATGTCCCGCGGACAGCTACTTCTTTGTGGTGTTGATTGATTGATCGAAGACTTACAGAAAACGTAATATGCTTCTGCTGACGCTGAACGGGTGACCTCCTTCAACTCTCAAACGGCCACGGCAAGACATGGAGCGAGCGTGATAGTTCAAGGGTGGTGCCAGAATAGCTTGGCGCCCATAGGCGCCAAGCTATTCTGGCACCACCCTTGAACTATCACGCTCGGTCTGTTTGCAGTAGTGCAATACAGTCTGCAGGGGGCAACTTAAAACAAATTGCGGATTTCGGTCCTGGAGCAGAATGTGCTCAAGCTCTGTGCTCAACTGGGGACAAGCAAGCTGAATAGAACTCACACGTTATCGTATTATTCTGTTTCCTGCGAGAATTGCTCGATTTTTATCCCGTTTGTGCAAGTAGCCACTGGTACCGTAAACAGTACAGTAATATGCTGCTGTAGACGGTACAATTATACGCGGCTGAAAACAACAACAATAAGAATAATGGCTACTTATATAGCGCTTATCCTAAATTTAATAAGCTCTAAGCGCTTTACAAATAAAGAGTGGGAGTGAAGGGGGTGATAAAGCCAGAGAAACAAATGATTCTGCAATACACACGCACACACAGACAACACACACAGGTACATTATCACGAAGAACTGAGCTACATTGGGGTATCGAACAGATGGGTCTTCAGGGCAGATATAAAGGCAGTGAATGAGGAAGAATGTCTGATGTCTATGGGTAGGGAGTTCCAGACAACAGGTCCAACGTGCGCAAAACAACGGTCACCTCTGGTTTAGTATTTGCTGAATGGGACTCTGAGAAGGCGCGTGTCACTACTTGAACGGAGAGAGCGGGAGGGAGTGTATAGTTGAAGAAGATCAGCGAGATAGGCAGAACTGCTGGCTACCTGCATAACCCATTCAGCCCTGACGCACTACAGCAGGAGATGGGTCGACCATGATAATTCAAGGGTAGCGCCAGATTAGCTTGGCGCCTCTCGGCCACGGCAAGACATGGAGCGAGCGTGATAGTTCAAGGGTGGTGCCAGAATAGCTTGGCGCCCATAGGCGCCAAGCTATTCTGGCACCACCCTTGAACTATCACGCTCGGTCTGTTGGCAGAAGTGCAATACAGTCTGCAGGGGGCAACTTAAAAAAAAAATTGCGGATTTCGGTCCTGGAGCAGAATGTGCTCAAGCTCTGTGCTCAACTGGGGACAAGCAAGCTGATTAGCCAAGCCAATCTGGCGCTACCCTTGAATTATCATAGTCGACCCTTCTCCTGCTGTAGTGCGTCAGGGCTGAAACAGACATTTCAACAGTGTCTCGGCGCCAAGAGAATCTGACACTGCTCTTGAATTATCATGGTCGATCCATCTCTGCATAGTCATGGTGCATAGTCTTTAGATGACACCTCCACAATTTAGGAAATACGGCCGTCGGGCTGACTGAGGTAAAGGAGGTAACATACTAATGTGATTAAAAAAATAATGATGTGTTTGTAAATTTGAATAAATTTGAATATTTTGTAAAATAAATTAAGCTTGAACTAGATGATAATATTGGTTTTAACTGGGTCGCAATGTGTGTGTTAGCGCGCTTGCATGCGAACGTGTGTGTGTGTGTGTGTGTGTGTACGTGCGTGCGTGCGTGAGTAAGTGAATAGTTTGTTAAGGAGGGTTTCACTTGCAGTCCACACGTTTCAGTCCAGTTTCTGTCCAGTGTTTACGTGTAGGTCGGATTCAATCTCGCATGTGTTCAATCACAAACCCACTTACGTGCCCATAGCCGGCGCTTATCTTGATACTCACACAAGTATTACGCAAGACTGGCTAGTCCGTCAAGTTTTAGGTCGCGTCTCAGTGACCAAGGCCCCATTTCCCGGCGAGATTTATATAGACATGTACACAGACCGTAGACCGTTATGCATAGCTCCGTCGTGAATGTGTGGAACATTTCAGAATATACCTGGCCTTTGAGTTTGTATGTGACATCGAGATTATGATTGTATTATACAACGGTAGACACAGCAAACTACGTTCTCATTGGTTGGAACTTTTGAAGGGCGTTTTTCATTGAATAACAACATTGGCACAAATGTAGATATTTCATATCGGATTCTTGAATCGAATATTTCGGGGACTGAACAGCAGTACACGGAAACTGTAAGTTTTATTTTTTTAAAGATTCCAACACAATTTAGGAAATGTTGTATTTAGAAGAAGTGAGGTGATAGAAACAGACATTTCAACAGTGTCACTCACTGAAATAAAAAATAAGCAATATCGTCACTCAAACAAACAAACAAACAAACAAACAAACAAACAAACAAACAAACACTATCGAAAGAGCTGCATCTGTCTCGATCAGCACTGGAAAAGGATGTAAATTTGCGTTCATTTCACATAAGCAGGGTGTGAACTCTAGACATTAGAGTGACACTGTTGGTATCTGTTGCCGTAGCGGACTCATTAACATTTTCCCCCAGTAGCAACACGTCTTTGGACCCACGACGGCCGCAGTGGGCCCGCGCACAGCCGTGCGCGGGCCCACTGCGGCCGTCGTGGGCCCAAGGACTTTCCCTGACTGGGTTTAGACGTACGAAAATGTCCTTTTGCTTGAGAGCTTTTCTCTGCTATTTTTCTACCGTATTAAAAAAAAAAATATGGTAGACTTTGAAATGGGGCTCGTCGGAGCCCATTCCGGAGCATGCACATGACGTTTTTGGCGTGCGGGGCAGAAATTCGCGCAAAGAAGTAACAATACAAAAAAATCACGTCACATTTCGTTACGCAATCCTTGCTAGGGAACGTCTTTTGGGGGCCAAGAGCCGTATGTGTGTGTGTGTATGTGTGTGTGTGTGTGTGTGTGTGCGTGCGTGCATGTGTGTGTGTGTGTGTGTGTGTGTGTGTGTGTGCGTGCGTGCATGTGTGTGTGTGTGTGTGTGTGTGTGTGTGTGTGTGTGTGTGTGTGTGTGTGTGTGTGTGTGTGTGTGTGTGTATGTGACAGCGACTAGAGCCCGCGTTTGAGGACGGACAAGCTTAAAATTATGTGATATTGTCCCTAAGAGAATACTCTCGAAGCAGGTTTTTGTGACTTTTTTTTAAAAATTAAGATGCTCATTGGCGAGAAAATGGCCGTTTCACAAAAACCTGTTGACCCACACTGGAGTCAGTATTTGTTTTCTTATTTTTACTATATTTTGCATATAACTAGATCAAAAGGAGATACTGAATGAGTTCGTTAACCAGCATTGTACCTCTAGAACTGTTTGAGTGATAATTAAATATTTTAATAAAAATCATGTTTTGGGGATTAATTTCACGAATTATTTGGGATTATTCTTAAAACAATTGCATCTTTTTTAAGAGAAAAAACAACAACAATCTTCTCATTAATAATCGCATGATTTTTCATATAGGGTATTAACATAAGCCTACAGTTTGTCTCGGCTGTCGGGTTCGATTAGGTCAATTGTGACCTTATGCCCTGGGTGTGAAAATAAGACAATTTTCTGCAGCACTTTTTCGGAGTCATTTGTAAAACAGCTAACACAACTTTAATTCTTCTTTTACCAAAAACAATATCTTCTCATTAATTAAGATGTGAGTGATGATAGTGTTGCGATCGACGGTTTTGGTACGCCGTTTAGAACTGATAGAGATTGTAAGATTAGTGGGAAACGGTGGGGTGGCGGAGCCGGGCCTGTATGTTAATGAACGGTGGTGCAGCAAGTCAAGCGTAATGGTTAGGAAACAGCTTACAACACGTGATGTAGACTTATTGTCAGTTTCACTCAGACCCCGTTATCTCCCCCGTGAGTTTGGTCAGATCTTTGTAACGGTCATCTACACCCCCCCTCACTCCAACCCCTCCCACGCCTCAGCCCAGATAGCAGATGTGATTAGAGAGTTACAGCTTATCTCCCCTGACGCCCCCAACTTTATTGCAGTTGACTTTAACGACTGTGACTTACGCACGAGCTTACCGACTTTTCACCAGTACGTGACTGTCCCCACTCGCAAGAACAAGACGTTAGATTTAGTGTATGGAAACGTCCCCAATGCATACCGATCGTTCGTCCTCCCTCCCGTAGGTAACTCTGACCACAATACTGTGTTTCGTGTCCCAGCATACAAACCCAAAATCCAGACAGAGCCCATAGTGAAGAAGTTAGTTAAGGTGTGGTCTAAGGATAGTGTAGAACAGTTGCAGGGGTGTTTTGAGTGTACAGATTGGGACGTGTTTTTTTATTCTAGTGCCAGTGTAGACGAAGCTACTGAAGTAACTTCTGACTATGTGAATTTCTGTAAAGATATGATTATTCCACCTAAGACAGTGAAATTGTATCCCAACAACAAACCATGGATTTCAAAGTCTCTCAAAGCCACATTGAATGAGAAAAAAGTTGCATTTCAGACTGGAGACAGAGTAGAAAGGAAAGCAGTACAGAATAAATTGAGGAAGCAGATTTTAGACGCTAAGAAAGAGTATAAAGAGAAAGTAGAGTCACAGTTTGAATCAGGTAGCTTAGCAGATGCATGGAGAGGACTTAAAACTTTATCAGGCCACAATAAACCAAAATTCAGTAGCAGTAGCATGCCAATAAAAGAACAAACTGAATTTTCTGAAAAACTGAATGAGTTCTATTGTAGATTTGAGAAAGATGATCTGAAGGATGATTTAGATAGCATGATTTCCCAGCTTGAAGTAAATGTGGCAGGCAATGTTGATGAAGACTTTAAGATCCATGGCAAGGCGGTTGAGAAGCTTTTTAGCAAACTGAATGTTAAGAAAGCAGTAGGCCCTGATAATATTTGCGGTAGAGTTTTGAGAGTATGTGCCAGTCAATTATAGCCGTTTGTTTAGCTGGTCTCTGAATGATTGCACTGTATCTAGGCTCTGGAAAACATCTACAGTCTGCCCTGTCCCCAAGAACAACAAGCCCAAGACACTCAATGACTATCGCCCTGTAGCTCTCAACTCTATAGTAATGAAGTGCTTTGAGCGTGTTGTCCTTTGTAGTCTGCTCGATCAGGTCAAGCCCTATCAAGATCCTTTCCAGTTTGCATACAAGCAAAACAGATGTACTGATGACGCCACACTCACACTTCTGCACCATGCATACACACATTTAGAAAAACCTGGCTCTTTTGTACGCATTCTTTTTATAGACTTTTCTTCAGCCTTCAACACTATACAACCCTATCTCATAGCTCAAAAACTTCTCTGTTACAATGTAACGCCAAGGCTTATCCTATGGATTGTCAACTTCCTTGTAAATAGGACCCAGTCAGTTCGCTTTCAAACAGCTCTCTCATCCCTTAGGTCCACTTCCATAGGCGCCCCTCAAGGTACAGTTCTCTCCCCTGTGCTGTTCACACTGTACACTAACGATTGTAGTGGCACTGACTCTACCCTTCTTATAAAATACTCGGATGACACTGCCTTAGAAGATCTCTCCAATAATGATGCGACTTACTTTGCAGAAGTAGAACGTTTTAGTGTTTGGTGTAAAGATAATTTTCTAGACCTAAATGTGAGTAAGACCAAGGAACTACTGATAGACTTTCGAAGAAACCCTGCCCCTGTCCCTGTTCTGATGATCGATGATGTGTCTGTTGAGCGTGTGACTGAGTATAAGTATCTTGGAACAGTCATAGATGATAAGTTGTCCTTTAACGCAAACACCTCCCTCATACACAAGAAATGTCACTCACGCATCTACTGCCTCCAGAAACTCAGGAAGCTGAATGTGAACCCCTCTGTCCTTCACACTTTTTACTGCTCTTTTATTGAGTCTGTCATCACTTTCGGTTCTGTGTTCTGGTATGGAGGTCTGAGTGTGAAGAAGAAGAACACCCTGGCACGAATGGTAAACATCTGCAGCAAAGTGACTGGCAGTAAGCAAAACAGTGTGGAATCCCTGTATGAACAGCGTGTGGTGAGAAAGGGTAGGCGGATAGCTTCAGACAGATCCCATGTCCTTGCCCACCTCTATGAACTCCTCCCCTCTGGCCGCAGACTCCGCACGCACAAAGCTAAAACACTTAGACAACAGCACAGTTTCATCCCCAAATCCATCACTCTAAGCAATCTGTAGGTACATCCACGCATACCCAAACCTAACTCCTCCCCCTATCCCCCTTTACCTGTGCAATCAGTAGGAATGGAGCTTGTTGATTTTAGAGAAGTAATTATATTGTGTTTCATTTGGTGGTGAACATGGACATACTGGGATTGTTGTTACTGAGTGTTTACCCACTAATTATTTTACTATGGTAGACTTTAATTATGCAGCTTGTGTAATAATGTGTAATAATGTACTGAGATGTTTGTATAATAAGTAGTGAGGGTTAGGACTAGGTTGAAACACGCGTATTATGTATGCATATGTAGAGGTGGGTGTGAATGTATAAGTGCCGCTCAGTTCAGTCCATAAAAGATGTTTGTGTGAGATGTGTAAGAGTTATGTGTAAAGATTTTGTAGTGTTTACTTTATATCCATTTGGAATTTGTAGCTGTGCAAGTGCAGGGAGAAAATGTTCATAATTATGCTATAATGTTTTTTATGTCTTGTTTGTACTATTTGTTATAAATGTACCACAACCGAATTTCTCTTTTCAAGATAATAAAGTACTCTTATTCTTATTCTTATTCTTATTCTTATACCCACATGAGTTTTCATAAACAGTGTTTGCATAAGCTTGCTGTTTGTCCCGACCCTGATGTAGGATTAGGTCAAATTGGTGTAAAAATCAGCAAGAAAATTGCAAAGTTTGATCCTCTAATATGTCAATGTTACTACTGCGATGAGTGACGTATAACGTCGAGTCGTCACTATGAATAAGTAACTAACAACAGTCGTGTGACTAATGATGCCATGACGTGAAGCTTGAAGTGACGGCATTTCGCTGCCGTGATATTTTCTTCAGAATAGCTATGCTAAGCCAGACCACAGAGCTTACGAATGGCAGGAATCGCGTGTGTCCGTCTTTATTTCTGTGTGCCAGTGTGTGTGGATTAGAGGGTGGGTTAGAGTAGAAGAAGATGGATTCCTTTCACTACATGAGCCCACAGAGCACACTAATGGCGGGAAGGACCGTGTGTCCGTCTTTATTTGTGTGCGCCGAGGTGTGTGTTGGTCAGAGGTTGGCTTAGAGAAGAGGGAAATGTATCAGTATTATAAGCCTAAAAATATAACAACCCTGAATGTTCCTAAAAGATAAAACGCATGTGAGCTCCAAACAATACGATATAATCTGTGGCAGTCTGTGATCTACGTTGTTTTTGGTCTAATCTGGGGACGAAGCTTAGTGGATAAGACACTGCCTTAGCAGTCGTAAGATCCCGGGTTCGAATCCCCTGGTGGGCAGGAATGGGATTTGGACTTTTCCTCATTCCCATGTCAGTATTAGTATAGATGTCAGTATTAGTATAGTTGTCAGTATTTGTATAGTTGTCAGTATTAGTATAGTTGTCAGTATTAGTATAGTTGTCAGTATTAGTATAGTTGTCAGTATTAGTATAGATGTCAGTATTAGTATAGTTGTCAGTAAAGAAAAAAATAAAATAAAAATCCGACCACGTCACACCCCTGCTCAAACTCCTTCACTGGCTCCCCTTCCCAAACGCATCCAATACAAAATTCTGTCTCTCTGCTACAAATCCCTGAACAACTGCGCTCCTGCCTATCTCTCCAACTTACTTCACCCCTACACACCTTCTCGCTCCCTCCGCTCTGCCTCTGACCCTCTCCGCCTCCACATCCCTCGCACCAAACTTAACACCTTCGGCCCCCGCTCCTTCTGGGTCTACGGTCCATCCACCTGGAACACTCTCCCACTCTCTCTCCGTCAGAAACACTCTCTCTCCTCCTTCCAGTCCGCCCTCAAAACTCACCTCTTTCAACAGTTTTAGCACTATATCACCACACTCCCCACCCCAAGCTGACCGTCGTAATGTATTCCACTGTTTGTGGTACGCAAGTCATTGTCTAAAGAGTGCGCATGCGTGCGCGAATTGTGAGTGCGCGCTTAGAGTTATAATTATTATAAGATAAGCGCATTATAAATACCGTAATTATTATTATTAATTATTATATTTGAAATTGTATAAAGTGCCCTGAAACCGGTACCACAGTGGAGGGGGAGGAAGAGCCGGAGAACCCGGAGAAAAAATCCCCGACGATCCACCCGAATTAACGGTGACAATTATTAGAGGAGAAAAGTCCGACGCCGGAACCGGTAATCGAACCTCGCACCTTTGGCATTGGTGGCACTCGCCTTAACCACTGCGCCACGGACCGCCCCATATATATATTTTCTTTTTATGACGTGTTGAACTCGTGCAAGAATATTCACCTGTGTGGTGTGCACAATAATGTAGTAAAACAGTTGCCGCAAGGGTTTCATGTGAAAGGAAAACAGAAAATAGAGGTTGAAAACCCTTTAAGGTAGATACATGAAACATGGCGTTTTGGATCAAAGATCCTTCTTCTGGGTGATATGGAAACAAGGTAGAACAGAAAAGAACACACGATAGAAAGAAAACACGTTATCCTGTATAGAGAGAACAAAATCTATATAAGATGACGTCTTTTCTTTCTATCGTGTATTATTTTCTGTTCTATGTTGTATCCATATTACTCAGAAGAAGGATCTTTGATCCGAAACGTGGTGTTTCATGTATCCACCTTAAAGGGTTTTCAACCTCTATTTTCTGATTTCCTTTTTTGTGTGGACAATAAAGTATATTTTACAGAAGTGACAGATTAGACTTGTAGATACAGTCTGGTCTCAGACTAGCGGAGTTTTAGCTGTAGGATTTAACTACCTAGGACAGGTAATTTGTTTGGATTGCAGCAGTTTCTCGTGCCACTTGGGACGTTCGTGTAGAGTTCAGGCTAGCGGGGATGCTAGATGGATTTTAACCGATTTTCGTCAGTGCGGGTTGGGACCATGGGGCGCCAAAGTGTATTAGGGTTTACGGTATGTTTATTTCTATTTTCTGACAAACTGTTTCTTCTGTCGGTAGGCTAGAGTAGAACTAAGGTCTCCAGGGCTTTTATTTTCACATCTTTTTACTTAGTGTTTATTTATCGTCCTGTATTGTCCTTTATTTATTTCCTTACATAATAATTATATTGTTTTATAAATACAGTCTAGTTTGTTATCTTTATTTCGTCGTTTTACTTTTTGTTCATTTTCGTTTGTACGTGCCTCAATGACATACCCTCGGCCACGCACCTCACTACCTTGACTCCTGTCCGGTTTGTGACATATATATTATCTTATGTTATACTGACGAGCAAAAGAAATGCGACATTTTTGAAAGATTACAAAAATGTCGCATTTCTTTTGCCTTTAGTGTTTCCGATGATTAAAAAAATGTCGCATTTCTTTTGCTCGTCAATATATCTTATCGTAAAAATGTTCACCTATGGAACGACAACCGTTCCTCAGCCAGAAATGAAACATATGATTCTTTACACGCTTAAGCTACGTTTCCATATGTACGAATACAGTACGAATACTATCAAAACCCGATGCGGCAATGGATGTTTCTTTCAATATTCGTAGAAAGCGTGTTTCCATTCTTACACATCTCTTTATTTGCTGCCTTTGAGCGGAAAAGCCGTAAAACACGTGTATGAGACAGCCGTGCTGCATGAACGGCCGAGTGTGCAAAACATTGTCCTGAAGAAAGTCTGGTCAACAAAAAGGTATGGGCACACACGATATTGAAACTTGACCTACATTCATCTCACGCGCAATGACATCATTTTACAGCGACGTTTGGCACTCTGGCGTCGTGTATTGCGCTATTAGGAACATTTGTCCGGCATCCAAAATAGTGACGTCACATTACAAAGTAAATTACGTCAAGATCTTTGCCAAGACACAATGGCGGCTGTGTTTCGAGTAGGTGTGTGCCGAAAACCAACTCACATCGGATTTATGCAGAAATAAGGTGAATAAGAAATGGATTCTTACATCGGCGTTTAGGTGATACTGAAAATCTCACTCTCGTGGTCTTAAAATTTTATCCTACGAGCTATCGCTCGTGGGATAAGGTTTTAAGACCACTCGAGTGAGATTCTCAGTATCACCTAAACACCGATGTAAGATTCTATTTATATAACGTGTGACATCCGCATTCCGCCCTTGCGGAAACCACTGATATGGCTTAAAGATCAGAATGCCGCGGGAACAATTGACGTATGACGTCATACTTCCGGTCCGAACACATCCCACATCTGAAAATAAAATGGGATCCCTGAGCAAACAAAATATCGTGTAGTGTTCCTTTTTGCAGTCTGATGCAAAATTCTGTACCGCATCGGTCAAATGGAAACACTCATAAAAAGCGACTTGCACGAACTGTTCTGTCTGGGACCCACTTCAGAGCGGCTCGTATTCGTATCGGATTTGTGCTGATGGAAAGGCAGCTTTGGTTAAATTTAGCGGCGGCATTGCTGAATCATCGGTGATCACTGGAAACAAAACATTAACGCTTGTAATCTTTCTTTTTTTTTTTTTTTTTTTTTTTTTTTTTTTTTTTTTTTTGTTGGTAACTGTGTAAAAATGGTGATTTTAGGAAACAAGGCGAAGCTGGTTCCCTCGGTATAATGTGCATCAGTATACAGTGGACAGGTCGCTGGCTTCGAAAGTTCGCACCAAAAAAGCAAAAGGTCCTCTGGCCTATGTCAGCCTTAGCTGGACCGCGCATGTACGTGCACGGGCCAGCTAACGCTGACGTCGTCCCGAGGACCTTTTTCTCACCGGTCTTAAAGCTGAGAAACAGTCAAAAAAACTCCGCCCCGCACGTGTTTTAAAAAAAACTTTGCAGGACCCAGCGAGGGCCCTGTCTTCGTGAACGTTCGGCTAACTTCGGCAAACCGGTTTGGAACTCAGTTGACTCAGTTTTCAACTGCGTTTGTCGTGCTGGCAAAACTCCCGTGAAAAAGACAGGCCACTTCCTGTATGCAGCGCGGAGTGGTCACCGCGATCACTGATCTAAACCAGCGATATTTCTACTGACAGCAACAGTAGCAGACGACACTCGACCACCCGACGGACAGAGCAGGCCATTTGTGTCTTGCCTGGACGCACACTGGATATGGACCAGGCCGAGCTATCCGTAAGTTACACAGCACAGCCTGAAGCTTTATTCGATATCGGAAGGGTGAGGAAGGAGGGCCGGTTATTTGTCGTTTTGTGTTTGTTGTTATATCTTTTCATCTGGAGTGGCCTACAGCAAAAAAAATTCACCATACGAAGGGCAGCTACTAAAAATCAGCTTGACCCATGGCGACCTTGTATCTTTTGGCATCTATGTAAACAGTCGATTCTCTCTCTCTCTCTCTCTCTCTCTCTCTCTCTCTCTCCCGCCGTGAGATGGCCTTAGTCGCCTGCTCGGCGTTAAACCCAAATAACTAACTAACTAACTCTCTCTCTCTCTCTCTCTCTCTCTCTCTCTCTCTCTCTCTCTCTCTCTCTCTCTCTCTCTCTCATCCAATTTACTGTGTTGGTTGTACATCACAATGCTTCTTTATTTATTTATATTAGCCTATATTGGACTGGAGGTACGTGTTGAAAAAATTCGTTCACAACTACAAAGTGTCAGGAGTCATACTTACAGCATGTACAGCCGTACATTCTGCCATCATAGTCCCCAACGCGTAAAATCCGTGGCTGTTGGTCAGTTTCAAAGTGTCACAGAATCGTCTGCTGTTGTCCGATCTGCTAATCGCGATGATTTCCGTGCAACAGGAAGTGGTCTGTCGTTTTCCGAGAGTTTTGCAAGCTCGGGATACGCAGTTGCCAACTCCGTCAACTGTGTTACGAACCGATTTGACCCACTTAGGGGCAGGGCCCAAGCTGGGTCCTGTAGAGTCTTTTTAAAACACGCGCTGGGCGGGTTTTTCTCATTGCACCTCAGCTTTAAGGCAAAGACTGATCTGTACACACAGGGCACACAGGAAAGGACCCGAGGCATTGCATAGCGTCTGTACTGTGACTGAATCACTGCAATCTCCCACCATGGCGGCGGAGGCGGTGCCTAACGGCAACAACAGCACCACCCCCACCAAAACCGAAAACGACTACCTTTTCGAGAAAGATGGCGATGGTGACTTTACGCCGGAGTGTGGAGTGGGGAGCTTCCAGCCCGCTTTGCTCATGAAGTGTGCCAACATGAAAGCTTTCACGGGACTCTACAGTGTCTCGGCGTTGCTTACTTCTACACTGTCTGTCTATGTCAACAGTCAGGTACTAGGCGTCCTTGCTGTTTATTCATTTATGTATTTATTTTTGTATTTATTTATGTGTGTATTTATGTACGGATAGGTGGACGGACGGACGGATGGATAGGATTGGATTGGATTGGATTGAATTGATTTGAGGGATTGAAGGATTGGATTGTCTATGTCAACAGTCAGGTATTATGCGTCCTTGCTGTTTATTCATTTATGTTTGTGTATTTATGTACGGATATATGGATGGACGGACGGATGGATGGATGAATGGGCCTGAACTGGATTGGATTGATTTGAAGGATTGGATTAATTGATTATTGGATTGGACTGATTCGAGGGATTTAATTAAATTGCATTGGAATGGAGTGGATTGACCGATTGCTTATTTTTTTTTAAATCTTGTGTTCTAATACTTACATTTGGTGTTGGAGTGAAAGCAACGTTTAAAGTAAACTTTATCTAGCACTGAATCTCCAGCCGTTTAGTGCTATTACATAAGCCGTCACATGACAAAAGCCAAGAGAACACCTTTCATGATCAAATATCAAAGCATTGTTGTGGCAGGTGACGACGCTTGAGCGCCATTTTGGATTCAACAGTTCTCACAGGACTCATCATGGCGGCCAATGACGTGGGCTTTCTCGCCGTTGTTCTTTTCGTCAGCTACATCGCCGCGCAGGTCAGTGTAGCCGATTTTTTTTTTTTTTTTTTTTTTTTTTTGGCCATTTGCTGCACCCGTCAAAATATAAACACACGACGATGCCTCAACAGCTATTGCCACCCAACAACACCGTCTGAACGAAGTATGCAGATATAACTGATAAAAGCAAGAGGCATCGATCTACATGAGCCCCCGCATCTGCGGGGGCTCATGAAGATCTATGCCTCTTGCATTTAGATGCTGTTCGTTATGTTCTGGCAAGCAATGGGTTAAATTTTGCTGAATTACTGTGAGCGCTGACGCGCCCGTACCGCCGGTTTCACAAATATTTACCCTGGGAACGTGCACGCTTATGAACGGAACACTCCAAACAAGTTACGCTGGCCTGAGGTAACCGCACTCCACCATGCCCCCAGTCGACGTACATCCACTTCTTTGTACGGTGGACTGGAGTCGGGGGGTACGGAAGGTTGGTGGTGGTGGGAGGGGCGGGGGGAGGGATTGGGGTAATGGGGTGGCGTGCAAAAGGATGCGTATAGCGTGCAGTGCCAGATAGCTGCTATTGTCTGTGTGTAGTTTCCGTTGGCATACAGTCTGTTCTTACAACAAACAAAAACTAGTCATTTTCTTTACTCTGGTGTCCTTTTCTGTTTAATCTCTGCTCCCCTTCCCACCCCCATCCTTATCCGCCCCCAGATGAAAAAAAATTAAGTTAATAATTAATAGATAATAAATAATTAATAAATAAAGAAACGATACTTCTAAATAAATACATGTATAAATATATAATCATAAATAATAAATATAGAAAATAAATAATAAATAAATAATAGATAAATAATAGATAAATAGATAATTTAAAGAAAAAGTAAATAAATAAATAAATAATTCATAAATTTATGAATCAATAATTAAATGAATTTTTTTTAAACAATGTCTTTAAATTTACATTGGCTGCATTTGTTTCCAAAATTGCAATAACAGAAATAAGTTCCTTGACTCCTTGAAGCTCTCCGTACACGTTTATTTGCAACTCGTGCATATTGTGGTGGCCCGGACCCACCTTATGCCAGCCGGTATGGTAGGGGGAAGGCCGTACGCCTGAGAGTTCAGTAAGCAAACAAACTACGGCACTCATTGTACTCCATTAACTCATTCTACCCCATCACCGAAAATCCCCAAGTGTTGCCCTTGTTCTCATCATTCATTCATTCAGTCCTCTCTGCGCCGTCTGGTGCTTGAGGCGACGGCAAGGGAACTTTTCCCTTGTCGTTTCCGTAGCAAGTTTCTTTTTACAGGGTGGAGTCGCTAGCCCCACATTTCATTCATTCATTATCTCCAATTTAACGTCCCACTAGCCCCACCCCTAACCCTCCTCCTTTATCCTGACTTGGGACAGGCAGTTAAGCCCCCGAAGGGGCCTCCCTGGTGGAGTTGCCCTTGTTCTCTGAAGGCTGCATTGCAGTGCAGGACACATATCGACCATGATAGTTCAAGGGTGATGCCAGAATAGCTTCAAGGCGCCAAGCTATTCTGGCATCACCCTTGAACTATCATAGTCGATCTTCATTCTGCTGTGGTGTGTCTGGGGTAAAATGAGTTCAGAACAAGGCAGTCTGCAGCAGAACGTCCTGCTTCCCAGCTCGTACAGTAATGGGCGGCGTGAAATAGACGTACGGTGTAGAGTCCTATCAGCACCTGAGAAACAGCCGAGAAGAGACCGAGACGCTAACGACTGTGCAGAATAAATAAGTGCGATTACGCGTGAGCTGTTGCTGCGTGTCAAAACTATTGCTAAAGTTCAACAGGTGTGACAAGATAATGAACACAAATGGTGCTGGAAACGCGTCTTCAGATTTATGCGTAAAGTTCCTTTAACCCATTCAGCCCGACGGCCGTATTTCCCTCATTTTGGAGGCGTCGTCTAACGACTACGCACCAGTCGCAGGAGATGGATCGACCATGATAATTCAAGGGCAGTGGTAGATTAGCTTGGCGCCGACAGGCGCCAAGCTAATCTGGCACTACCCTTGAATTATCATGGTCGACCCATCTCCTGCTGTAGGGCGTCAGGGCAGAATGGGTTAAGTAGGTTTCTAATGTAATCTTGGGAATACTGCTAGGCGGGTAGTTTGTGGGCTTGGTAGCGATGTTTACTGTCGTTATCATTTCTGCTATTAAGTTGGTTGGTTGGTTAGTTTGGGGTTTGACGTCCACCGCACGGGAGTAATAACAAACGGCCCTATATCTTTCGGGTTATGAGTTACAGGGAATAGCCATTGCCTATAGAGTACCACCTGAACACTGATCAACTCAAGAGCACCGCAACTGTGTCACTTTGATTTACCAGAACGATTATAATTTCCTCTTTCACAGGTTCATATCCCACGTGCGCTGGGTTACGTCACCGTGCTGTTCGGCGTGTCGGGCATAGTCTGTGCCCTGCCCCAGTTTTTCTACGGCGCCCCCAGCCACGCCAAACGTAACTTCACCACAGACAACGTAAGCACGATGGCGTCAAAGTCACGATACAGCGGGCAGATCTGTGATGGAATCATGGCCCCGCCAGATGAATGTGACGTCAGCGAATTAGGAGGTAAGCAGAACACTATTGTAATATGACGTATGGCGTATGACCCTGTCGATCAGGACACGAATCATAATATCATAATGGCAGTACTGCAATGTTATTAACACATTCGAGACATGCCGTCTCTGAATGCGCGGCAACGTTTCAAACGTTAACCCATTCAGCCCCGACATACCACAGCAAGACATGGATCGAGCAGGATAGTTCAAGGGTGGTGCCAGAATAGCTTGGCGCCCATAGGCGCCAAGCTATTCTGGCACCACCCTCGAACCATCATGCTCGATATGTCTCTAGAATTGTCTCTAGAATCAGAGGGCAACTTCAAAATCTGAGGATTTCGGTCCTGGGGTAGAATGTGTTAATAGTGAGGTTTCGTTTTCTACAAAGGAGAGCGAACTCGCGGCGGATAGCCAGCGCGTGTCCTGTGCTTTAACACATTATGCTCCAGAACAAAAATCCTCAAATTTGGAAGTTGCCTCATGAAGAATGTGTTACGCTTCTGGAAACAGATGGAGAGTGATAGTTCAAGGGTTGTGCCCGAATAGCTTGGCGCCTTGGGTTGAATTCGTGCAGGAATGGCCGCCTATAACCGCCACCGACACTCAAAGAGTTAAAAACGCTCCAAAGTTGACATCTCCCTAGAGGCATAGGTCCTACTGGAGAGCGTTTGGCTGGTTATCCGCCGTGACACGGTTATTCCCCTTGGCACGTTTACCGCATCAATCGAGGCTTGTCTCATCGTGTATCTGTAGTGTTTAGTGAATGCACATGGTTATACGTATAGGTCGCAGTATGTAAGCTAACACGGAGCCCGCAAGATAGTAGCATCCCTCCCCCCCCCCCCCCCAGTAAGCAAAGGGTCTCGGGCCCACTGCGGTTTTCGTGGGCCTGAAGACATATTGCTACTAGAGATAGAGACCTGAGGTCAGTTAACCCCTAGTGCATGCAGCCCCCGGTTTTATTTACCTATGGCTGTTTACCGATGGCTGCATGAACTTGGTTAGAATAAGTCCCCCTTGCGATACAGCGACTGGTACTGTCAACAGTGTGTGTGTTACTGTAAAGACTGTGTCAGTGTTACTGTAAAGACTGTGAGTTAGTGTGAACACTGCGTGTACTGTAAACAGTGTGTGCGTTACCGTAAACAGTGTGTGCGTTACTGTAAGCAGCGTGCAAACAGTGTGTGCGTTACTGTAAACGTGTTACTGTAAATAGAGCGTTTGGTACTGTAACCAGTGTGTCTCTTACTGTAAACAGTGTGCGTGTTACGGTAAACAGTGTGCGTGTTACGGTAAACAGTGTGTGTGTGTGTGTGTGTGTGTGTGTGTGTGTATGGTACTGTAAAATGTGTGTGTGTGGTACTGTAAACAATGTGTGTGGAGGGGGGGGGGGGGTACTGTAAACTGTGTGTGGGGGGGGGGGGGGGGGGAGGGGTACTGTAAACAGTGCCGGTGACCGCAAGCACAAGGCGGCTTAATCGAACCGTCCTACCACCCATGTATCACCAGGCCCTGCACCATCAGGTGGTGTGATGTCACACGTTGCCGACAATGCGCGTGCACACGCCGGGGCTGCACTGGCCATCATCGTCATCGGAATGCTGCTGCAGGGCGTGGCCAAGACCCCTCGATCAACCTTCATCACCATCTACGTGGACGACAACGTGGAGAAAACTAAAACTGGGTTTTACGTGGGTAAGCAGTAGTATCCACATTGTGGTGATGGTGGCGATTGTTGTGGTGGTGGTGCTGCTGCTCCTGTCGATAATGATGTAACGCGATATAACGGTCATTGCAGTGAAGGAAAGGACGGTCATAATAATGTCAACCATGCTGATCGTGATAATGAGAATGGTTGTGATTTGTTGGGGTTGTGCTGCTACTGATGATAGTGACGATGATGATGATGACGATCACTGCCATAACGAAGACAGTCGTAGTGCTCCTAATAAAATCAACTATGGGGGTCGTGACAATGAAAATGTATATATATGTATACAAATTTATAAGATGACATCGACGATTATAATAATCTTGTTTTTGTATATCAAAAAGGAATCATCACCTCTGTCGCCATCATGGGACCAGCCATCGCCTTCGGGCTGGGCGGTGTTTTCAGCACAATGTACGTCACTCTGGAAGGTAATATGTCATTTTGACCTTTTCACCTGCAAAATTGTTAATCTCTCACTTGCTGACTGACAAGCCTGTGCAAAAAAAAAAAAAAAAAAAAAAAAAAAAAAAAAAAAAAAAATCTCCCAATGATAAACGAAGCACTCTTAAGAAAGGACAAGTGCAAGCAGTCTAATAACATGTAAATGTGAACACCACCCAACTGCAAGAGGTATAGATCCTCATGAGCCCCCGTAGTCGCGGGGGCTCATGAGGATCTATACCTCTTGCTGAAACCGCTTTGAATCGATGTTCATGGGTGGGACCAAAAAAAAGTTGAATCCTGAAGCGAGAGTCTTGGGGCACTTTTTAAGCTGTAGCCGGAAAAGTCCCACCCATGCATGTTCCTGGTGGGGGGTTGGGAGGGGTGGGTGGTGGTGGTGGGTGGGGTAGGTGGGTGGGTGGGTGGGGGGTGGTGTGCGGGTGGGTGGTAGGGTGTGCATGAAGACAGTTTGAGTCCACGGGCCCTGAACGTGTTACATTTACGGGTGTTACGTTTGTGGTTGTGTTATTTTTTTAAGGCAAGTGTGTGTTAATCACAAAAAGACCCGGTGTTCTTAGATAAGAATCACGTACCTTTCGTTTTCTTTTGCATGGAGAATTGTGATCGATTTTTGTTGTTTAGCTAGAATTTTGCATGTTTTTGCTACATTCTGCAAAGCCCGACCTAGATTGGACTGTGTTACGATTGTGGTTGTGTTATCCTGTGAGAGCGTACATGTGTTATTCGTAGGTAATATGTTGTTTATTTGAGCTATCACGGTTACGATTCACGTGTTTTTTTTTTAGTAAGATTTTCTTTTGTTCGTGAGTAGAGCCGATTTCGTTTTGTTAAGTTTGGTCCGGAACGTTGTAGAAGGGTCGCACTGTCTAGTGGCCTCGTAAGTGTCACGTCGGTTAGGTGACATCGCAACATTTTCGCTACTTTTTTTCCTGTGCGCGTGTATTGAGCAGCCCTTTGTTTCGGGAATGTTCTCGTACTTTATAGAGCTACCAGGTGATAGGGATACCATACTTTTATGTGTCTTTATTATACGTTAGAATTTAGAGCTGAAGTGAGCAGCCGTGTTTTTGTAGCCTATATATTGTTTCTGGAAAATTCATGTTAATGAGTTTCGGCTGCGCGTTTTGTTCTGATTGGTTGAGTTAAATGATTTCCGTAGAAGATTCTAGATTTTGATAGTGTATATAAGGAGGGCGCTGGGAAAGCCCGTGAGTACATTGTCTTGCTTTGTCAGCTGTAGAGATACGCAATTTATTGCGAGAGACGCGGTGTATGAGAAACTTTGAGTCGTAGTGAGGACATCGCAGAAGAGACTTTGTATTCAGTAGTTTGTGCATTTGAAAGAGCATTACTGTGAGGATATCGCATCGGTGAATTAAATATTGTTGGAACTGTTACTCCAGTTTTGTCTACATCCTTAAGCCACGGTTGACGGATTGCAGCTGAATGAGGTCTATTTAAAAGAACTCTACGTGCGTGTGTGTCTGGTGTGTTTATCATACTTCGACTACAACACCACCACGTAACAGACTGGAAAGTTCTGGAAGCGGCGCGATCGTTCCTTGTGACCTCAGATATGTCGTCAAGGTTTTGTAGTACACATATTGGCTACATTTCGCAACATTTTTCGGAATGCGCCTCCTCGTTGTTAGTGAAAGACTGTAGACAGATCTAGAGTGTATTTTTTTAATTGAATATTAATGAGTTTTGGTTACGTTTTCTTTTCTGATTGAGTTTTTAAATTGCTGGATTGTTGATGAAATTTGTAATAGTATAACAGTGCGTATTAGGAAATATGTGGGTGCATTGTATGGGAGACACAGTGTATCAAAACTGCGGATGCATTGTACGAGACAGTATGTCAAAGTGTGCATGCATTTGTGAATGCATTGTGCTGAGATTGCATCGTGATAACAAACTACTGTTGGAACTGTTACTCCAGTGCCACCTTGTGCCACGTGTGACGAGTTGCAGCTGAGTGAAGTTTCTTTACACGAACCCTACGTGTGTCTGGTGTGATTGCATCATACTACGACCGCGTCTACCACGTAACATCGGGCTAAAATCCGAAAATTTAATAAATCGTGTACGTGTCCCTTCTAGCGTGTGTCTTTGTTGAAAATTTGTGCACCATAATTATGGTTACTACGTAAAATTATTATATTGTAACGTCACTGTTCTTCGTTCGCATGTTTTATATTGCGTTGGGTAGAGCTTCGTTTTGTTTACGTCATTGCTAACACTTAATGAATCAGCCTTACTCAACTACTGCAAACTATTTTGATTTATTCCATAGTTAACCACTTCACTGGCGAGAAACACATGGACACCGCACTACTGCAAGAGGTATAGCTCTCATGAGCCCCCGCAATTGCGGGGGCTCATGAGGATCTATGCCTCTTGCCGAAACCAGTTTGCATCCATCGTTGATGGGACGGCTGGATAGCGCTCTGAATTGACGCAGGATTTCAGACGTACAATGCACGATCGCTGGCAGTGAAGGCCTTTGAGTGCTGATGATCATTGACTGACCTTGTCTCTGCAGACACAGACCTGCACCCCAGGTGGATCGGCGCGTGGTGGCTGGGGTACATCACATTTGGAATTGCCGCCTGCGTCTTCGCCCTGCCTCTCTTCTGTTTCCCGCGCCGCTTCAAGGCAAAGGAACCCACCAAGAAAGACGCAGGAAATCGCAGCGGGACTGGCAGTAAAGGGCAGGCTGTTGTTCTGATTGCAACAGGTGGTCGTCTTAGTAATTCTACGTTGTTTTGAAACCGAAACAAAAACATCCACATACGAAAACAGCACTAAAAAACGTGCGAGTCAAACTGTTCACACCATAATGCGTCAACTGACGACGTCGTCAAAACCGCCTTAAGTAAAACAAAAGCCAGGGCAACACTGTTTTATTTACGAGATCAAAGAGGTTGACGTTGACTGCCAGTGCAGTATTTTTTTTTTAAATTATTATTTTTTTCTTTTTCTTTAAATCGAAACATGTCTGGAACGCTTCGTTACAATTTGTCTTTAGGGGAGGCCCATACTATTCAAGTATATAATAATTAAGTACACAACGTTCTGACAACCAGAGGCATTTTTTTCTTCTTCTAATAGTTGTTTATGATGTGTGACCTTATGGCTGTATCGTGTATTGGCCAAACAGCTTTCGAAGGCTTCTTATCCTAGAGATCCTAGTTTAACCCTTTCAGTCCTGAGTCCCTACAGCAGGAGTTGATTGACCGTGATGATTCAAGGGTAGTGCCAGAATAGCTTGGCGCCTTAAGGCGCCAAGCTGATCTGGCACTACCCTTGAATTATCACGTCCAATCCATCTCCTGCAACTGGTACATAGTCGTTAGGCAACACCTCCAAAATTTGAGAAATGTGACCTTGGGGCTAGGAGGGTCAAGGTCATTAGGCTGCATTTTGATTGACGCCCACGTGACTCACAGGCCTACCTGTCTTGTGTTTCAGGGTGGTTTTCCGCCCTGTGTCGTCTGATCACCAACCCCGTGTACGTGTGTACGGTGCTGTCCTCCTGTGCCTGTCTGTTTGCCGTGGCGGGCGGACAATCCTTCGCGGCCAAATACATCGAGAACCAGTTCTCTTTTCCAGTCTGGAAAGCCAACATGTCGATGTGTAAAGAATTTCGATTCACGTGTAGAAGAGCGCACAGGCGAACTGCAATACAGACTAATTTATTCTCACAAATGAGCTGAAGGAATGGTCTTCATAAAACGTTCACACCCTTTGTGCTGTCGGGACAAGGCAAACGCCACCAAAGCGCAAGAGTCATAGACCCTCGTGA
>BTPG01000003.1:13145099-13155099 GCA_036245525.1 Semisulcospira habei
GCAGTTCTGGAGATGTTTAAAGTGTTGCCTGTGTGTATGGTCCAAGCTGATTATCCGCGGTGATTTCCCTCTCGTTCGCTGTTGGGAGTCGTTCGTTTCAAACGAAGCCTCGCTCTTATCTTAAAGGCCCACTACCGCCGTAACTGTATTCAAAGATACAATTCTGTACTATATGGTTAGAAAAAGCTACACACAGGCGTAGTTGTGGTTCATTTAGACACAGGACAATCCAGTTCAGCAAACGCCGTCTTAATGTCATGTAACTTGACAAAGTATCAGTACTAGAAAAAGATTGACACACTAGCGGCTGCGCAGAATAAATAAGTGCGATTCCGCGTGTTCTGTTGCTGCGTGTCCAAACTGCCGTTGAAGTTCATTAGCTGTTACGACAAGGCATACAAATGGTGTTGAAATGTGTCTTCAGATTTACGCGTAATGAAACTTTAATGCGACCGTATGACTAGGGTCCGCTAAGCATCACTCGATACGAATTTGGAACATACGATAAAACTGGTTGTCTTTTTTGGGCAAATGAACTAAATAATTACGGTATTTATAATACGCTTATCTCATAATAATAATAATAACTCTAAGCGCGCACTCACAACTCGCGCACGCATGCGCACGCTTTAGACAACGACCCACGTACCATAAATAGTGAAATAAATTACGACAGTCAGCTTGCGGGGTGGGGAATGTGGTGATATAGTGCTAGAACTGTTCAAAAAGAGGTGAGTTTTGAGGGCGGACTGGAAGGAGGGGAGAGAGTGTTTCTGACGGAGAGAGAGTGTGAGTGTTCCAGGTGGATGGACCGTATGCAGAGAAGGAGCGGGAGCCGAAAGTGCTGAGTTTGGTGCGGGGGATGTGGAGGCGGAGAGGGTCGGTTGCGGAGCGGAGGGCGCGGAGAGAAGTGTAGGGGTGAAGTAAGTTTGAGAGATAGGCAGGAGCGCAGTTGTTCAGGGATTTGTAGCAGAGAGACAGAATCTTGTATCGGATGCGTTGAGGGATGGGAAGCCAGTGAAGGTATTTGAGCAGGGGAGTGATGTGGTCGGATTTTTTCTTTCTGAGGACGAGGCGGGCAGCATTGTTCTGGACGCGCTGGAGAGTGAAAGTGGGAGTGAGGGAGGCCGGAAAGGAGAGAGTTGCAGTAGTCGAGGCGAGATAGGATGAGAGAGACAGCAAGAGTAGAGATGGTCTTACAGGTTTAATTGTACCTTTGATGTCGATTACTGACCACTGCTGATCAGGTAATGCCTTAATAGATACACTGGGAGCGACTACACGCTAAACTAACCCGTAAGTAACTATTTCCCTTTAAAGAGTTATAATTGCGTGTTTACGAGTTTTTTCAGGGTTCGGCCGTACACTTGAATGCTACACCTGTGAGTCGATAGTTAACTCATTCTACCCCAACACCGAAATCCTTAAATTTTGCCGTTGTCCTCTGAAGACTGCATTGCAGTGCAGGACACAGATCGACCGTGATAGTTCAAGGGTGATGCCAGAATAGCTTGGCGCCTATGGGCGCCAAGCTATTCTGGCATCACCCTTGAACTATCACGGTCGATCTTTATCTTCCTGTGGTGTGTCTGGGGTAGAATGAGTTAACCCTTTTCATCCTGAAACACATATTGACTGAAATAAATTTGACTATGCCAGTTCAAGGGTGGTACCCGAATAGCTTGGCGCCTGAGGCGCCAAGCTATTTGGGTCACCACCCTTATACAAAAATGATTGATCTATCTCCTAATCTGTGATGCATCCTTCATAGGTCAATCAGCAAATTTTTAAAAGATCAGCCTCAGCATGTAATGGGTTAAGGGATGATGAGAGCGGAAATGTTTTTAAACACTATATCGCACCATAGGTGACGGGTGGGGAGGGGGGGGGAGGTGTTGGTTTGGGTTGGGTTGTCTTGTCCAACCTTTGAGTTTTGGGCGTTCAATTACGAGACGTCAGCCGCAACGCTATACGACACTACCGCAACTATTGGTGCGAGGCGCCTTTAATGCCAACTTACAAAAATATTGATTTCCTCCTTAGTTTATTTCTCATATTGTTTTGGAGCTTCTTCTTCTTCTTTAATCTGTAGGGAAGTGGAGGGGGGGGGGGATGTAAACCAGTACATTAAAAACCTGTCCTAGCTGCCACTCGGTGTTGTATAGTGGTCACCTGTCTATAACAGCCACCCTTTCCTTCGTTTTACCGTAACTTGACATTAAAAGGTCACCTGCTCATATTGGCCAAATCTGTACTCTCTTGGGTGACGGAACGGTCACCTGTTCATATTGGCCAAATCTGTACTCTGTGTACTCTCTTGGGTGACGAGTTATGTGCATTTTTGATTGTATCATAAACGGGCCGCCCTTAATACAACACTGAGGCAGACTGACTGCCTGAGAAGGGGAATAGATTGTGTCGGCCGTGTGGTTTCAAATCCTAGACTGGCGAATATTTATTTTGTGTCCTTTGTTTAACTCATTCAACCCCACGCACGCATTTCTAAAATTTTGGAGGCGACATCTATCGACTATGCACCTGGGTGTGGGGGTGTGGGTGTGTGTGTGTGGTGTGTGTGTGTGGTTGGTGTGTGTGGTGTGTGTGTGGAGCCAGCGTTTGAAGACGGACAAGCTTGAAATTTAGGATATTGTCTCTAAAAGAATTATCTCGAGAACCTTTTTAGATTTTTTTTTGAATTAAGGTTCTCATTGGCGAGAAAATGGCCGTTTCACAAAAACCGGTTGATCTACCCTGGAGTCCGTAATTATTGTTTTTACTAAATATTTTGCACATTGCTAGATAAAAGGGAGATACTGAATGAGTTTGTTTACCACCATTGTACCACTAGAACGTTTTGAGTGATAGTTAAATATTTTGTTAAAAATATATATTTTCACGTTTTTGGCATTAATTTCACAAATTATATGGGTTAATCTTAAAACAACTGAATCATTTTTTTACGAAAAAAACCCCACATGCTTATTAATAATCGCATGATTTTTCGTATACGGTATTTACATAAGCCTCGGCTGTCGGGTCCCATTAGGTCAATTGTGAACTGTGTGCTCTAGGTGTGAAAATCATAAACTTTTCTGCACCACATTTAATAATAATAATAATAAGCGCATTAAATAGGCGCTTTATCCCAATTGAAAATCGGCTCAAAGCGCCGCCGCGAACTGAACCCAACAAGCACGCTCACGTGAATCACGCGCATTCACTCACACACTGAACGTAAACACAGAACTTTCACGTGGTGCTAAGGGCAAGCTCAAGCGAGCTACTGTAGTTTTTTTGGAAATTCAAAATCGTTTGTATTTGAAATTTGATTAAGTGGACTGAAACTGACACCAAAGTGGAGGGGGAGGAAGAGCCCGAGTATCCGGAGAAAGAACCCCCGACGGTCCGCCCGAATTAACGGTGACACTTACTAGAGGAGAAAAATCCGACGCCGAAACCCGTAATCGAACCTCGCACCTTTAGCATTGGTGGCAGGCGCCTTAACCACTGCGCCACGGACCGCCCCGGAGTCATTTGAAAAAACAGCTGACATATCTTTAATTATTGTTTTGCGAAAACAAAAACTATCTTCTCATTAATACCGAAATGACTTTTTACAAAGTGTTTGCATTAGCCTGTTGTTTGTCCCGGCCCTGGGGTAGGATTAGGTAAAACAATGTGTCCTGTAAGCCAATGGCATACAAATCAGCAAGAAAATTGCAAAGTTGGTCCTCTGATACGTCAAATGTTAGTACTGCGATGAGTGACGTATAACACTGAGTCGTCACTATGAACACGGCGACGTGGGACTAATGATGCCATGACGTGAGGCTTGAAGTTACATCATTTCGCTGCTCGTGCTATTCTTTTTCTTCAGAATAGCTATGCTACGCCAGATCAGAGATTACGAATGGCGGGAATCGCAGTATGTCCGTCTTTATTTATGTGTGACAGTTTGTGTGGATCAGAGGGTGGGTTCGAGATGGATTCCTGTCGCTGCATGAGCCCACAGAGCGAACTAATTCCAGGAAGCGCCGTGTGTCTGTCTTTATTTGTGTGCGCCGACGTTGATCAGAGGCTGGCTTAGAGAGGAGGGAAATGGATCAGCATAATAAGCCTAAATAATTATGAACAACTCTGAATGTTCCTAAAAGATAAACGCATCTGAGCTTCAAACAATACGGTAGACTTTGGGATGAAATCCTCATCTTTAAATCCTCTGCCTTCTTTGGGATTTTGTACAGGTGCAGTATGATAAAATTTGCTAGAAATCTCTTGATGGATGAGAAGAGACATGTTTGGTGCTTTGATTCATACCCGCCTTGGCTTAACCAACGGATGGCGAATTGATGTGGGTACCAGTTTTTGGCTGCGCTTGGGTGTGGAGTTGGTACGGTATCAGGCTCATAGCGAGGAAATGAGTACGGCTGATGTCCTTATTTCTATTTAATTTTGTGCATGGCAAATGTGCACTGGGTGGGCAGTAGTGTTATTTAGGGCGTTGCAGGATCAGGGGTTGCAGGCGCGGATCAGGTACCTCGGAAGGGGGGGGGGTCCAACTTTGTCTTTGGGACCTTCAACCTGACACAAACAGCCTCCTTGACGCTAGACCGTCTTCCGTCTTCAAACAAGGGGTGTGGGTGGGGGGGGGGGGGTGGGGGTGTCTAGACTCTCAGCACTTACCAAAATATCAAACTTCGAAGAGGGTGGGTGGGTATAGTTACTGGCATTTGTCACTATGATATATGTCAGTGCTTAGAGCTACTTTTAGAATTAGTGCTTAAAAAATCTCTATTTTATTATTTTATTATTATTATTATTATTATTATGTCGCTGATGGTTTCAGACAAAAATGTACATGTGACTGCCAACTGGCACTGAATATGTTAATTTTGACTTAAACCACTTGAACGCAATCCAACTACTATAGACATAGATCCTCCTGAGCCCACGCGACAGCGGGGGCTCATGAGGATCTACGTCTCTTGCTGAGGCAAATGTGTATCCTTGTTCCTAGGACAGCTGTGGCTTTTGGTCGTTGAATCAACACAGATTTCAGAAACCCAAAATATGTCCCGCGGCAGGGAAGGGGGTACAGCCTCTTCCAGTAGTTTCATCTTTGACAATATCTCTCGTTGCTCTGCTTTATGCGTGTTGGCGTTGTTCATTCTCAATGTTGGAATTGAAATAAAACACACCATTTACTTGTTACTTTCCTTTTTTTTCCTCCATATGGCACTGTGTTCTTGTATACATAGGCCTATGGTCACTCTCGTGTGTGTGTGTGTTGGGGGTGGGGGTATGGGCGAGTGTGTGTGTTTGTGTGTGTAGTATGTAGTGTTTCCGATGATTCCCAGAATGTCGCATTTATCTTGCTCCTCTGTATGCATATAATTGGTGTCGTTTTTTAAAAATATTTTTATTTAAAAAAAAAGAAACGAACAAATAAAATTAAAAAAAAACCACCTCTATTCCTCGTGCAGCCTGTGTTTACAAACAAAATATAAAATATAAATACGAATAATCTAAATGCCGAAATCTACCGATCTGAATCAGTGTCATTTGTCTTTAGTGTTTGTGTATTGCACGTGTACTGCTCAGTACAGTAATCAAACACGTGTACCGAATTGCTAACACATTTCTTGACAAGAGATATGCGAATTGCAACAAAAGTTGAGAAAAATGTCGAGTTTCATTTTGCATGGCTGCTGTCATGGCATATTACATTAGTCTGCTCGTACAACGTGCACCGCAACCTGTTCACTCAAATGCATGGACACCAATAATTTGCATGACAACGGCCACACAAACTGACTCAAAACCTGTACAAACAAGTTTTATTTCAATGTGTGTGGCTGCTATCATTGCATAATATTATTGTCTGATCGTCAAACATGCACAACAACCTGTTTAGTCAATTGCGAAAGCCTCAAACCCGAATCTGTGTGAGGAGAAGAGAATAGTTGACTGTAGCAGATTCTTCTCGGTCGGCTAGAGGCATAGAGTTTAATGAGTCCCTACAACTGCAGGAGCTTATGACAATCTACGTCAGCTGCAGGGCCTCATGAGAATCAATACGAGTTGAGGACAGAAGGGGCTGATAGGATTCTGTGTTTAATACATTGAAGACGACCACGAACGGCCGCGTGTCCGCATCTCTGTCATATCGAATGAGTTAAGGTAGAAAAAGTGCTCCATAGAAAATTGCGTTTTGAAAATTGATCATCTGGTGGACTTACTTCAAAGATAATTAACACATATTAAGTTTTTGTTGTTTTCTGGGTGTTTGTATGTATGTTTTTTTGTGTATGCTTGTTTGTTGCTTGTTTGATTGTTTGTTTTTGGCGTGTTTATTTATTGTTTTTTTATTGATTGATTGATTGATTGATGATTTGTTTGTTTGCTTGTGTATTTCCTGATTGATTGATTAGTTGATTGATTGGTTGATTGGTTGGTTGGCTGGCTGGCTGGCTGGGTGGGGTGGGGTGGGGTGGGGTGGGGTGGAGTGAGTGAGTGAGTGAGTGAGTGAGTGAGGCAGAGACCCCTTGACGCCTATTGAGGCCCCAGAGGACGAGTTGCGTTGGTGGTGCGGGTAGTGGGGAACTCTTACAGCGCCTCCCCCGGGATCACCCTAGTCTAGGGCCTCTTGGCCTTTGTGAGGCACCCTCGTGTGTAATCCCTCCAGACTAGCATAGCAACCTTCTATCCCAAGACCGCCCGTGCGTGGTCCCTGGCCACATCCTCTCCGAGGTGACTCCCAAAAATGAGCAGCACGAGCCCCCAGGCTAAACACGGCGGATCTAGAGGAGAGAACCTCGAAATGAAATCATTGTCCTGCTGCCTTGCAGGCGTGGCCGCTTGGCTGCGGAAAGGCTAAGGGAGGAAAATCCTGACATCAAAGCCCCCGTGTCTCCGGGGAAGGTTTTTGAGCCAGAGACTAGGACAAGGACAGTCTGATATAAAACCTACGACCCGAGGACCTCGATGCCAAGGGTGGGGCCAGTATTGCGCACACTGCACTCCACCAAAAAGCTCCGCCGCGCGACTTGGCTTGACTTCGCGAACGAAGATTTTATAGGAGTTGCCCACGACGTCTGCAGGCTTGTTCGTGGCTGCGGAGGCCAATCCGAGACAGGCAGGTTCGACCGCAGTGGCTGCAGGGGAAGGTATGGCCAGGGTTCTGAGCTGCGGCATCTCTGTTTTTTCTCCTGAGCCGCTTGTCCTTAAGGCTAGCTCTGTGAGAGTCCTCAAAGGAGACAGCTGCCTTGTAAATGGTGGAGCGCCAGGTGTCACGGTCCGCAGCAAGCGAAGACCACTGGTGGTGGTCGATTTGGCAGGCACTAAGTGACTTCTTGAGACAGTCTTTGTATCTCTTCTTTGGTGCCCCTCTGTCACGGTGTCCAGTAGCAAGCTCGCCGAACAGGGTGATCTTTGGTAGGCGATGATCCTCCATCCTGGAGACGTGCCCCGCCCGTCGGAGCTGTGTCCGCAGCAGCAAAGCCTCGATGCTCACAGTTTCAGCCTGTTCAAGGACCTCGACGTTGGTGACATAGTCACTCCAGTGAATGCCCAGGATGGTGCGCAGGCAGCGCTGGTGGAAGCGTTCGAGGAGTCGTAGTTGGCTGCGGTAGAGGGCCCAGGACTCGGAACCATACAGCAGGGTGGTGAGGACCACAGCTCTGTACACGCTGATCTTGGTGCCTGTTTTCAGCTGTTGATTGTGCCACACCCGCTTGAAAAGTCGCCCGAAAGCGCTGTTCGCTTTTGCCAGCCTGCTGTCAAGCTCCTTGTCCAGCTTGGCGTCCGACGTGATAATGCAGCCAAGGTAAGTAAACTGGTGCACTGACTTTAGTTCAGACTCACCAATGGTGATGTGAGGAGGGCGATACACTGTCTTGGGTGCCGGCTGATGGAGGACCTCTGTCTTTTTCAGACTGACCTCGAGTCCAAAGAGCTGGGCAGCATCTGCGAAGCAAGACGTGATGCGTTGCAGGGCTCTCTCTGTGTGTGCAACGAGGGCAGCATCATCAGCAAAAAGCAGCTCACGAATCAGTTGGTCTAGGGTTTTCGTGTGGGCCTGCAGTCGTCTGAGGTTGAACAGGCTGCCATCGAGACGGTACCTGATGTACACTGCATCGTCATCATCGAGGTCCACTGTGGCCTGCTTCAACATCATGCTAAAAAAGATGGTGAAGAGGGTCGGTGCCAGCACGCAGCCCTGCTTTACGCCATTGAGAATAGGGAATGGTTCTGAGAGGTCATTGTTGAGTCTGACCTGTCCTTGCTGGTCCTCGTGTAGCTGGACAATCATGTTGAGGAACTTTGGGGGACAGCCAAGTCGCTCCAGGATCTGCCACATGCCTTGCCTGCTCACAGTGTCGAACGCTTTTGTTAGGTCGACAAATGTTACGTACAGCCCTTTGTTCTGTTCGCGGCACTTCTCCTGTAGCTGTCTCAGCACAAAGACCATATCGGTGGTGCTCCTGTTGGCTCTGAAGCCACACTGGCCCTCTGGGAGTTGGTCTTCAGCGATGGCAGGTACCAGCCGATTCAGGAGCAGCCTTGCAAGGATTTTCCCAGCAATGGACAGCAGGGTAATTTTCGATAGTTGGAACAGTCAGACTTCTCGCCTTTGTTCTTGTACAGGGTGATAACGACTGCATCACGGAGATCTTTTGGTAGTGTTCCTTCCTCCCAGCAGCAGAGAAAGAAGTCATGGAGCTTGTTGTGCAGTGCTGTGCCTCCATGTTTCCAGATCTCTGGCGGTATTCCATCAATGCCTGCTGCTTTGCCACTCTTGAGCTGGTGGATGGCTGTGAGGGTCTCTTCAGCGGTGGGCGGTTCGTCCAATTCAACCTTTACTGGGAGGTGTGCACACTGCACTCCACCAAAAAGCTCCGCCGCGCAGGCTTTAGGAAACGCCCACGGACCATGACACCGACCTTTCCAAGTCTTGTAGCGATGGGCAAAGGGCAAAACGGCAGGTGAAAGATGCCACTGGAAGCCGCAGTCTCAAACCTGCATGCAGGCGGTTCAGGATACTGGGGATGACAACGTTACTCGGCACACCCTGAACGACCAAGCAGCTTTCTCTAGGAACAGCACTGCTTGCTCCACACGTAGAGGGGCATAGAAAAGGTGGCCTAACCAGAGCATCCTCCAATATACATCTATTAAACATTATATTCTATGAATTGTCTGTTGGGCCAGTTGTTCAGCAGAATTTCAGTGACTAGACATTGCTTCCTAAGTGATCTCTTACATCATACACATTGCTTCCTAAGTGATCTCCTAACCCCCGCCCGGGTCTGCCCTGGGGGACTTGGGTGGGGTTAGGTATTTTTTAGTTCCCAGGGTCACCCTGGTCAGCCCCACAGGGTGGGTTTTTCTCTCTATTCTGGGGCATGCGTTTCTGTCTACCCTTTGTCCATTCACCTGTATTTGCCTTTTTAAAACTCTCCCTACTGTCTGCACTGCCTGTAGCTCTTGATGTTGGATGTGTGTTGCTAAATGGTCTTAGCTTTATTTAGGCCCCATGTTGTAGGTTTATTTAACGTATTTGGCCGGCTGGCGACATACATTCAATTTTCTGTTTAGTTTTTTTCACAAGCAGTGCAGGCACGTCCTGAGAAAGCCTTGTTGCTGTCGGGACGTTAAGCAATGTACAATCAATCAATCAACTAAGTGATCTCCTACATCATAGACATTGCTTCCTAATTAATCTCTTATATCGTGTGCGCACTGTAACGGTGTTTCCTATCCTTCGTCTATAACTACAACAGTAACATTATCACTACGAGAATACATAATTTACATTTTGAGCGATTTGGGACGCTGGTTGGGTATCTTTGTGTAAACGTACCACACATCGAGTGCTCTGTGACACTGTTTTTTCCTTGTGTGTTTCCCAGCACACCATCAGTCATAAGCGATTATTCACGCTTTTTTTGAAAACTTCAAGTAACTCTTCATCTACTGGACAGTTGGTCAAGAAACATTG
>BTPG01000003.1:13162599-13200099 GCA_036245525.1 Semisulcospira habei
TCATTTTCTGTACTGGGTGTCTCTGTACTTATTTAGTTATCATTTTTTTGTTTATATACATGACTGGTCCTCATCCATCTCCTTAATCTCTCACGTGCTGGCTCCAAGCGCCACACCCTGGCAAACCACCTCAGCTGGTGGGCTAAACCACGTGAGGGGGTGGTGTTCACATTGCACCACTAGGCGGATGAGCTGTTTCTGACAGCCAACGGCTAGAGGACGGAGGAGATCAGGTTGGATCCAACGGCCAAATGTGGGGGAGTAAACTATTCAAATCAGGAGTGGAGCCCCGAAGGCAGACAGCTGCCTGTATTCACGCACTGTTCTGGCAGCTCCTGCAGCCAAACTGGTGCCAAACGTACTGCTTTGCATTCCTTTGGATACATCAGCGAGGCCGAGAGGGGGATCTTGACGACTGGGCACCCCAGGATCTCCATACACTTCGCCCAGGCTTGCGCCCTGGAGAGGTCACTCCAGTGACTGACCCAGCAAGCGCATACTCCATTGTCTTCCGAGACAGGATGCCAAAACATATATATATATATTGCTTGTCTTCAGTATATCTCATGTTGTAGTATATTAGCAACGGCAAGTTTCCAAAAATGACGTATTTGCATCTGTGAAAACTTCACCGTTGTGTAATAATAAAGCTTCATCATTATCATCATCTTCTCTCTCTCTCTCTCTCTCTCTCTCTCTCTCTCTCTCTCTCTCTCTCTCTCTCTCTCTCTCTCTCTCTCTCTCTGTCTCTCTGTCTCTCTCTCTCTCTCTCTCTCTCTCTCTCTCTCTCTCTCTCTCTCTCTCTCACACACACACACACACACACACACACACGCACAAATACACACACAACAAACAAACACACACACACACACACACACACACACACACACACACACACACACACACACACACACACACACACACACACACACACACACACACACCCTGAACAAAATTGTTTAATTCTTCAAATACATCATAACTGTGATCACGCCGGGTCTCTGATCTGGTGGAAATGCCTCCGTTAACTATTGTCACAGATATCAATAGTCGTCAAGTTCATCAGTATTGCAATAGTAATTTAAACATAAAATTAGAAAACAATCTTTTCATCTTTTCTCACCAAGAAACCCATAATTATTAAGGCTTTAAATAAGTCATTTTTTCATCAGAATCTTACAGAAAATGTTCAGTGATCGAAACGTTTGCGAATATACTCCCCAGATAGACCCAGTCGGGTAGTAAACTATAAGAACTATCTCTATCTATCTATCTATCTATATCCCGTAGTCTTGCCGACCGTTGGGGCACCACTGATGACTTGGCAACCAGCTCCCTCCATTCCTCGCTGTTCTCTGCCATTCTCAGCGTATCGCCCAGCTTCAGTCCTGTCCACTCTGAGATATTGTCCTCCCATCTTTTCCTCTGTCTTCCTCTCCTTCGTTCCCCTTGCACAGTGCCTTGCAGGATTGTTTTGGCAAGCCCTGCTGAACGCGTGACATGCCTGTCATATAATGGTCTATGGGAGACAACTCATGTATAGTGGTTGTCTCTCCGGTGATTATGTCCCTTAGGAACTCGCGCATGCGCAGAAAATAAATAGTGTGTTTTACCGCAGAGTTAGAAATGGCTTCCCTGTATTTTGTGAGTGCATCTGTGGTTTGAATCTAAGTCCATCCAGCCCACATAGAAGCGATAACACGACATGGTGTCAGAAGTAAACGTGCAGCTTCAGTGACTGTTCATTTGAAGTGTATATTTCTGGAAGAGGACAATGTTCAAGCCACCAAAAGAATTTAACTTTCATGAGCCAGCCGCGTGGGCCGGTTGGAAAGAGCGTTTCCATCATTTTTGTCTGGCAACAAAGCTGAACAGAGACAGTGGCGAGGTGCAGGTTAGTAGTCTTTTGTACGCCTTAGGAGCAGAGGCAGGCAAGATATTTGCAACATTCAACTTGAATGCCGAACAGAAGAAAGACTTCGACATTGTTGTGGGCATGTTTGACGAATATTTTCTTCCGAAGAGGAATCTCATTCATGAGAGGGCTACGTTCGCGAGAAGAGACCAGCATCCAGGAGAGACAGTAGAAGAGTACATTATAAGTCTGCATGACCTTGCAACGAACTGTGAATTTCCGAATAAGGACGACTGCATTCGGGATAAACTTGTGATAGGCCTGCTAGATAAAGAACTTTCTGAGAAGCTTCAACTTACAGCAGACCTAACGCTGAAGTCAGCAACTACAATGGCTGGACAACAAGAGCAGGTTAAAAGAGAGTTACAGCTACAGGGAGCCACGGGGCACAACGTTGACAGAGCGAGCCATGGAGATAAAAATCACAGAAAGAAAAACTTTCCTCAAAGGGGAGGTAGGCAGAATCAGCAGAGTGGTAGCAAGATAGACCAAGCTCTAACTTGTAGTAGGTGAGGACTGTCTCACATGAAAAAACGCTGTCCGGCAATGGGAAAGAAGTGCATGAAGTGTGGTAAAATGTCACAGTTTGTTAGAGTGTGTAGATCAAAGACAACGAGTGTCCAAGAAGTTGAGACTACAGATGTGAAAGAACTCTTTGTTGGATCAGTGGTGACTGACCATCCTCCTTGGCGAGTTAACCTGGTGGTGAGAGGCAAGCAGATCAGCTTCAAGATTGACACGGGCGCAGATGTCAATGTCGTTAGCAGAGCAACGTGGGCAAATCTTGGAAAGCCTTTTCTGAAACAAGACAACGTCACACTTGTCAGCCCAGGTGGAAAGTTAAGGAGCCTAGGAGTATTCAAGACTACACTCGAAACTACTCAAGCTTCCATCTACGTCATAGATGGGGAGGCAGACAACCTCCTGAGCAGAGGCACAGCCACAGAACTTGGCCTTGTGAAGCGTATCGGAACTGTCGGTCTGGGAACAGTGAAGTGCCCGCCGGTGAAGATTCGCTTGAGGGATGGAGCGACACCATACAGTGTGACTGTCGCAAGACGAGTACCGATTCCCCTTCAGGAAAAAGTGAAGAAAGAGCTTCAACGCATGAAAGACGAGGACATCATCGAGGAAATCACAGAACCAACAGAGTGGGTGTCACCTATGGTTCCTGTGATAAAACCGAACGGCGACATCAGAATTTGTGTTGACCTCAAGAGACTTAACGAAGCAGTGCAGAGAGAAAGGTATGTTATACCGACCGTGGCTCCATAAGCTTCAGGGTTCCACTATCTTCACAAAATTAGATGCACGGAGTGGATTTTGGCAGATTCCCCTGGATCCCGAGACAGCCAAACTTACGTGTTGCATCACCCGTTTGGACGCTATTACATGAAACGGTTGCCTTTTGGTATTTCAAGTGCACCAGAGATCTTTCAACGAACAATGACTGAGATCCTGAGCAACATAGAAGGTGTCATATGCTACTTTGATGACATCTTACTCCATAGTAAGAGTGACGAAGAGCACGAGAAACTGATACAAACTGGCATACAGAGACTGAACAGAGTGGGACTAACTCTGAATGAGAGCAAGTGTGATTACAGGAAGCGTGAAATTGCTTTTCTTGGTCACATTGTGAGCGCCAAGGGTATCAGACCCGACCCAGCCAAGGTTGATGCCATCATCGACCTACCAGATCCAGCAGACGTTGCTGAGCTGAGAAGATTCTGGGGATGATTAATTACCTTGGGAGATACCTTCCACAACTTTCAGCTACACTGAAACCACTGAACGACCTGCTGACTAAAGAGAGTGCATGGGCCTGGGGGCCCGAGCAGGCTGCAGCATTCCGCAAAGTTAAAGCTGAGAAACAGTCAAAAAACTCCGCCCCACACGTGTTTTAAAAAACTTTGCAGGAGCCAGCGAGGGCCCTGACTTCGTGAACGTTCGGCTAACTTCGGCAAACCGGTTTGCAACTCAGTTGACTGAGTTTTCAACTGCGTTTGTCGTGCTGGCAAAACTCCCGTGAAAAAGACAGGCCACTTCCTGCATGCAGCGAGTGGGCACCGCGATCACTGATCTAAATCAGCGATATTTCTACTGATATCAACAGTAGCAGACGACACTCGACCACCCGACGGACAGAGCAGGCCATTTGTGTCTTGCCTGGACGCACACTGGATATGGACTAGTCCGAGCTATCCGTAAGTTACACAGTACAGCCTGAAGCTTTATTTGATATCGGAAGGGTGAGGAAGGAGGGGTTATTTGTCGTTTTGTGTTTGTTATTATATCTTTTCATCTGGAGTGGCCTACAGCAAATATTTTTTTCCATACGAAGGGCAGCTACTAAAAATCTGCTTGACCCATGGCGACCTAAGATTGATCTCCCTTGTATCTTTTGGCATCTATGTAAACAGTCGATTGTCTCTTTCTCTCTCTCTCTCTCTCTCTCTCTCTCTCTCTCTCTCTCTCTCTCTCTCTCTCTCTCTCTCTCTCTCTCTCTCATCCAATTTACTGTGTTGGCTGTACATCACAATGCTTCTTTATTTCTTTATTTATTTATATTAGCCTATATTGGACTGGATGTACGTGTTGAAAAATATTCGTTCACAACTACAAAGTGTCAGGAGTCATACTTACAGCATGTACAGCCGTACATTCTGCCATCATAGTCCCCAGCGCGTAAAAATCCGTGGCTGTCGGTCAGTTTCAAAGTGTCACAGAATCGTCTGCTGTTGTCCGATCTGCTAATCGCGATGATTTCCGTGCAACAGGAAGTGGTCTGTCGTTTTCCGAGAGTTTTGCAAGTTCGGGATACGCAGTTGCCAACTCCGTCAACTGAGTTACGAACCGATTTGACCCACTTAGGGGCAGGGCCAAAGCTGGGTCCTGTAGAGTCTTTTTAAAACACGCGCTGGGCAGGTTTTTCTTATTGCACCTCAGCTTTAAGGAGATGCTGACCACAGCACTGACACTGGCCTACTTCGATCCTTCCAAGCCGACCATAGTATCTGCAGACGCGAGCAGATATGGGATCGGTGGTGTTCTGCTACAGGAAGGTGGTGATGGACTACACCCTGTTGCATTCTGTTCGCGCACCCTCACGTCTTCAGAGCGTCACTACGCGCAGATCGAGAAAGAGTGTCTGGCCGCCGTGTGGACCTGTGAGCGTTTCGAGCACTACTTGATGAGACTTGAAAGTTTCACATTACAAACAGACCATAAGCCATTGGTCGCAAAAGATCTCTCAGAAACACCTCTGAGATGCCAGAGACTTTTAATGCGACTTATGAGGTTCAAGCCTCATGCTGAGTTCAAACCTGGCAAGGACTTGGTCATTGCTGATACGCTGTCCAGAAGTCCATCAGCCAGCAGTGCCGCTACTACAGAAGAAGATGTTCAGGCATACGTGAGTGAAGTGACATCTTCTTGGCCAGTATCTGAGAGCAAACTACGGGAGATAAAACAAAAAACAGATAAAGACATCTGCCTGAGAACAGTTCGTGAATACACACAGACTGGTTGGCTGACGTGAAACTGGCAGCGAGAGACTATTTTGCTGTTCGTGGAGAACTGAGTGTTGTCGATGGAATTGTGACAAGAGGTGATTGAATTGTCATACCCTACAGCATGCGTCCAGAAATCCTAGACAGGATCCATGATGGACACTTAGGAATCACAAAGTGTCGTGAACGTGCCAGACAAGCCGTCTGGTGGCCACGGATTTCAAAGGAAATCCAAGACCGTGTTTCAGCATGCCAATACTGTCTTGAGAAGAGGCCGTCACAGGCTAGTGAGCCACTACTACCATCGAAAATGCCAGATCACCCGTTCCAGAAGATTGAAGTGGATCTTCTTGAAGTGCAAGGACGTCATTACCTCGTATCAGTTGATTATTATTCAAGGTACATAGACATAAAAGCACTCCCAAGTAACCAGACATCAAACTCAGTGATCGAGAAGTTAAAAGAGATCTTTGCCACCCATGGCATTCCAGAAACTGTGATTTCAGATAACTGACCACAGTTTGGTTCTTTCCAGTTCGCAAGATTCGCCAGAGACTGGAAGTTCAAGCACGTGACTAGAAGCCCGGGTTATCCACAAAGTAATGGTGAAGCAGAACGTGGAGTCCAAAGTGCAAAGAACATTCTGAAGCAGGATGATCAACACATGGCCCATGTTGATATACCATGCGACGCCTATCCCTAGTTTAGGTGCGAGTCCTGCAGAACTAGCGTTTGGTCGCAGGCTACGTACGACCTTGCCTGTGCTACCTTCCACGCTAGAGCCAAAGACGGTTGATCCAAAAGTTATACCAGAAACAGCACTTTGATCAGACAGCACGTCCCTTACCGGAGCTTTGCCCAGGACACCCTGTCCTTGTGAGAGATGAACGGGAGACCGGGTAGAAGCGTCCAGGTGTGGTAATCCGTCAAATCGCACCAAAATCATACCTGGTCAAAACTCCAAGCGGAGTACGGAGACGTAACCGCAAGCACCTTAGACGCAGTGTGCATACAGAGAGTCCAGCTGTTGCCAGCGAGCCGAGGCAGATGGTCGAGAACAAGGAGCTAACAAGTGGATCGACGACGCCCGACGAGCTTCAACAGCCGCAGCAGTCCCAGGATTCGTCTTCAGCACAAGACTCAGCCCAGACAGAAAGTCTACAGCCTCCAGGCAGACCACCTGATCCACAAATTGTACAACCATACACTACTAGATCTGGCAGGGTGGTGATCAAGCCTGCAAGATTCCAGTAATTCGAGGACCTGATGTTTGTTGTGGTGTAGTTATCCATGTATGGTGAACATACATGTAGAGTCGCATTTTTTGCGATAGATAGGATTGTGTAGAGTAAAAGCTGAGAGCTTGTGTTTTTAGGTTCAAGTTTGTTCTTTTGTAATAATTAAACAGACGCTTTGCTGATTCTCTTATTATTAATACCCCCACCCGGGTCTGCCCTGGGGGACGTGGGTGGGGTTAACTACTTTTTAGTTCCCAGGGTCACCCTGGTCAGCCCCACAGGGTGGGTTTTCCCCTCTATTCTAGGGCTTGTGTTTCTGTCTACCCTTGGTCCATTCACCTGTATGTTCCTTTTTTAAACTCTCCCTACTGTCTGCGCTGCCTGTAGCTCTTGATATTGGATGTGTGTTGCTAAATGGTCTTAGCTTTATTTAGGCCCCATGGCATCGGTTTATTTAAAGTATTAGACCGGCTGGCGACATACATTCAATATTCTGTTTAGTTTGTTTTTTTCACAAAGCAGTGCAGGCACGTCCTGAAAAAGTCTTGTTGCTGTCGGGACGTTAAGCAATGTACAATCAATCAATCTTATTATTAATGATAGAGACGCTTTGCCGGTCTTATAAAACTTGAACATTTATATTTACGTTCGATCTCAGAAAGATGTGGTTTCGTTTGTTAGATAAGGATTTGATTTTGTCCAGTTTAGATAAGTTTTAACTAAAAGAGGGAGGTGTCATATAGGAGACAACTCCTGTATAGTGGTTGTCTCTCCGGTGATTATGTCCCTTAGGAACTCGCGCATGCGCAAAAAATAAATAGTGTGTTTTACCGCCGAGTTAGAAATGGCTTCCCTGTATTTTGTGAGTGCATCTGTGGTTTGAATCTAAGTCCATCCAGCCCACATAGAAGCGGTAACACGACAATGCCCATACCGCTTCATTTTGTTTTCTTCACAATGGCTAATAGGTCTTCATAGGGCCCGATGGCTCACCTGATTCTGCTTCCCACTTCCTCGTTCGTGATGTGATCTCTGTATAAAATGCCAAGCAGCATTCGAAAAGATCTCATTTCATTGGCTTGCATCCTCCTTTCAAGGTCTGTTGTGAGGGTTCATGACTCACAGGCATACAAGAACACTAAGATTACTAAGGAACGCATCAGTCTGATCTTGGAGCAGAGCGTGATGTTTCTGTCCTTCCATATGGTCTTCAATTTTGTCAGTGCTGTTGTTGTCTGCGCAATCCTGGACAGTATGTCTGGTTTTGATCCCTCATCTGTCACAATGGCTAATAAGTATTTGAATTTATTAACTTCTTCTAGTTTTTGGCTTTCAATCATGACGTCAGTGCCAATGTCACTGGTGTTATTTGTCATCAGTTTGGTCTTCTCTGCACTGATTTCCATCCCATACACAATGGCTGTACTGTCCAGCTTTTCCACGAGCTGAGCTAGCTCCTTCACTGTTCCTGCAAGGCCATCAACGGCGTCCGCAAAGCGCATGTTTGTGATTGTTCTGCCTCCAATACTGACAGTTCCTTTATGATCTTTCAGAGCGCCTGTCATGATTATTTCCAGGAAGATGTTGAAAAGAGTAGGTGAGAGCAAGCAGCCTTGTCTGACTCCGACTGTAGTCCTAAACCAGTTTCCTATTTTGCCGTTGAAGCAGACTGCGCTAGTGGCCTTGTTGTAAATGTTTGCTATGACTTTGATCAGGTTGGCATTGATGTTGTATAGCTTAATGGTGGACGAAAAGGGCTGCATGCCACACCCTGTCAAACGCTTTCTTAAAATCCACAAAGACATAATAGAGGTCTTGCTGGTGCTGGAGGTACCTCTCAAAAAGAACTCTCAGGTTGAAGATCTGCTCAGTTGTGCTGCGCTCTGGTCTTAAGCCTGCCTGTTCCTCAGCTATGATTTCCTCTGCCTGTGGCTTCAGCCTGTTTAGTAGAATCTTTAACATGACTTTGCTTGGGTGGCATATAAGACTGATCGTGCGATAATTCTGGCATTGATGTAAGTTGCCTTTTTTGGGGAGAGTTATTATAAGTGATTGGGTCCATGGTGTGGGCCAATCCCCTGACTGTAGATTGTTAGTAAGGCGCTTATCATGTCTTCTTCCCCTTCTTAGACTAACTTTGCAGGAATGAGATTCAAATGAGATGCTTAGCATCTCATTTGAACAGAAGTGTACTTGTGGTGTACTCCCCCAGTATGAATATCTGAGGATTACACTGGCAAACGTTATTTTTTCCCCCGATTTATATCATTTACTTACCGTCAAACTATCCACAACTCACAATTCCACCCAAACGTAACTGTTCTAACCCATTCAACCCATCCATCGCTACCACACTACTACAGGAGATAAAATAGACCATTAACACTTTAAATGTGTCGCAAAAACAGCTTGGCGCCACTAGGCTACAGAGACAACACCCTTGAGCTATCATGACCGAGATGTCTTATGAACCGTATTGTGGTCTTCAGAGGACAACTTCAAGAAGAGATGGATCGATCATTTTAGTTCAAGGGTGGTAAGATCTGCAGTCTTAGGACTCAATGTGTCAATCAAATATTCACAGGCATTTAACCCACGGACGCATTTCCCAGGTCCTGAGGGTGTTACCTAGCGACTTTGTACCGGCCGTAGGAGATGGATCGACCATGATAATTCAAAGGTAGTGCCAGATGAGCTTGGCGCCTGAAGGCGCCAAGCGCATCTAGCACTACCCTAGAATTATAACAGGCAATTCATCTCCTGCTGTAAGGCGTTGGGGCTACGTGGGTTAACTCTTACCAGTTCGCTCTATTTGAGGCCAGTGAACAAAATGACTTTTACCCTCACACATGACCAAGCAAAAATGCTGCTGAAAGCTCTTCTAGTGCTCAAAAGTTGGCTTATTATACATCATATTAAAGTGCATTGAGTCAGCTTTCAGTCAGGATAAGTAAAAAGTCTGTACTTAACGTAGTTTAGAAGTTGTTGTTTATTTAGCGACGAAGAAAAAATGGTGTCCGGTTTCCAAAAACAGTTTTCACGAAAGTCACTAAGAAGAAAATTTTTTTGTTTCTTGCCCCTTTGTTTAAAATGTGAATCCAGTGTGTGGACAAATCATTTCTACACATTTTTGTGAAGTTTCAAGAAAATGTGTTTGAATTTCTAAGAGTTACGCAACATAATCTACACCGGTCAAGGGCAGGAAAAAGTGGGCGTGTCAACACCTGGCATGACTGAGACAACAAACATGTGCTTCTCTGAAAATCTCTGACTTGCTGAAAATATCACTGAGGCAATACACAGCAAGTAATAAAACTTGTTTATGTACTTCATAAAGTTTCACGATTCTGAACCAGACAATAGGTAAACAAAGACTCACATGGATAGCACATGGTCAAACCAAAATAGAAAGTGTCACAATGACCTGCGATGGTTTTCTTTCGTTTTTTCCACATCGCTGGTGCTGGAATCATGTTCAGTGGCCTGGTTGCTGGAAAATTCCCCTTCAGTGAGATACTCTTCACTTTCGGACTCAGATAAACTCATTTTGACGGAATATTCTCAGAGAGAAATCGCAAGCAGTGAAAATAACGCAGTAGGGAAAGCAAGATGGTGGACGTAGTGACTCGATCGATAACAAAGGTCACGAACAAACTCAAAATTAATATTTTTTTCATTCTATCATATGAAAGTGACTTTCTAATGTCAATAAGTTATTACAATAATACTGAGAGTAAAAATTAATTGGTTTTAATTCAGTAAACACAATGGAATTTTCCATGGGCGTGGCTTCGTATGTATACATACGATGGCCAAGGGAGCGAACTGGTAAGAGTTAAGCTAGAAACGGGCCATTTTCATTCGTCAAGATTTTAATCATCACCATACACACTGTCCCCTGTGGTGCCCATGTAAGCTCCCCAGTTCTGCTGCGCCTTCGGCAAAAATCGCAGTGACGTAATCGGGCTCTCATTGGCCAGTACTTTCATCCGCTCGTGCACGGTGATGTTTGCAGGCACGTGCATTTCCTGCTGCATGTAATCTTCCAGTGTGATTTTGTAGATGTCTGTGTCGAATTTCATCTTAACGAAGTGGGCCTGCTCGTCGCGCATGACTCCCACGGAAAGCAGGCTAATAAGTAGGTCAAGCTTCCCATCGCCGTCCACGTCACCAAGAGCTCCTGGCAAATAGGAAGATGAGAAGAGTGATTATGAATAAATAATTAGGCTGACAGACATCGAGAAAGACATAACATGATCACTTCATATGATGATAATTATAAAAATCACGATTGTTGATTATCAAAATTTACATTTTCACTCAAAAATGGGAGAAACAAAATATTTTGGAATTACATATATATATATATATATATATATATATATATATATCACATAATCTTTAACCCTTTGCGTGTCGGTAGCGGTTTGTGTCGCGATGGTTCCTTCAGGACTGACCAAAGAAGCTGTGGCCAGTATACACGGGGACTCGTGTCCAATATTTCAAAGGTACACATGACAATTTCTGGACTTTTTCAGTTATAGTTTCAAATTTCTGTACTTGTGGTAACAAGAGAACTGCCGAGCTGTACATGACTGTTGTACCCAACTGTTGCCCAGTCATACTTTGATATAGGTTATTTAGTTATTACTATTATTATTATTATTATTATTATTATTATTATTATTATTATTATTATTATTTGAGTTTAACGCCGAGCAGGCAACAGATGCCATCTCCCGGCGATACTTTAATGTCAGTGGGCCAAGGAGGAGGTATAGAACAAGATTAACTCTTCCGCGGGCAGCCACATCAGGATACGCGGCATCAGCGTAAAGAAAAGTTATAAAAGGTTTGGCCCGCCAACCACATAGAGAGTAGTTAAGGTCATACCCCAGCAAGCAACGGTTCTCCGGCCCGTGCGCGGGCCCACTGCGGCCGTCGTGGGCCGGAGGACCTTTGCTTGCTGGGAGCTTGCCCCCTCCTAGCCCTCCAAGTGGCTTTCTACACCACTGTACAGACCTGTTGTGCGTTCGTCAGGCTGCACAATAATACAAAATGGGATGTCGTCTTTGATGTCTTTTTTGCCGCGTGACCATGGAACCTTGTTTTCTTCGGTGTGGACACCATACTTTGCATATACCTTTTTGGCTCTCTCTCGGTCCCTTGCCGTCAGTTCTGAATACAGAAGAATTCATAGAAAGAATGAGCAAAGAAAACGGCAGCATAGTGGCTAAAGTGTCCTAATATAAAGGTAAGATAGAAAAAAAATTAAATAGACACAGACACAGCAAAAAACAGAAATGCATTAGGAAACGCTCAGGATGAAGCGAATCAAAAGAACCACAGAAAACTGACTAAAAATAGAACCCCAAAAGACAGGTTGTTTACTGTTAAGGCCTTAACAAACCAAATCAACTTATTGCAATTTCGCAATATTATTTGCAATAATTAACCTTTGTTGTATTTTTAAATGAAGCCAGTTTACACGTATGGCAGTACACGCACACGCACGCACGCACACGCACACACACACACACACACACAAACAAACAAACACAAATTCAAAACTAAGCAAAGAGACAGAGGAAATAACCAACCAACCAGCAAACAACAACACATGTTCCACCACCCCCACCCCAACACACACACACACACACACACACAGAGAAAGAGAGAGAGATAGAAGCAAGCACAACTTGAACAAACTTAAACCGGAAACATTCATTACAACATACGTTATTTTAATGAGCAAAGAAAATGCAGCATTTTTGGAATGTCGCATTTCTTTCGCTCGTCAGTATAAAAACCTACTGTAGCGGTATTTATTCGCGCCCCTCTCCCACAGTTTGATGGGATGCGTCATGGTCGTGCGGTCAAGCGCGAAGAGCTCTGCGTTGTTGGCTGTCTGATCCGACTCGCACTCGACATAATCCTCTCTTGTCGGCGCCTTGTTGGGCAGAAACGAGTCGACGGTCATATCCTGCAGCATCATATCCTCTCGCTCGTGCAACTCGTAAAGACGATCTCCAACTTCGCGTCGAGTAATCTGAAAGAAAACAAATACACCCAAACCAGGGAGCATAAAGCCAGTAGCAAAACGCCTTCGGGCCCACGACGGCCGAAGTGGGCTCGAGGACCTTTGCTAACTGGGAGGATAGTTGGGCCGACAGCCCTGCGCAGGCCAACTGCGGTGGACGTCGGTACTGTCACACGAGTGAAGAATTCGTAGGTAATGCTCAACTCGAAACAAAGCTCAAGAAACCACGAACGTTGACTGGTCTGCTCTGGAAGAGAAACATGACAGAACGTGGCAAAACATTGACTGCAACCGCCATGATCTGCAACCATGACCCATGTTCCATCTCTCCGGTATCAGAAACGTATTTTGTGTACGAAATGCCTGTTCGCGGTGGCTCGCATTTTTGCATTCAAATAGCCGTCTCGTGAATAATTATTCGGTAATCCACTTAAAAAAATATTCTTTAGCCTATATATCATTTTTTTTTTTTGTCCGTCCTCGGAACACTCACAATACGTTGTATGCCTGTGGCGCCGTGGATGGCCCCTCTCTCCATTGGATCCCTGCCCAAGCGGCCCTGCACTCTGAACAGGAAGACGTCCCGGTTTTTGGAGTCGGTGCGCGCGATGAGATCGGAAGTGATGTCATACTTGCCAGTTGTCATGTTCCATAGTATTGTGCCATCCCTTCCATCCAGAATGATTGTCTGTAAAATCGAGGTATTAATTTATTGATCTATATATATACAGTCCAGTCAGTTAGCACAAGTTCTCGGGCCGACGTCTGTCCGAAGACCTTTTGCTCAGCGGCTTGCTCGATCCCAGACAGATTACAAAGTAAAGTAGGTAAAAGCACTGTCAAGGGAGAGAAGTGTGCATGATCGACCAGTGATCATAGATCTACTTTAAATTTAAATTTTCATGCACCGAGTGGCTGGATCAGTGGGATATGTGATACGCCCCCCTTTGGTGGGGGGGGGGGGGGGCTTCCATATGCATTGCTTGCAGTCCCTTTCTTAGAGCACCCCTTCTTTCCTATCTTTTTTTTTGTGCTTTGACCAAGTAGATCTATGATCACTGGTCAATCATGCACACTTCTCTCCCCTGACCGTGATTTTACTTACTTTACTTTGTAATCTTCCTAAAATATTAACACTGGCAGTCTCCCCCCTTTTTTTTTTCGATCCCAGATAGTCTGAGCTTTTTAACCATAGTCTACTCGGCGTCAAGCATGACATCAGCTAGAGACGAGCGCCTTACGTCAGTGGCATTGTAGTAGGGCCAGGCGCCCCAGCTCCAGTGAATCATGAAGTCCAGCACGCCGTCTTCGTTAAAATGCCCGGGAGCAGGTGTGCTGGAACAGAGAGCGACATAAGCCAACGCGTCCTGCTGAAACTGAGCCGTCCCTCTATGGACGAATGAGTGACGGCCTCTTTTAACAGAGTGCGACGTACTTCGCAATTGTCCCCAAGAACGGAAATATAAAATGGCCTTCAAATTGAGTTTCCGGGGTGGGGATTCACTTAAAAGGAATGGAACAAGGCTGATAGATTTACCAGTGTTACCCGAGGCCAATATCACGAGATTTACCAGCGTTACCCGAGGCCAATTTCACGAGATTTACCAGCGTTACCCGAGGCCAATTTCACGAGATATACAAGTGTTACCCGAGGCCAATATCACGATATTTACCAGCGTTACCCGAGGCCAATATCACGAGATTTACCAGCGTTACCCGAGGCCAATATCACGAGATTTACCAGTGTTACCCGAGGCCAATTTCACGATATTTACCAGCGTTACCCGAGGCCAATATCACGAGATTTATCAGCGTTACCCGAGGCCAATATCACGAGATTTACCAGCGTTACCCGAGGCCAATATCACGCGATATACAAGTGTTACCCGAGGCCAATATCACGAGATTTACCAGCGTTACCCGAGGCCAATTTCACGAGATATACAAGTGTTACCCGAGGCGAATTTCACGATATTTACCAGCGTTACCCGAGGCCAATATCACGAGATTTACCAGCGTTACCCGAGGTCAATATCACGATATTTACCAGCGTTACCCGAGGCCAATATCACGAGATTTACCAGTGTTACCCGAGGCCAATTTCACGATATTTACCAGCGTTACCCGAGGCCAATATCACGAGATTTACCAGCGTTACCCGAGGCCAATATCACGAGATTTACCAGCGTTACCCGAGGCCAATATCACGAGATATACAAGTGTTACCCGAGGCCAATATCACGAGATTTACCAGCGTTACCCGAGGCCAATTTCACGAGATATATAAGTGTTACCCGAGGCCAATTTCACGATATTTACCAGCGTTACCCGAGGCCAATATCACGAGATTTACCAGCGTTACCCGAGGCCAATATCACGATATTTACCAGCGTTACCCGAGGCCAATATCACGAGATTTACCAGCGTTACCCGAGGCCAATATCACGATATTTACCAGCGTTACCCGAGGCCAATATCACGAGATTTACCAGCGTTACCCGAGGCCAATTTCACGAGATTTACCAGCGTTAACCGAGGCCAATACCACGAGATTTACCAGCGTTACCCGAGGCCAATATCACGAGATTTACCAGCGTTACCCGAGGCCAATTTCACGAGATTTACCAGCGTTACCCGAGGCCATTTTCACGTTAAAAGCCCTTCCATTAACTCGTTCAGTGCCAACTGACGCAGACGTTGTTTCTGCAATCTTCGTTAATTCAACACAATAAGCCCTAGATGTCCCACGAACATAGATTCAAAGTGGTGTCGGCAAGAAGCATAGATCCTTATGAGCCCCCTCGCAACTGCCGAGGCTCATGAAGATCTATACCTCTTGCAGCTTAGTGGGGTGTTCAATTTGTGTCGACACTAAACAGGTTAACACATTTTGCGCCTGGACCGAAATCCGCAAATGTTGAAGTTGCCCCCCTGAAGACTGTATTACACTTCTGGAAACAGATCGAGCGTGATAGTTCAAGGGTTGTGCCAGAATAGCTTGGCGCCTATGGGCGCCAAGCTATTCTGGCACAACCATTGAACTATCACGCTCGATCCATGTGTTGCCGTGGCGTGTCTGAGTTGAATGAGTTAAGCATCAGTTGAAAAAGTTCGAATTTTCTCACCTGTAAGACTCCCTTCCGTCAAGTTTAATCCTCCAGATGACTTCAAGCGTCTCGCCATCAAACAGCATGACATGTCCATCGAAAGAGTGCATGAGAATGTCCTTGACCCCGTCATGGTTCATGTCCACCATTACCGGAGGCACCATAACTCCTTTCTCTTCTGTTCTATAAAAAGTTGGTCAGTAACTTAGTCCAAAATTCATTATAAAATTCGACACATTTCATGAAATTTCGCACATCGATTTCCTTACATAAATTACAGACAATTTATCAAGTACTTTTAGGCGTGTCCGCTTGAAACAGTCACTTAGATAGTTACTTGATTTTCATGTATGACTGCAGCGTATACGACAAAAACTAGATCACAGCAATACCGCAATATCCTGCAAAGCGAATGAAAATGTAAACAACTGCAGGTCAGCCTTAGTATATCACGGTATCCGGGAGAAATATAGAAAGACCGCGTTCCACGCGATTACGTTATTTTAATGCTGAATTAACACAGACTCGTGAAGAAAAAATAAAGTTGAAAAGAAAAATGACATCGGGCCGACGTCAGCATTAGCCGGCCCGCGCACGGCCGTGAGCAGGGCAAGCTAAGGCTGATGTCGGCCCGAGGACCTGTTGCTCGCGGCGCATCCTCGTGGGAGCCAGAGCCAGAGACCTTCGCGAGTTATATCAGACACCGTGGAGTGCGTCATTCTGCGGCTGACGTTATACTTACAGGAAGATGGTAATTTCTCCCTTGTCACTGGGGGCTTTGAACCCCCACTGGTTGTAGCTCCCCTTGACGTTGGGTACGGGGGAGTCGCGTGGCTTCTTGAAGATGTGTCGGTAGAAGTCGGGTACGGAGATGGCCATGAACCTGCCTGAAAAGAACGCGAGAGAACGAATGAGGGGCGGATCAATTTTTTTCTCGTGCGGGTGGGTCTATGCTTTGCAAGAGCAAGTTTTCCTTTGGGAATTTTGGTCGAGAAAAATGAAGTAGCGTGGTAAGAGATCTTCTTTGTATCTTCTTCTTTTCCGTCCCTTCTGTTCAATCGTGTTTGTTTTACTATGATTTTATGGGTTTGTTTTTTTTAACACAGCTGGAGACGCATCGACCATGATACTTCAGTGGTAGTGGCAGATGAGCAGTGCCGACAAGAAAACTTTCAGCTCTTGGTTGCTACTGGCGACACCGTTCGGTGGAAATTATTCTTGTAGTTACGCGCCTTTTCCGCCGAACGGTGTTCGTCAGTAGCAGCCACAGAGTTAAATCTGCAAGAGACACGGACCCAGAAGGCCCTTGCGAGTATCTGGTGTTGAGGGGGTTACGTAAGTTCATAACACACGTTGTTTTTCTCCCTACTTCACACGACCAGTCACTTTAGCCCAAACGTACCATGTGACCGTTATATAAAAACCCCTGTAGCGAAAAATGGCGGACGTTTTGTAGCCCTCTCGATGACGCGTCTTGGATGCCAGTTTTGTTTTATAAAAGATCGCCAAACGTTCTAAAGTACAAAGTTACGTAGTATTATTCGAAACAACAAGCACACTCTACGTGAGACGCCAACGTCATGACATTTTAAATTACGTCATAAGTATATTATGTATAAATGTATATTCCTTTGACGCCAGTCATGTCTGGAGTGATCCAGGTCGCAAGATGTCTTCAGTCTTGATTTCTTTTACGAAAATAGTGGAGGAATGAAAACAAATACGTTATTGGTCGGAGGTGTTCGCTGCACGGACCCGTGTAGGCCTTTGGGAGGTCAAAGGAATCAGTGTGCCCCTCAGGCCTTCGGCCTGAGGGGTACAATGATTCCTTTGACCTCCCTCAGGCCTACAAAGGTCCGTGCAGCGAACCCCTCCGACCAAAACTTATAATATCCCTTAATAAATTCGTGTCACATGATTTTCCGTAATACATTCATGTCACACGATCTTTCATAGTATATTCCCAATGCGCAAAAGGCCATCGGGCAGACGTCGGCCGCCGTTGGCCCGCGCACGCCCGTGCGCGGGCCGACGACGGCCCAAATGGCCTTTTGCGCACTGGGTTCGTGTCACGTGAACTGGTGCTTTTGGACATTGCTGCTTATTCGTTTTAGTGCTGTTCTGTTGATATTGGTCCAAAATTACAGAGTATCACACTTGCACACAAACCTCCAACAGTCTCTCCCCCAGTGCCGTAGAGAATGTACTGCGACCCGTCTTTCCGCGTGTGGGTTGTGGGCACGCAGTAAGTCTCTCTCTCCTCGGGGAGGGTTAGTGGGATCCCCAGCGCCTTGCCCGTGGCCCCTGACAGCGCCAGAAGCCAACCCGACCGTCGGGAGTGCACCTAATCAAAGGCAAACAGTACGAGAACCTTTGTGTGAAAATACATGTAGAAGATAATGGAAAAGGAAAGGGATGACTGCCACTGATAATCCTTTAAGTAAGACTACCAAATAAAGTAGATAGAAGCACTGTCAGTGGAAGTCTGCATAATTTGCAGAAGATGATTTCCCGTGCACACAGGACGCAATCAGAACATATATTTGCCTTCATACTGAGAGGGGCGGGGCTCGGGGTTACAAGCCTTTGTTCGAGGTATTAAAAAAGAAAACCGAGAAGAACAACAACAGTGACTTAAATTCCAACAACTTAATAACAGCTGGAACAAACTAAAAAGTGTCGAGACAAGAGATCGTGCTTTACATTCTCAAAATATCAAATAAAAAAAAACCGGGGTGGGGGTGAGGACTGGAAACCACCTAGATTCGCCTCTGCATGTGCATTTAATTTGTCCAGTTTTTAGAGACATTTCTTTAAAGTGATAACCCATGTAATCCCAAAGCGGCATTTCCCAACTTTTCGAAGTGTCAACGAACAATTATGTACCAGTTACAAGAGATGGATATACCAAGATGATTCAAAGGTAGTGCCAGATTAGCTTGGCGACCAATAGCGCTAAGCTAATCTGGCACTACCCTTGAATCAGCATGGTCGATCCATCTCCTGCTAAATGGATGAACACAGACTCGCACTGAATGGAGTCAGACTGCACGAGCCTAAACTATCATAATAGGGAGGAGAACGGTACATATATATTCTACATGCGTACATAAGACGGCGCTGTAGGATCACCGCCATGGGAGATGACCAAATCGTTAACACCGTCGTAATCAAAGTCCGGCAACTCAGCGTAGCTGTAGATGTTCCAGTTTCTGTTGATGACTTCCGGGTCCCCTGTCCATAGGATCTCGCCTGCGAGCAAAAACTCAAAGTGACCTGTGTTCTACTGCCTTGTCTTAGTGAAGGACTGTTTGATTGTATGTATTGTGTTGAGTGCTTCCCATCAGTAAGTTAACTTTATCAAAACTTATTGTGGTTTACAGTCATCTATCTATCTATCTATCTATCTATCTATCTATCTATCTATCTAATCTATCTAATCTATCTAATCTATCTAATCTATCTAATCTATCTAATCTATCTAATCTATCTCCCGTAGTCTTGCCGACCGTTGGGGCACCACTGAAGACTTGGCAACCATTTCCCTCCATTCCTCTCTGTTCTCTGCCATTCTCAGCGTATCACCCAGCCTCAGTCCTGTGCACTCTGAGATATTGTCCTCACATCTTTTCCTCTGTCTTCCTCTCCTTTGACCTGCCTACACAGTGCCTTGCAGGATTGTTTTGGCAAGCCCTGCTGAACGCGTGACATGCACATACCACTTCAGTTTGTGTTTTTTTCACAATGGCTAATAAGTGTTCATAGGGCCTGATGGCTTGCCTGATTCTGCTTCCCACTTCCTTGTTTGTGATGTGATCCCTGTATGAGATGCCAAGCAGCCTTAGAAAACATCGCATTTAAGTGGTTTGTATCCTCCTTTCATGGTCTGGAGTGAGGGTCCATGACTCGCAGGCATACAAGAACACTGAGATGATTAAGGAGCGCATCAGTCTGATCTTGGAGCAAAGTGTGTTGTTTATGTCCTTCCATATGGTCTTCAATCTTGTCAGAGCTGTTGTTGCCTGCGCAATCCTGGACAGTATTTCTGGTTTTGATCCCTCATCTGTCACAATGGCTCCTAAGTATTTGAATTTCTTAACTGTTTCCAGTTTTTGGCCTTGCACCATGATTTCAGTGAAAATGCCACTGGCGTTATTGGTCATCAGTTTGGTCTTCTCTGCACTGATTTCCATTCCATACGCAATGGCTGTACTGTCCAGCTTTTCCACCAGCTGAGCTAGCTCCTTCTCTGTTCCTGCAACGCCATCAATGTCGTCCGCAAAGCGCAAGTTCGTGATTGTTCTGCATCCAATACTGACAGTTCCTTCATGATCTTTCAGAGCGTCTGTCATGATTCTTTCCAGAAAGATGTTGAAAGGAGTAGGTGAGAGCAAGCAGCCTTGTCTGACTCCAACTGTAGTCCTAAACCAGTTTCCTATTTTGCCATTGAAGCAGACTGCCCTAGTGGCCTTGTAGTAGAGGTTTGCTGTGACTTTCATCAGGTTGGCATTAATGTTGTATAGCTTTATGTTGGACCAAAGGGCTGCATGCCACACCCTGTCAAACGCTTTCTTAAAATCCACAAAGACACGATAGAGGTCTTGCTGGTGCTGGAGGTACCTCTCACATAGAACACTCAGGTTGAAGATCTGCTCAGTTGTGCTGCGCCCTGGTCTGAAGCCTGCCTGTTCCTCAGCTATTATTTCCTCTGCCTGTGGCTACAGCCTGTTCAGTAGGATCTTTAACATGACTTTGCTTGGGTGGCAAATAAGACTGATCGTGCTATAATTCTGACATTGATGTAAGTTGCCTTTTTTTGTGGTGAGTTATTATAATTTATTGGGTCCATGGTGTGGGCTAATGCCCTGACTGCCAAATCATATTGCAGATTGTTAGTAATGCGCTTATCATGTCTTCTTCCCCTTCTTGGACTAGCTCTGCAAGGATGTTAATAATAATAATAATTAATAATAATTACGGTATTTATAATGCGCTTATCTTATAATAATTATAACTCTAAGCGCACACTCACAACTCGCGCACGCATGCGCACGCTTTAGACAATGACTCACGTACCACAAACAGTGAAATACATTACGACGGTCAGCTTGGGGTGGGGAGTGTGGTGATATAGTGCTAAAACTTTTGAAAGAGGTGAGTTTTGAGGGCGGACTGGAAGGAGGAGAGAGAGTGTTTCTGACGGAGAGAGAGTGGGAGAGTGTTCCAGGTGGATGGACCGTAGACGGAGAAGGAGCGGGGGCCGAAAGTGTTAAGTTTGGTGCGAGGGATGTGGAGGCGGAGAGGGTCGGAGGCAGAGCGGAGAGAGCGGGAAGGTGTGTAGGGGTGAAGTAAGTTAGAGAGATAGGCAGGAGCGCAGTTGTTCAGGGATTTGTAGCAGAGAGACAGAACTTTGTATTGGATGCGTTGGGGGATTGGGAGCCAGTGGAGGAGTTTGAGCAGGGGTGTGATGTGGTCGGATTTTTTCTTTCTGAGGACGAGGCGGGCAGCATTGTTCTGGACGCGGTGGAGAGTGAAGATGGTGGAGTGAGGGAGACCGGAAAGGAGAGAGTTGCAATAGTCGATGCGAGATAAGATGAGAGAGACAGCAAGTTTGGTGGCAGCTTCGGTAGTGAGGTATTTTCTGATCTGACTGATGCGGCGGAGGTGGAAATAGCATGCCTGGGTCGTGGCGGAGACGAAGCTGGTCATGGACAGAGAGGAATCGAGGATGACGCCGAGGTTCTTGGCCGAGGCAGAGAGGGAGATGGGGGTGCTATCGAGTTGAAGGTGGAGAGAGGGAGGGAGCTGGGAGAGTTTCTGGCGAGTGCCTACCAGCATGGCTTCCGTTTTGTCGTCGTTCAGTTTCAGTTTGTTTGCTGTCATCCAGTTTTTCACGTCTTCGTAGCAGTCAGCCGTGCGAGTCAGTAGTGACTGAATGTTGTCGAGTTTGTCATTGTCTTGCAGTTGTGAGTCGTCAGCGTAGAGGTGGTGGTGTATGCGGTGAGACTGGATGATGTTGGACAGAGGAGAGGTGTAGAGTGTGAAAAGGACCGGGCCCAGGACGGATCCCTGTGGAACTCCGCAGGAGAGCGTTACCGGGTTGGAAGAGACGCCGTTGATGGTGACGTACTGCTGTCTGTCGGAGAGGTAGGAGAGAAACCAGGAGTGAGCAGAGTCGGTGATGCCGAAGGAGTGGTGGAGTCGGTGGAGGAGGATAGAGTGGTCTATAGTGTCAAAGGCGGCAGAGAGATCGAGTAGTGTAAGAAGGGAGATGTTGCCAGAGTCGGTGGAGAGAAGCAGCTCGTTTAAGATATGTAGAAGGGCTGTTTCAGTGCTGTGATGTTTGAGATAGGCAGACTGGAATGGACTGAGGAGGTTGTTGTCGGTGTGATGGAGGTTGAGCTGGTTGAGAACAACCTTCTCAAGAAGCTTGGACAGGAAAGAGAGATTGGAGACTGGGCGATAGTTGTCTGCTCCTGCTGCCTTCCCTTTTTTCAGCGACTTCACTGCAGCCTCTACTTCTTCTCGGAGGATAGGATAGTTGCCATTGTTGGTCAAAAGTGGGTTGACAAGTATGCCTCGGTCCCCTGCAGCTGGGTGGTTGTACAATTCTGAGCAGTACTCTGTCCATCTCTTCAGTATGTCTTGGTCTTCCGTAAGGGTTACAGCAGTGTTACATGTGTCGATCAGTGTGTCCACGTCCGTGTCTTCTGCACTTAGAAGTAGCAATGGTGCGAATTTATCTCCCCTCTTTGCCTGGAAGGCGTCCGCTACCTCTTGGTCTTTCAGCTTCTCGAGGTCAAACTTGATTCTGGTGGGACTTGGGTCATCATCACCAAGTCATGGTCGCTTCCAATGTCTGCTTCTGGAAAACTTCTTGTCTTTGCAATGTTCACACTGGTTTGGAAGCGTCTCTTCACCATGATGTAGTCAATTTGGTTATGGTGCTCTCCGTTCGGGCTGTGCCATCCACCTTCTGGATGATTTGTGTGGGCCAAACGTGTTCATCAGCTTTAGATCATTTGAGCTGGCAAATTCCAGTAGCCTTAAGCCTCTGTCGTTGGTCTCTGCATTGCAGTAGCGTCCGCATGTGTCTTTCCAGTTCCTAGCAGCATCCTCTCCTATTTTGGCATTCCAGTCTCCCTGCACCACAAGAATGTCTTTCTTGGGGGTCTGGTCCAGAACTTCTTGAGGTTGGTCATAAAACTCTTCTATTTCCTCATCGCCATAGTCAGTTGTTAGGGCGTAAACTTGTACAATGGTTTACAGTCATACAGACATTATATGACTTACTTTCTCCTCATATTTCTATTTCATGGTCATATACATCGTTTATGATACATATTATTAAGTATTTGTTTTGGGATACAACCTGCAACACACATTCAATCTACCTGCAACGGGTAATAAAAAGCAACCTAGTCTGTTCTGGGGCTCAACACCTTTGAAATTTGTGAATCTTCATGAAGAAAGGCAATACAGCGTTTTAGCTGGGTATTCTTTTTCATGGTAAAGATAATAGTCAGTAAGTCAGTGAGTTACAATGTCAGCCTGTCAGTCAGTCAGTTAGATATTCAGGCAGTCAGTCAGGCAGTCAGCTAGTTAGACTCGACGTTTAAACATGCGTCTAACCCATAAGCGCGAGAGGCATGATGGTTAACATAAACATAAACAACTTTACCCGTTTTGGGGTCAATGGCATTGATGGTGCCGATCCTTCCCGAGACGATACAATCCTTCGTTCCATCTTGGTTGACATCGATGTGGTTACAGTTCATCTCAAAAGTATCACCGTACACTGTCGCCTGCCACAGAAGCTTGCCGTCATAGCCGCGTAGTGCCACTACAGACCCTACACATGGTATCTGCATGCCTGGAAATAAATACACAGTAATCGAAGTTTTTAACAGGCAGTAGTTTGGAACGTCAGAACATTAAGAACGCCTGGAAATGAACAGATGCCACTGGAACATCCTAGGACTGTGCGAACTACGATGAAAGAACCTTGGGGAAACATCAACCCAGCAAAACCACAAACTGTATTACATTGGTATAGATGACAAACACGAACAGGGTGTCGGATTTCTCGTCCACAAAGACATGATGAACACTGTCATGAGTTGTCGCCCAGTCTCCAGTAGGCTTATCACCATACGATTGAGGGTAACCCCATTCAATATCACCATTGTACAAGTTTACGCCCTAACAACAGAATATGACGATGAGGAAATAGAAGACTTCTATGACCAACTGCAAGGAGTCTTGGACCAGACGCCCAGAAAGACATTCTTGTGGTGCAGGGAGACTGGAATGCCAAAATAGGAGAGGATGCTGCTATGAACTGGAAAGGCACATGCGGACGCTACTGCAATGCAGAGACCAATGACAGAGGCTTAAGGCTCCTGGAATTTGCCAGCACAAATGATCTAAACCTGATTAATACGTTTGGCCCACACAAAGCATCCAGAAAGTGGATGGCACAGCCCGAACGGAGAGCACCATAACCAAATTGACTCCATCATGGTGAAGAGACGCTTCCAAACCAGTGTGAACATTGCCAAGACAAGAAGTTTTCAAGGAGCAGATATTGGAAGCGATCATGACTTAGTGATGATGACCTTCCGACTCCGCCTAAAGAAGGTCAACAAGCAGGGTCCCACCAGAATCAAGTTTGACCTGGAGAAACTGCAAGATCCAGAGGTAGCGGAAGCCTTCCGAGCAAAGATAGGAGGAAAATTCGCGCCACTGCTACTTCTAAATGCTGAAGACACAGGCCGTGGACACATTGATCGACACATTTAACACTGCTGAAACCCAACAGCCAGTGAGATTCTTGGCAAACACCGACAAGCAAAGAGACCTTGGGTTACAGCTGGCATCTTTGTTCTATGTGACATGCGTCAAGAATTAAAGAAAAAGAAATCAGAGGTAGAAGGAGCTAAACAATACAGGAAAATTAACCAGGATATCAAGAGAAGCATGAAAAAGGCAAGAATAAGTGGATGGAAGATCAGTGTAAACAATTAGAAGAAAATCTGAACAAAAATAATAGCAAAAAGCATACCAGCTGGTGAAGGACCTGACCAATGTAAAACAAGGACGCTCCTCGATCATTCAAGATAGTGAATGGAACTGTCCTACGGAAGACCAAGACATACTGAAGAAACGGACAGAGTACTGCTCAGATTTATACAACCACCGAGCTACAGGGGACCCAGGCATACTTGTCAACCCACCCGTGACCAACTAAGGCAACTATCCCATCCTCCGAGAATTGATTGATTGTACATTGCTTAACGTCCCGACAGCAACAAGACTTTTTCAGGGCGTGCCTGCACTGCTTGTGGAAAAAAAAAAGAATATTGAATGTATGTCGCCAGCCGGTTTAATACGTTAAATAAACCTACGACATGGGGCCTAAATAAAGCTAAGACCATTTAGCAACACACATCCAATATCAAGAGCTACAGACAGCGCAGACAGTAGGGAGAGTTTAAAAAAGGAAAATACAGGTGAATGGACCCAGGTTAGACAGAAACACATGCCCCAGAATAGAAAGGAAAACCCACCCTGTGGGGCTGACCAGGGTGACCCTGGGAACTGAAAGGTAGTTAACCCCACCCAAGTCCCCCATGGCAGACCCGGGTGGGGGCCATCCTCCGAGAAGAAGTAGAGACTGCAATGAAGTCGCTTTAAAAAGGGAAGGCAGCAGGAGCAGACAACATCCATGCAGAGCTAGTCCAAGAAGGGGGAGAAGACATGATAAGCGCGTTATTAACAATCTGCAATAAGATCTGGCAGTCAGGGGATTGGCTCACACCATGGACCCAATCACTTATAATAACTCTCCCCCAAAAAGGCAACTTACATCAATGCCAGAATTATCGCACGATCAGTCTTATATGCCACCCAAGCAAAGTCATGTTAAAGATCCTACTGAACAGGCAGAAGAAGCCACAGGCAGAGGAAATAATAGCTGAGGAACAGGCAGGCTTCAGACCAGGGCGCATCTCAACTGAGCAGATCTTCAACCTGAGAGTTCTATGTGAGAGGTACCCCCAGCACCAGCAAGACCTCTATCATGTCTTCGTGGATTTTAAGAAAGCGTTTGACAGGGTGTGGCATGCAGCCCTTTGGTCCTCCATGAAGATATACAACATAAATGCCAACCTGATGAAAGTCATAGCAAACCTTTACAGCAAGGCCACTAGCGCAGTCTGCTTAAACGGTAAAATAGGAAACTGGTTTAGGACTACAGGCGGCGTCAGACAAGGCTGCTTGCTCTCACCTACTCTTTTCAACATCTTCCTGAAAAGAATCATGACAGACGCTCTGAAAGATCATGAAGGAACTGTCAGTATTGGATGCAGAACAATCACGAACTTGCGCTTTGGGGACGACATTGATGGCCTTGCTGGAACAGAGAAGGAGCTAGCTCAGCTGGTGGAAAAGCTGGACAGTACAGCCATTGCGTATGGAATGGAAATCAGTGCAGAGAAGACCAAACTGATGACAAATAACACCAGTGGCATTGGCAGTGACTTCATGTTTGGAAGCCAACAACTATGAACAGTTAATAAATTCAAATACTTAGGAGCCATTGCGACAGATGAGGGATCACAACCAGAAATACTGTCCAGGATTGCGCATACATCAACAGCACTGACAAGATTAAAGACCATATGGAAGGACAGAAACATCACACTCTGCTCCAAGATCAGACTGATGCTCTCCTTAGTCATCTCAGTGTTCTTGTATGCCTGCGAGTCATGGACCCTTACAGCAGACCTTAAAAGTAGGATACAAGACACTGAAACGAGATGTTTACGAAGGCTGCTTGACATTTCATACATAGGTCACATCATGAACGAGGAAGTGGGAAGAAGAATCAGGCAAACCATCGGGCCCTATGAAGACCTATTAGGCATTGTGAAAAAAACGCAAACTGAAGTGGTATGGGCATGTCACGCGTTCAGCAGGGCTTGCCGAAACAATCCTGCACGGCACTGTGCAAAGAGGACGTAGGAGAGGAAGACAGAGGAAAAGATGGGAGGACAATATCTCAGAGTGGACAGGACTAGGCTAGGTGATACGCCAAGAATGGCAGAGAACAGAGAAATGGAGGGAGATGGGTGCCAAGTCATCAGTGGTGCCCCAACGGTCGGCAAGGCTACGGGATATAGATAGATAGATAGATGACTGTAAACCACAATAAGTTTTGATAAATAGAGATAGTTTGTAGTCAGGACATATGGGAAAGCATTGCTGTAGCCGACTTCTGTCAGATCCCGTACCTTTCGAGGGAGTACTCGACCGCCAGATACCCCCACTCGAGGAGTACGCCACAAGTACACTCCTGTTCAAATGCGATGCTAATTAGCATCTCATTTGAACAGGAGCGGTATACTTGTGGCGTACTCCCCGATTAGGTCTCTCTGGGGAGTACTCCCGCGCACGGTACAGGTGGTGTTTCAATACCGTTTTGTCCTAAACAGTATAGAAATAAGAAATAAGAAACATCAGAGATTTAATATATAATGTCTCACCTTCGTCCTCGCAGTACTTTTGCATTTCAGCCTCATTAATCAAAGTGGTTAAATCGCGACCCAGAGTGAGGCCAATGATGACGTCATCCATGCCGTCCCCGTCAACATCCAGTAGCCGGATGCACGACTCGGTACCTGATGGGATGGCAAAGATCAAGTGACGCGAATGTTAACGAAAGGTTACGCGACATGAATATAAGTGAAACATCATGTAACATGAGCATATTCTGAACAATGAATTTTGAAGATTAAAAAAACAAACATTTTTTTTTACTTTGTTCATTGATTATAAGCTTGGAAAATGGGGTAACGACTAAAAGAAAATAGATAAAAAAAATTAGTGCTTATTTTGTCTGATCCAAAAGATTTTTTTGTATCGTCTGTTTTTCCCCCTCCCAATCAACTCATCATTAATGCATACTACGTGGTTGATATAAACAGGAATAAGTGCGCACATGCATTCCATATCATTGTTGTCTTAAAAGACTTTTTTCAGTTTAATACAGTTTGTACCCCCCCCCCAAAAAAAAAAAAAATAAATAAATAAATAAATAAATAAAATTAAAAAATAAAAAATAAAAAATAAATAAATAAAAAATAAATAAATAAATAAATAAATAAAAATAAACTAAAATAATTAAAAAAATAAATAAATTTAAATAAATAAATAAATAAATAAATAAATAAAAAGCTTCACTTACCATAGTCAGTAATTTTTGTCCTCCACGATCGCGATTGACGATGAAGGCTTTTGTTGGTGTTGGAATGAGAAGTCAGAAGGTTTGCTACAGGGCTGAGTGGAACAACAATCCCCAGCATGTAGCCCACCCCAAGGAGCAAAAGAGCCACCGCGAACACAGTTGCGTACACTGTGGGCGTGCAGGACCTCTGAGGTCTGTCCCAAGATCTGCAGGAACAAAATACTACTTAACCCTGTGGGTCTCGGTAGCGGTTTTAGACGCAATGATTCCTGCAGGGATCATCGCAAATAAAACCGCTACCGACACTTAAATGGTTAACTCATTCGAGACGTGCCGCCTACGGATACGCGGCATAAGCCGCGTATCCAGAGGCAAGCACGTCTCGAATGAGGTAAGCCCTTTACTACTGATGATCATATCGCTCGGCGAAAAAGACTAGTGGCATCGCTTCTTTTCCGCCGAGCGTCTCGTCAGTAGCAGTCAAGGAGTTAACTCACACTGTTTGTCTCCCTCGATTCGCTATCGACCGCTGATCAGCGACAACCAGTGTGGGAACCTTCAAGTCATGACACGCAACAGCACGCGACAATCGAAAGAGGAAGAAAAAAAAATCGCCTTGAAGCGCGATGTTATTATATTCTGACGTCAACACTGAACACAGTCATCATGGCGGACCTAAGGTCTGTTGCAGGACAGGACAAATCAACGTGGGTGCTGGTCTGTGATTTTGGACCTTACGGCTCGAGAGCCGTAAGGTTCAGAATCCCAGGCCAGCAGACGTATTCTGGCACAATTCACCTAACCGAATCAATAATCAGGAAGGTTACAAAGTAAAGTAGGTTATAGCACTGTCAGGGGAGAGAAATGTGCATGATCGACCAGTGATCATAGATCTACTGTGGCCAAAGCACAAAAAAAAAAAAAGAGATAGGAAAGAGAGGGTGCGCTAAGAAAGTGACTGAAAGCAATGCATATGGAAGCACCCCCCCCCCCCCCCGAAGGGGGGCGTATCACATATCCACTGTTCCAGCCACTCAGTGCATGGAAATTTAAATCTAGGTCCCCCTAAGGGGGGGGGGGGGTCCAGATATTTAGCCGGTGTGGACAGCTGTTTCGGTCTTGGCGACTTCTTCAGCACACCATCGACAATACTAGAGGAAGCAGGAAATTCTGCCTACCTGCAATGACAACCACATTTTACTGTGGTGTCTGCAGGGGCAGGAAATTCTGCCTACCTGCAATGACAACCACATTTTACTGTATATTATGTGGTTGTCATTGCAGGTAGGCAGAATTTCCTGCCTCCTCCAGTATTGCCGATGGTGTGCTGAAGAGGGCACCAAGACCGAAACAGCTGTCCACACCGGCTAAATATCTGGACCCCCCCCCCCCCCCTTTGGGGTTACCTAGATTTAAATTTCGATGCACTGAGTGGCTGGAACAGTGGATATGTGATGCGCCCTCCTTCGGGGGGCTTCCATATGCATTGCTTTCAGTCACTTTCTTAGCGCCCCCTCTCTTTCCTATCTCTTTTTTTTTTTGTGCTTTGACCACAGTAGATCTATGATCACTGGTCGATCATGCACATTTCTCTCCCCTGACAGTGCTATAACCTACTTTACTTTGTAACCTTCCTAAAATATTAGCACTGGCAGTCTCCCCTTTTCTTTTCATGAATCAATAATCAATTTCGGACGTACGATGCATAAATATGCACAGCAGGATCTGTTTTCAGCAAACACGTGTTTGTTTGTTTTTTTTTCCGACAGGTGCTTTCTTGAGACAAGTCTTAACTCATTCTACCCCAACACCGAAATCCCCAAATGTTGCCGTTGTCCTCTGAAGACTGCATTGCAGTGCAGGACACAGATCGACCATGATAGTTCAAGGGTGATGCCAGAATTGCTTGGCGCCCATAGGCGCCAAGCTATTCTGGCATCACCCTTGAACAATCATGGTCGATCCATATCTTGCTGTGGTGTGTCTGGGGTAGAATGAGTTAAAGAGCAAAAAGATTCACCTGTCATTAAAGACCATCATTTCGGCACTCTTTTAAGAGAAGTCTTGAAGGTCAAAAAGTTCACTAAACACCATAATTTACATGGCTACAGCCGCAAAAAAAGGTCTTTAGCGACAGGTAATCTCTCATAAGGGTGGCTGCTCAGAGCAGGTTATGCTGTACCACCACACGTACCCTTAAACATACGGGACTGAAGTTTAGCTCTTGACAGAAAAGAAGTTTGCACAGGCAAAGTAACAAAAAAAATATATATATATAGACTATCTCATATACATTTTTTGCAACATGCTGAACGGGAGTTTTCCAGTCCACATACCAACAACAACAACAACAACAACAACAAGCGTTTGCGTACTGTACCTGTTTACGTTTCTTCCAACACCCTTGTGTGTCCCGTTGCTTTTAATTAGGTCATGTGACTCGTCTTCCTCACTTTCGCCATCCATCGCTAGTTTGCTGTAAGGCTTGTCTTTCTGCCGGCTGTCTAAGCCTAACACAAAAATCAGCATAGACCCAATACGCAAAAGGCCATCGGACCGACGTCGGCCGCCTTTGGCCTATATAGGCCCGATGGCCTTTTGCGCATTGGGGAATATGGTTCGTGATATTATAAGTTATTTGTAGCAGGGGTTCGCTACACGGACCATAGTAGGCCTGAGGGAGGCCAAAGTAACCATTGTACCCTCAGGCCGTCGGGCTACAATGGTTACTTTCTTGGCTCAGGCCTACAAAAGGTTACTGTAGCAAACCCCTGCTACCAACAACGTATTTGTAAAAGAAATCCGGCTGAAATTTGACGACCTGGATCACACCAGACATGACTGACGTCAAAAACAGTATAAATGCATGCATAGTAGACTTATGACGTAATTCAAGATCTTTCACGACGTTACCGTTTGCATTGCTTCGAACAACACTAAGTAACTTTGCACTTTAAAAACGTTTGGTGTTCTCTCATGGAACAAAAGTGGTAACCAAGACGTGTCACAGGGCTACAAAAAGTTCGTCATTAGTCGCTACAATGTTTTGTTTGTTTTTTGTAGCAAGGTCATATGTTACGCTTTGCGATAAATAGATTGCTCGTGTGACTTAGGGATGCAAACAATATGTCATATACCACGATATATATTGAATAATTAGATCAAATACCATGGTAGACAGCACAGCATTTCGTATCATAATTAAAACCTGCCATCGATATATCTATTTACGTAATTAAGTCATCGACAGGTTCAATGTGTGCTGATAAATTTCAAGCAAAAATTATACGATTATTATTATTAGATTTTAAAAAACACAACCGATGGTTAGAAAAGTGCTTAATATCTCATTTCAAACAATGATGCGAATGATAAATGTAAAGATGTTATGAAGAATAAACACAAATTACTAGAAGACTAAGGACTAAATGTGATGCGACTCTCTGTGAAAGCAAAAGTCAATTTTTGTGTGAAAACAAGATTTTGTTTTAGTACAATGAAAACATCGTGCTTTTCACTAGGATGGATTGAATGTTTTTTTTTACCTTCACAGGGAGTCCTATCACGAACCGATTCACTGCCGGAATACAAATAATAGCACCAAAATGCAAAAGAGATAAATCTTTTTCAACATACATATAGGACGTCTTTAGTGAAAAGCGAGAGTTTCACTGACTGTAGGCAAAAGACAGTAAGTACATTTTTTTTGTGAAAAGCGAAATTTTCATTGCATTACAATGAAAATTTTGCTTTGCACAAATATTGAATTACTGTCTTGTATGTAACTAAGGCCGTCTTACTGTCTTTATTTATTCGTGTGCCCCAAATCTGCAATGTTTTCTCAGACATCATGAATTTAAGCCTTTGCGTGTCAGTAGCGGTTTTTGTCACGATGTTTCCTATCGGAATCATCAGGGGAAAAAACGCCACCGACACGCAAAGGGTTAATTAAACGAAAACTGCAGAAATGACTACTTACTTGTCATGTCGAGTTGTTCAAGTCCGCAAGACAACCAACAGCAAGCCTACTTTCTTTCTACACACTCACCAGTTTTTTTTTTGCGTCACAACACAGTAGGCGCTCCTAGCAAACGACCGACTGCAACTTGCAATTAATGTAATTGCTTTTCGTGTGACAATGACAATGTCGCAGTTTGAGCAGGCGTGAACCGGGTTTTGTTATTTCACAACATTGAAGGCCCGCTACCGCTGTAACTGTTCAAGAATACACTTCTGTAACAGATGGTTACGAAAGGTTACATACTGGTCTAGCTACGGCTCATTTAGACATAGGACAACCTAGTTCTGCACACGTCGATTTAATATCAAGTAATTTGGCAATGACTCTACTCCGTTCTATAAAGACAACGCTTTCAGTACGAGAAACAGCTAAAAATAGATTGACACGCTAAAGGCAGAGCGAATTATATAAGTGCGATTACGCATGTGCTGTTGCTGCATGTCGAAACTGTTGTTATTGTTCATTAGGTGTGTCGACAAGGCATAACAAACACAAATGGTACAAAAACGTGTCTTCAGATTTATACGTAATGGTCTTCTTCTTGGCTTGACTTCGCAAACGAAGATTCTATAGGGGTTGTCCACGACGTCTGCAGGCATTCTCGTGACTGCGGAGGCCAATCGGGACAGGCAGGTTCGACCGCAGTGGCTGCTGAGGGAGGTCTGGCCAGGGTTCTGAGTTGCGGCATCTCTGTTTTTTTCTCCTTAGCCGCTTGTCTTTAAGGCCAGCTCTGCGAGAGTCCTCGAAGGAGACAGCTGCCTTGTAAATGGTGGAGCGCCAGGTGTCACGGTCCGCAGCAAGTGAAGACCACTGGCGGTGGTCGATTTGGCAGGCACTAAGTGACAAACTTAACTCATTCTACCCCATCACCAAAATCCACAAATTTTGCCGTTGTTCTCTGAAGACTGCATTGCAGTGCAGGACATGGATCGACCATGATAGTTCAAGGGTGATGCCAGAATAGCTTGGCGCCCATAAGGCGCCAAGCTATTCTGGCATCACCCTTGAACTATCATGGTAGATCCTTATCTTGCTGGGGGGTGTCTGGGGTAGAATGAGTTAATATCCTAATACTTCATCACCATACGACCAAAACTATTTTCCTTCAATGTGGTGCGATCGTTTTAATCGTTCGTTGAATGTCCGGTTCAGTTTCAAAATGGGCACCCTCATTTATCAAAGTAGGCCAAGTTCGCTTATGACCTCTAGGAGTTTCTAGAACGTGATTTGACCTTCGGTCATTGTGTATAGTCAGGTCACGTCACTTCGGTGGCCATGCCGGACGCATGTAGGTACAGTTCAGCACCAAAATGAGGCGTACCAATATATTGTGGAATGCTGGTGAACCCTTTCACTCCTAAGAAAATCTGAACACGATCCATTTGCAAGAGGTATAGATCCTCATGAGCCCCCGTAGTTGCTGGGGCTCATACGGATCTATGCCTCTTGCTGACACCACTTTGTGTGCATGTTCCATGGATGGTTGCATGCCGGGTCCCGCCTTTACCCGGTACTCATGTTGACGTCAATGCAAGTCGTAAGAAACGGCAGGCCACTTAAGAAATCGACCTCACATCCTCTAAAAAACATATCTGTAACATTATTTAGGCTTTTCTGAAGCATACATGTCTACTTTGCTTTAGTAGCCCGTTTTTATGCAGAGATATGCATAACTGGTGTACAAGGATGGCGATTTCCTAAAAAAAAGTGTCAGCGAGATGTTTCCTTTCTGTTCAAAGAACGTCTAAATAATTGGGAAAAGACTACCCATAATAGGCAAATAATGAGTTCATAAACAAAAATCTGATACCCTGTGGTTATTGTTGCCATGTTTTGGACCTCAGAATGACAAACTCAAAGTACTTGAAGAAAACAGATTGTGAGGTGAAGATTGCAAATGTACACACCGGAACTGTTTGGACAATTTTTGTCGTACGCACCACTTTGAAATGGTTGTACACACCGGTACATGGTGTTCTGTTAGGAAATTCCTTTTAACGGTTTCAGATGGACTGTTGGGTGTTTGCTTGAGCTACAGCCACCATCTGTACAACACAGTTAGTTACAAACTATAAAATAGTAATGTGTTTTAGAGCCATATTCTATGAGATTTATCCATTCTACTATGGCAGTGAAGTCCCCATGTTAAATGATAATGGTTTGCGGACATTCACAAAATGTTTGCTAAGTAGGGGCTGATGAGATGAAGCGTCAGAAATATGTGTTAATAGCTATGCCCAAACCGACCTGTTAACTTTTAAAATATTGTGCAGCATAATATTAGATGTCAGCCTGCCCTGGAGCAGGTCGCTTTAGATACTGTTCTATTCTGTATGTCTGACAGACTGTACGCATTTACTATGTAGTAAAACTGTTGCCACTAGGGTTTCATGTGAAAGAAAAACAGAAGATAGTGGTAGAAAACCATTTAAAATAGAAACAAGGAACGACGTTTCGGATCAAAGATCCTTCTTCAGGTGACATGGAAACAAACGTTCTACGTTCCACAACTATCTTCTGTTTTTCTGTACGCATATACGTTCTTGGCACCACAGCAAAAGGGATGTTGGTGTGTGTTTTACAGGTTCAAAATGTGCAATTGTTTAACCCTTTGGATGTCCGTAGCGGTTTTAGTCGCGATGATTCCTGTAGGAATCATCGCGACTAAAACCGCTACGGACACCCAAAGGTTTAACCTGTAATTTAAACCTCGCGTAATTCAGAAGAAAGAGGTACACGAAATTGTTTCGGTGCATTTCAGTTCGTATTTCATGTGTTGAGTTTGATTTGACAATTTACAAAAGTGTGACAAATGAAAAACAGCAGTCTATAGCAGATTCTGCAGAGTTATAAACTGGAAGTATTATTAGTGCATGCGCAAGCGATTAGATAAGTGAGGCCACTTGCAGCATGGATACTGCATAACGGGATAGGAAACGGCCTCTTTGCGATACCAAACATGTGTGCCACGGGCCATCTGGCTATGTTTGGGGCAGCCGGGTGTGCGGTGACGCAGAACATCGCCTACCCACCTAGATACGCGATCCGCGAGTTGCGATTAAACCAGTTAGCGAAGTAGTGCGCATGCTCCAAATGACGCCGTCGGTTTTCGTTTACACTAGAAACGCAAGTTACAATTAGAAAGATCGGTGTCTGTTTTATTATCGTCCTTCCGAATCGGAGTCTGGCTTGATTGTATTAATTAATTCAAGTTTACTGTCCCACTGGCAACAAGGTGATCTATTAATTAATAGTGTACGCACTATTTATATTTTTGTGTCCTTTCACGTTTCTTTTCTCGTGGCATTTGTAGCTTAGTGTCGAACTGGATCACAACCTCAGGGCAGTATACTATGCCGCGCAAGTGTGCATATAAAATCTTCTCTTTGGTATCAGTTTCAGTCCACTTAATCAAATTTCAAATACAAACGATTTTGAATTTCCAAAAACTACAGTAGCTCGCTTGAGCTTGCCCTTAGCACCACGTGAAAGTTCTGTGTTTACGTTCAGTGTGTGAGTGAATGCGCGTGATTCACGTGAGCGTGCTTGTTGGGTTCAGTTCGCGGCGGCGCTTTGAGCCGATTTTCAATTGGGATAAAGCGCCTATTTAATGCGCTTATTATATTATTATTATTATTATTATTATTATTATTATTATTATTATTATTATTATTCTCCGCTGCTATTTTTCACCTATAGATGCTAACCATAAAACTAAGCGGCATGAACTAAATTGCTCTGAGGCCAATCAAGAACTAAAACTTTTGGTGTGAAGAGACGTTACCATTATGTGCTGAAATACTGCAGCCCTGAAACAAGGTGTGAACTCTGAGGATAAAGCTACTTTATATATCAAATCATTTTATTATCATTCTTAGATTATCAGCATGGACGAAAAAGAAGTGGGCGGCTGAATAGCTGTCTTAAAAACATGCCAATAAATTAATTAATAGCACGTCATTAATAATAATATTGAGAACACCGCTATTTGATCTAACTATTTCATTTTATTATTACGAGCTACATGAAATTTGTAACATACATTAAGATAAAACTTTTTCATTAAAAAAAAAGTTTTGTGCTGTAAAAAAATCACGTTTAAAGCATTTTCTGTGTTTTACAGTCCCTTTTATTTATAGAAGGGGCTTTTTAGGACGGGTCGCGCCGGGGCGAATTTAATAGCATGTCTATGATGTCAAAGGCGGGCAGGCCTAATCTTCTGACAACTGAAGAAATGTCAAGATAAAAATTATGTCATGTCTATTTACGCATTCCTGAAAACTATGAAAGGGCGAGGTCAATCGGCAAAACTCTGAAAAATGCCGGTTGTAGGACTTTCTACTGTACTGGAGGTATCCCTGACGGCCCTTCTCAACGAATCAACGTTGTCCTCATGGAAAGTCACCGGGGAGGGAGAGAAAACGGTCGTCGTTTTGAGGCTCACATCTACGTCGGATCTAGGAAGTGTCGCCAGCCATGACACAAGCCCGCCAACACAGTACGATCGAGTACTGCATACTTACCGCCGCAAACCACCCAGTCAGTAGAGGAGAGACAGTCAGAGAACAGAGGAATGGCGCCAGAAGGCAGAAAAAAAAAAAAAAAAAAAAAAAAAAAAAAAAAAAAAAAACAGACGGAGAAAAGGCAAGTGAAGAGACATTTGCCAGTACAGAGATAACTTGCGCGCGTGTTCAGGTGTGTGAATGTGCGTGTGTGTGAGTATGTTGTGTGAGTTGTGTGTGTGAGAGAGAGAGAGACAGAGAGAGAAAGGGAGAGAGAGGGAGAGAGAGAACAATGAACAATGAACCTTTATATAGATATATATATATATATATATATATATATATAGATATATATATATATATATATATATATATATATATATATATATATATATATATATATATATATATATATATATGCAGAACAGTAATGGCCCGAGGAGAGAGCCCTGAGGCACTCCGCTTTTGACGAGACCATACGAGAAGTAGGATCTATTTAACAGTACTCTTTGCTTCCTTCCGCTTAAATATGAAGTAAACAATGAGACAGCACCTGCATTCCAGAGATATGTTTTAAGTTTTGACAAAAGAATGTTATGATTTACAGGGCCAAAAGCTTTCTTAAAATCAATAAAGATTGACCCAGTTATTTGGGAGTTATTCATGGATGGTAGCCACGCATCAATAAGTCTTGTCAGTGCCGTGTGACAAGAATGCTTGGGGCGAAAGCCGGACTGAAATAAGTGCAAAAGACTGCGACTCTCCAAATATTGATAAAGGTGTTTGTGCACGCGTCTTTCAAGAGGTTTGGAAAGGCTGGATAATATTGAAATGGGTCTATAGTTATTAACATCCGACAGATCTTTTGATTTAGGCAAAGGGATAACCTTGGCTTGCTTCAGTTCTGATGGAAAC
>BTPG01000003.1:13205099-13267790 GCA_036245525.1 Semisulcospira habei
AGCGTGTACAGAGCTGTGGTCCTCACCACCCTGCTGTATGGTTCCGAGTCCTGGGCCCTCTACCGCAGCCAACTACGACTCCTCGAACGCTTCCACCAGCGCTGCCTGCGTACCATCCTGGGCATTCACTGGAGTGACTATGTCACCAATGTCGAGGTCCTTGAACAGGCTGAAACTGTGAGCATCGAGTCTTTGCTGCTGCGGACACAGCTCCGCTGGGCGGGGCATGTCTCCAGGATGGAGGATCATCGCCTACCAAAGATCACCCTGTTCGGCGAGCTTGCTACTGGACACCGTGACAGAGGGGCACCAAAGAAGAGATACAAAGACTGTCTCAAGAAGTCACTTAGTGCCTGCCAAATCGACCACCACCAGTGGTCTTCGCTTGCTGTGGACCGTGACACCTGGCGCTCCACTATTTACAAGGCAGCTGTCTCCTTTGAGGACTCTCGCAGAGCTAGCCTTAAGGACAAGCGGCTCAGGAGAAAAAACAGAGATGCCGCAACTCAGAACTCTGGCCATACCTTCCCCTGCAGCCACTGCGGTCGAACCTGCCTGTCCCGGATTGGCCTCCGCAGCCACGAACAAGCCTGCAGACGTCGTGGGCAACTCCTATAAAATCTTCGTTCGCGAAGTCCAGCCAAGAGAGACTGTGTGGATATTGCATCGCTGAATTAAATATTGTTGGAACTGTTACTCCAGTATTGTCTACATCCTTAAGCCACGTGTGACGGATTGCAGCTGAACGAGGTTTACTTTAAAGAACTCTACGTGTGTGTCTGGTGTGTCTACTTCGACTACAACTCCACCACGTAACATTTTGGCGACCCCGACGAGATCTCTTCAGTTGGTTCAGTGGAAAGGGTAGCAGGAGAAAACAGCCAGCAGTGAAAAGCAGAGATGGCGACATCAGAGATGGAGATATTCCTGAAAATTGGAAAGGGATGTGGACTCGAAGGAGCTCAACTCCTCGAGTTTGTAAAGGAGAGAGAGGAGAAAGAAGAAAAGAGACGAGAGAAAGAAGAAAAGGAGAGATTGGAGAGAGAAGAAAAAGAAGAAAATAAACGAGAGAACGAAGAAAAGGAGAGACTGGAAAGAGGAGAAAGAGCCAAAGAACGTGAAACCAGGAGACTTGAAATCCAAGCAGAAGAAGCAGAGAAACAACGAAAAGAGGAGCGAGAAGAGGCGGAGAGGCAACGTCAACACGAAATTCATCTAAAACAGATGGAGATTGAGGCACAGAGCCAGAGAACTAATGAAGCAACAGCATTAGCGAGCAGAGAACAAACAGCCCGTGCGCCAAAACTTCCACCTTTCATTGAAAATTCAGATAAGATGGACGCTTATCTGGAGCGATTCGAGCGCTTCGCAAATAGCAACCATTGGAAACAAGAGACTTGGCCTATTAAACTGAGCGCACTTCTAACTGGCAAAGCGCTTGAATTTTACACCCGTTTGCCAAGAGAAGAAGCCGAAGATTATACTCAGTTGAAAGCCGCCCTGTTGAGACAGTACGACTTCACTGAAGAAGGTTACAGGCGACGATTTCGGAACTGCAAGCCTTAAGAAGGAGAAACACCCGGCCTATTCATTGAGAGAATCAGAAGCTACCTGGAGAAATGGATAGAGCTGGCTGGCCTAAACAGAGAGTACCAAGACCTGTGCGACCTCATCGTCAAAGAACAAGTTTTGAGCGCATGTTCTAAGACCTGGCCGCCCACCTCAGAGAGAAAAAAGACCAGCCATTAAAGGCCCTGGCCGACCTCGCTCAAAGATACCTTGACGCTCACAACATGAAGTTCGGGTCCAGTAAGCCACAGCGTGGGTCTACACCAGCAGAGGAAATCCAGAATGTCAGAGACACCCCGAGATACAAGCCGGTGGAGAACCTGACATGTTTTCTCTGTGGAAAGAAAGGTCACAAAGCGATACGGTGTCCTTCTAAAGACATTTCCCGAGGTGACAACATCAGAAGATCCAACCAAGATCGTGGGATAGCAGGCAGAAGCAGTACCACGTCTCAGCACAGAGCTGCCGCTGTATTAGCCAATGATGTGACGTCATCCAATGACTTTGAATCCAGAGAAAAGCGAGTTACACCAGAGCTGATCGAATCTTTCAGAAAGAATGGACGCATCCCAGTAGGAGATGGGACTACATTTTTACCAGTCTCAAACATCGCGCTGCCTGAGAATGAAGTGCCGAACATGCCGGTGGTGTCAGGATTCGTCGGTGACACACCTGTGAGAGTGTTGAGAGACACTGGTTGTAGCTGCATCATCGTGAGAGAGGACCTAGAAGCTGAAGACCAGAAGCTACAGGAGTGGACCACCCTCATTTTGGCTGACGGATCTGTAAGGATTATCCCCCTTGCCAAAGTCAGTGTCGACACCCCATACTTGACAGGAGAGGTGAAGGCGTTGTGCGTGAAGACACCAGTCTACGACCTCATCATCGGAAACATTGGTGGTGCCAGAAACGCAGACGATCCAGATCCAGAGTGGAGACCTGAAATATGTTCTGTTACTACGAAAAGTCAAGCAAAGAAGAGTCACCAAACCATCCCTCTTAAAGTGGTGGACAACACGGAAGCAGCAGTGGTGAATAAAGAAAGGCTGGTGGAGCTACAGAGAGGTCAAGACAAACCAAAATTGGTGGAATCGGTGCGTCTTGATGATGACGAAAGACTAGACGACGAGAACCTATTTGACCTTAATGAACTCCGACATAAAGAGGATGTAGAAGATATCCAGTTCAGTCAGAATCTGACCCAGACTCAACGTGAAGAACTGTGCGTCCTGACTCAAGAGTTCGAGCATCGGTTTACACCTGACCCAGGGACAACAGACACCATCCAGCACGAGGTAAACCTGACGTCAAACGAGCCAGTTCGCAGCAAACCTTATCGTCTTCCTTATAACACGAGGGAAAAATTGAAAAAGGGTATCAAGGAAATGCTGAGTCTGAATGTCATCAGAGAGTCCAAGTCACCATATGCGTCCCCAGTTGTCATCGTGAAGAAACCAGATGGATCCAACCGAGTGTGTGTAGACTATCGCAGACTTAATAAACTAACAATCTTTGATCCAGAGCCTATGCCCACAGCAGAAGAACTGTTCCAGAAGGTCAGTGGAGACCGATTTTTCTCCAAAATTGACCTAAGCAAAGGGTATTGGCAAATCAAGGTTGCAGAAAAAGATATCCCCAAGACAGCGTTCGTCACACCCGACGGTCATTGGGAGTTCCTGAAAATGCCTTTTGGTATGGTGAACAGTGGTGCCACATTGAAGAGAGGACTGAAAAAGATCCTAGAAGATATGCAAAATGTGGTCTTTTATTGGGACGATATTTTTATCCATACCAAAACTTGGGGGGACCAGCTCAAAGCCCTCCGAGAACTGTTCCAAAGACTGTCAGATGCGAATTTCACCATCCGTCCAAGCAATTGTATTCTTGGGGCTGACAACATAGACTTCATTGGATATAAATTGAGCGAAGGTTTAAAGGGGCTACACGACGACAACGTGCAGTAGATCAGGAATGCCCCGCGACCTACGACCAAGACACAAGTCCGCTCATTTATGGGCTTGGCGAACTACTACCGGGAGTTCATACCAAACTTTGCGGCAGTTACAGCACCCCTGACTGATTTGCTGAGGAAAGGACAACCTAACATAGTGAAGTGGGAGGATGCCCAAGAGCGAGCATTCCAGGCGGTTCGATACATCCTAACCGAGAAGCCTGTTCTGCACCTTCCTGACCCGTTGAAAACGTTCTTCCTGAGAACAGACGCCTCCAACGAAGGAGTAGGTGCAGTCTTGATGCAAGAAGATAACGGAAAACTCCACCCAGTGAGCTACGCCAGCAAAAGGTTGACCAGAGCTGAAAGAAACTACTCGACCATCGAGAAGGAGTGTCTAGCCATCATCTGGGGAGTAAGGCGATTCGAACTGTACCCTCTGGGAGTGCCATTTGTTCTCCAACCAGACCATCAGCCCTTGAACTATCTAAACTCTGCAAAGTTTACAAATTCTCGTATTATGATTGATTGCACATTGCTTAACGTCCCGACAGTAACAAGGCCTTCTCAGGACGTGTCGTATTATGTATTATATATGGGCGTTGTTTTTGCAGAATTGTGACATTAAACTACAGTCTATCAAGGGTTCACAGAACTTTGGAGCAGATTACTTGAGCAGAGCAGTTTGAATGAACATTTCTGTGTCCAGAACATTTGTATGAAACATTTCGATGCTCAGGACTGTTTACATGAACTGTGAGACGTTTTTTTTAATTCGATTTTTGATGTGTAGTTATATGTATTTAGGGTTTTGTGTAGGGTTACACAGCCACAACCGTATTTTTGAATTTAAGAAGAAATTTTTGTGAAATTTCATTCTTAAGAGGGGGGTAATGTTACGATTGTGGTTGTGTTATCCTGTGAGAGCGTACATGTGTTATTCGTAGGTAACGATCCGAGGTTTATTTGAGCTGTCACGGTTACGTTTCACGTGTTCTTTTTAGTAAGCTTTTCTTTTGTTCCTGAGTAGAGCCGTTTTCGTTTTGTTAAGTTTAGTCCGGTACGTTGTAGACAGGTCGCACTGTCTAGTGGCCTCGTAAGTGTCACGTCGGTTAATTGACATCGCAACATTTTTCGCTACTTTTTGTTTTCATGTGCGCGTGTATCGAGCAGCTTTTATTTTGTTTGGTGAATGTTCACGTACCTTTTTGAGCTATCATAGATAGGGATACCATACTTTTATGTGTCTTTATTATACACTAGAATTTAGAGCTGAAGTGAGCAGCCGTGTTTTTGTAGCCTGATATATTGTTTCTGGAAAGTTTATGTTAATGAGTTTCGGCTGCGCGTTTCGTTCTGGTTGTTTGAGTTTATGATTTCCGTAGAAGATTGTAGATTTTGATAGTGTATATAAGGAGGGCGCTGGGAAAGCCCGTGAGTACATTGTCTTGCTTTGTCAGTTGTAGAGATACGCAGTTTATTGCGAGAGACGCTGTGTATGAGAAACTTTGAGTCGTAGTGTGGACATAGCAAAAGAGACTTTGTATTCAGTAGTTTGTGCATTTGAGAGTGCATTACTGTGTGGATATCGCATCGCTGAATTAAATATTGTTGGAACTGTTACTCCAGTATTGTCTACATCCTTAAGCCACGTGTGACGGATTGCAGCTGAACGAGGTTTACTTTAAAGAACTCTACGTGTGTGTGTCTGGTGTGTTTATCATACTTCGACTACAACTCCACCACGTAACAGCGGGTGTGTGTTTATCTGTGTGTGAGTGTGCACGTGTATGTGTGTGCACGCGCGCATCCCTACGTGTTTGCACACACGCGCGCGCGCGCGCGTGTGTGTGCCAGTGTGTGTGTGTGTGTATGCCTGTTGTATGTTTGCTGGAGTGAGCCGTGTTGATTTTACGATGAGAACAATAGCGGTTTTATGTACAAAATCCATTATACTTTTTATATTTGCTGTAGTATAGTTTTAAGTGATAGAATGTATGTGTACATGATATACTTATGCCGGTGTGTGTGTGTGTGTGTGTGTGTGTGTGTGTGTGTGTGTGTGTGTGTCAGTGTGTGTGTGTGGAGGGTTGTGCAGGCTTGGCTTGGCGCCTGTAGGCTACAAGCTAATCTGGCACAAACCTGTGCACGCGGCAATTGCACACCGGCGCGCGTGTGTGTGTGTGTGTAAGAGAGTGATTTTATGTACGTTATTTTGTTTTGTGGTGTGTAGCAAGGACAAGAATGAAAACAGGTCTGCGCACCTATTCTTTTATCTTTGGAAAATAAAGTTCCATCCATCCATCCATCCATCCATCCATATTTTAAGTGATAGAATGTATGTGTACATGATATACTTATGCCGGTGTGTGTGTTTGTGTGTGTGTCAGTGTGTGTGTGTAGGGTTGTGCAGGCTTGGCTTGGCGCCTGTAGGCTACAAGCTAATCTGGCACAAACCTGTGCACGCGGCAATTGCACACCGGCACGCGGCAATTGCACGTCCGTCCGTCCGTCCGTCTCTCTCTCTCTCTCTCTCTCTCTCTCTCTCTCTCTCTCACACACACACATGTGCGCGCATCTCCACGAGGCATAGATCCTCATGTGCCCGGAGGGCACATGAACATCTATGCCTCTTGAGGATGTTTGGAGCGCGCGCATGCACTCACGCACACGCACACGCAAACACAGACATCGACGCGCTTTCAGAAAAGCATGCAGGTGTACTTAGTATAGCATGTAGCTAGATAAAGTCAACCTGATTTCACACAAATTATAGCAAGACTGAAATTGTACCCCTGAAATTCTAGTTTTGTCACGATTTTCCCATGTCTTGAAGCAAAAGCAAAACTCATATCACGTTAAAAAAAAATACGTAAAAACAAAAAAAATAATACGTCATGACAAATGACGTTTGACAATCCAATGACACATATGCGCGCATCTCAAAGAGGCATAGATCCACAAGTGCCCTGAGGGTTCATGAACATCTATGCCTCTTGAGGATGTTTGCAGCGCGCGCATGCAAACACGCACACACACACATCGACCCGCTTTCAGAAGAGCATACAGGTGTACTTAGTATAGCTTGTAGCTAGGTAAAGTCAACCTGATTTCACACAAATTAAAGCAAGACTGAAATTGTATCGTGAATGTCTAGTTTTGTCACCATTTTCGCAAGTCTTGAAGCGAAAGCGAATCTCATAACTCATATCACGTTAAATATAACATTACGTAAAAACAACAACAAAAAATACTTCATGACAAATGACGTTTGACAAACCAGACGCGTGTGCACTGCGCGCGCCCCTTCTAGAGTTCACTATCACGCATTGGCACATCTGCGAGGCTTTTGCAGAAGGATATATTTTAACATCAGAATCAAGTCAATGACAAAAATTAGAGAAGAGACGCTTGACAGCTAAGACAGCTCTCATATAGAAGGGACTTTGTTGGTTGTGGTTCATCCCATTTTGTTTTGTATCGTGCTATACCAGCAGAGTACACGCACACTTCATGAGTGAATACAATTGAAGCAACCAAATATTTGTGTTGTGGACTTCACTTGTGTATTTTAAGAAAACAATTGCTGGTAGTATTATTATTACTAGTATTACTAGTCTTAATTAATTTGCACTGCTACTAGCACAAGCACGTCTATTTCAGTGCTCATTTCATGCAATACCTGCTAGACCAGACTGCACTGAAATTAACATCATATTGATAATGGACTCATTTTATTTTCAGGCAATTCATTTACTGATCTCATGTTCATGTTCCGGGTCTCGGACTGCACCATTCACAAGATTTTCATGGATACATGCGACGCACTGTGTACTGTTCTCCAGGATGATTTCATAAAGGTATGAATCCTTTGTTTAAGAAAAAATGTTCGACAGTTGTGCGTTGATGTATTGCAGTACCTTTGATCAAATGAAAATTGCACGAGGAAGCCGTCATGCGGGATAATTTACATCAGTGCACAATTACCTAGCATCCTTCAAGTTCAATGTATCATAGCTGTCAATCATACATAATAGTGCCGATTCTAAGCTCCAACATTTGAGGCCCCTAGCATTTCTGTTTCATGGATTTGTTTTCCAGTCAACACAGGTATTCCCTTTTTTTAGCATCCTCTGTTTTTAGTGTACTTGTGCACATTTGCAATTGGTATTCATGTGTTTTATCTCGGTTGTGTTGAATACATGTAATATGTGGCTGACTATGGAGCATCTGTGACCAGGGTTGATGGTTGATGTAAAGCGTTACCTGACAGCGCGAGCAATTTAAAACTCCATTAAACTTGCAGGCCAGTTATTGACAGCAACAGTTCGAGCTCATAACATTTTTATTTTTCAAACCACAATGTGTGTCAAACCACAGTGTGTGTCAGTATGGAAATAATAGACAAGTCCCACTCAGGTATGCAATATGCCTGTTACTGTCAAAACATGAAGCTAATTTGTGTATTTCACAAAATTTGTACTCCATGCTCGGACATTCAAATGAATAAGTGGCAGCGCCATGACAGTTGGATTTTACATAGATGATGGGACTTGTCTCTTGTTTATGCACAATCCCCTATTTTCCCCTTGTGCACGCAGTCAAAGGTGCTGTTAACACTTATGCTACACTGACCGCTTGCAGTGGCTGCATGCACAAGGAGTTCTTAGTTGTTAAAAATACAAGTTGCATCGACTTTCGAGTCATGGTCACTGTCCAGTTTTATTGCTGTAAATAAATTCTTACATAACTTGAATGCCAAAAACTAAATTATATCAGAGAAGAATGTCACACTTCTAGCAGTTGTTCTGTTCTTCTGTCACCAGAGTATAAATGACTGCCGCACAGAGTCTTGTGCTGTAATGGGAAGGCCAGTCACTTTGCACGCGATCATTCTTAAGAAAGTCATTTTCAGCAACTATCGCCTATTTTACTGGCGACTGTTTCTCCACAATGCACTTCAAAACTGCCACTGCCTCTTCCGCTGGATCTATCCGTTTCCTTTTTGGGTTTGGCGCGGGGCGGGCCTCGTGCCAAGGATGCGCCTCTGTTGAGTTGCAGGCGATGGGGAAGTAGGATAGGCCAATGGGGGTCCACATCTCTGAGTTGGTGGTGAGATAAAAATGTGTGGTACAGGTGCGCATACACCAGACAGATATGGAGCTGATCACGGTCTTTCTTTCACAGTTTCATGCTCATCGGGCGGTGGTATGGGCATGGAATGGTGTCGGCGTCTCTCGTTTGAATTTGATGTTACACCAACCTGGTGCATTAATAATTCCAGGTTCCTTTCTTGCTCCATTTCGGTTTCCTGGCTGTCGCCCCACTCTTGCTGCTGGCTTTGGCAGAGTTGGCTTTGGGTCTGCTGGCTCTGGCTCTCCTGGCTTTGGCTCTGTTGTCCATTTTTTTAATTGTATGTAACAACAACAGCAACAACAAACAACACAAGGATTATAATAAGTGATTATAAACGGACCTCAGAACTGCCTATGTTACTTCAAAGCACTATTTGAATTCATAAATTTGTGTATTCTCTTATTGAACCAGTTTTCATTTTATATCTTTACTATTCTGTGCAGGTGCCAAGTTCGCCTGAGGAGTGGGCGCAGATTGATGAGGACTTTGAACATCGATGGAACCTTCCAAACTGCACTGGTGAGGTGGATGTCAAACACGTTGAGATCAAGTCTCCTGGTGGATCTGACTAATTCAATTATTTGAAGTATCATATCATCATTCACCTGGCCTTAGTGCAGTGGATGCACGAACCCGGTGCTTGTTTGTATACTAATGGTCAAACCTTAAGGGCCACTTTTTATCGCAGACGCACCGACCACACCACACAAATAATGTAACAAATCTTGGAGTCGGTACTTTGCTAATTTATTCAGTAACAATTTCATTTAAGTGTTCAGTAAATCAAGCAATAGTAACAACAGCAGTACGTTAGAATGTTCACCCACTCCTCATTTGAAAAGTCACACAAGATTGGTCCAGTCAGTAGCGATCTATCCACCGTTTACAGCCAAGCATTCAATGCAGCTTTGACGCATGGAGTTCACCAGAGTTCGGAGAACATGTTGTGGGATCGCTTCCCATTCTTGATGCAGGAACTGAGTCAGCTGGGGGACGCCTTGAGGTGGGGGGGGGGGGGTGGTTGTTGACTACACGTTGCCCCAGCACGTCCCAGAGGTGCTCGATGGGAGCCAGAGCAGGTGAACGAGCTGGCCACTCAATCCTCATGATGCCCCGTTGCTCAAGGTACTTATCCACCATACGGGCTCGATGAGGTCGAGCGTTGTCGTCCTGCAGAACAGCATTATCGCCTATGGCTAGGAGAGCTGGCTGGATGAGGGGCTGCACAATCTCGTCCCGATAGCGCAGTCCGGTCAAGGTGCCTCGGATGACGTTGGGGGGAGGGGGGTCCTTCCTTCCCCGCTGAAGCCTGCCCAGGCCATGACTGAGCCTCCTCCGTAGCGATCCACCTCTTGGACGCCTCCATCCGTGAATCCCTCGCCCTGGCGTCTCCAGACCCTCACCCTGCCGTCGTTGAAGGACACAGTGAAACCGTGACTCATCAGTAAACAGAACCTGAGTCCACTGGAGTCTGTTCCACCTCACATGTTGATGACACTAGGCAACCCGGGCTCTGCGATAAGCTGGAGTGAGGGGTATTCTCACTGCTGCTCTGCAAAAAGCCAGGCCAATTTTGCGCAGACGTCGGCAAACTGTGCTTCTGAGAGAAGCTGCGACGATTGAACCCCTGGCTTGTCTTGTTTGTTTGTCTCTGTCCCAGCTTGGGCGTCTTCACGGATGACAGCAAGTGCGCATCCCAGTTTTTTGTGGTCATATGCTCGGGGGAGGGGGTGGGGTGGGGTGGTGGTGTCTGTGTGTGCTTGTTCTGTTATTATTATTATTTTGGTTAGTAAGTATGGGTAATAATGTAGAAATGCACGTCATTTATTTTATTTGGTAGTATTTAGTGTCGGAGGGTGATAAGCCTACTGGAGACCGACCGACAACTCATGACAGTGTTCACAATGTCTTTGTAGACGAGACATCCGACACCCTGTTCGTGTTTGTCTTCTCTGCCACTGTAATACAGTTTGTGGTTTTGCTGGGTTGATGTTTCCCCAATGTTCTGCCATCGTACTTCGCACAGTCCTAGGATGTTCCAGTGGTATCTGTTTATTTCATGCGTCAGTTCCTCTACCTTTCCAGACGTTTTTAATGTTCTGACGTTCCAGGTGCCAATGCTAATGTTGTTTATGGCACGGAGTTTTGGTGGTGCACCTCTGCCCTGGCTCAAGACAGAAGGCGCGGCCCTTGTTCCGGGCGACGACCGATCCGGTATTGATTGAGGTAAGGTTGTCATTGCATGTGGTGTGTCTTGGGCAAAGAACCTGGCGGAGCCCATCCCTCTCCAGGCAGTTAACCACAACCGAAACTCCACATAACTTGTGGCTCGCCTTGGTACTGGACACGTGGCCGATGAGACCCTTATGGGCCTCTTTCGACCTGGGTGGTGACTTCATCAAGGAAGTTCATACACCCAAACAGGTACCGTGTCAGCACCCTAGCCTTTGGTTATCCAAAACTTAACCTGCAAGGCAGCAGGGGACTCGTGGAGGGAGGGGTCGTCTATGCCCCGTGCAGATGTGAACATCTGCCCACTGCCCTGCCAGTACGCTTGAGGGCAACCCCATTTAATATCACCATTGTACAAGTTTACGCCCCAACAACAGACTATGGCGATGAGGAAAAAGAAGACTTCTATGACCAACTGCAATAAATCCAGACCAAAAAGGTGACTGCCAAGCGTGTAAAATGCAAAGAAGTACCCAACGGAGAAAGAAACACGCTTAGAAAAGACGGGTACAACACAATTTATTAATATTTCGGGTAAATACCCTTTGTCAAAATAGACAAACAAACAGAGAGATTAGCCGCTACTTATCTTCATTCACCTCCTTCAGTTGCCACATTCCTTCTGCGAATGAAGGTAAGTAGCGGCGAATCTCTCTGTTTGTTTGTCTATTTTGACAAAGGGTATTTACTTGAAATATTAATACATTGTGTTGTACCCGTCTTTTCTAAGCGTGTCTCTTTCTCCTTTGGGTACTTCTTTGCAACTGCAAGAAGTCTGGGACCAGATCCCCAAGAAAGACATTCTTGTGGTGCAGGGAGACTGGAATGCCAAAATAGGAGAGGCTGCTGTTACGAACTGGAAAGACACATGCGGACGCTACTGCAATGCAGAGACCAACGAAAGAGGCTTAAGGCTCCTGGAATTTGCCAGCTCAAATGATCTAAAGCTGATGAACACGTTTGGCCCACACAAAGCATCCAGAAGGCGGACATGGCACAGCCCGAACGGAGAGCACCATAACCAAATTCACTACATCATGGTGAAGAGACGCTTCGAAACCAGTGTGAACATTGCCAAGACAAGAAGTTTTCCAGGAGCAGACATTGGAAGCGACCATGACTTAGTGATGATGACCTTCCGACTCCGCCCAAAGAAGGTCAACAAGAAGGGTCCCACCAGAATCAAGTTTGACCTCGAGAAGCTGAAAGACCCAGAGGGAGCGGAAGCCTTCCAGGCAAAGATAGGCGGAAAATTCGCGCCACTGCTACTTCTAGGTGCAGAAGACACAGACGTGGACACACTGATCGACACATTTAACACTGCTGTAACCCAAACAGCCAGTGAGATCCTTAGCAAACACCGACAAGCAAAGAAACCTTGGGTTACAGCTGACATCTTTGCTCTATGTGACAAGCGTCGAGAATTAAAGAAAAAGAAATCAGAGGTAGAAGGAGCTAAACAATACAGGGAAATTAACCAAGATATCAAGAAAAGCATAAAAAACAAAGAATAAGTGTATTGAAGATCAGTGTAAACACGTAGAAGAAAATCTGAACAAAAATAATACCAAAAAGGCATACCAGGTGGTGAAAGACCTGACCAGTGCAAAACAAGGACGCTCCTCGATCTTTCAAGATAGTGAAGGGAACTGTCTTACGGAAGACCAAGACATACTGAAGAGGTGGACACAGTATTGCTCAGATTTGTACAACCACCCAGGCACACTTGTCAATCCACCCGTGAACAACAATGGCAACTATCCCATCCTCCGAGAAGAAGTAGAGGCTGCAGTGAAGTCGCTGAAAAAAAGGGAAGGCAGCAGGAGCAGAAAACATCCCTGCAGAGTTAGTCCAAGAAGGGGGAGAAGACATGATAAGCGCCTTACTAACAATCTGCAATAAGATCTGGCACTCAGGGGATTGGCCCACACCATGGACCCAATCACTTATCATAACTCTCCCCAAACAAGGCAACTACATCAATGCCAGAATTATCGAACGATCAGTCTTATATGCCATCCAAGCAAAGTCATGTTAAAGCTCCTACTGAACAGGCTGAAGCCACAGGCGGAGGAAATCATAGCTGAGGAACAGGCAGGCTTCAGACCAGGGCGCAGCACAACTGAGCAGATCTTCAACCTGAGAGTTCTATGTGAGAGGTACCTCAAGCACCAGCAAGACCTCTATCATGTCTTTGTGGATTTTAAGAAAGCGTTTGACAGGGTGTGGCATGCAGCCCTTTGGTCCACCATGAAGCTATACAACATAAATGCCAACCTGACTAAAGTCATATCAAACCTGCAGTCTGCTTCAACGGCAAAATAAGAAACTGGTTTAGGACTACAGTCGGCGTCAGACAAGGCTGCTTGCTCTCACCTACTCTTTTCAACATCTTCCTGGAAAGAATCATGACAGACGCGCTAAACGATTGATTGATTGATTGATTTACATTGCTTAACGTCCCGACAGCAACAAGGCTTTCTCAGGACGTGCCTGCACTGCTTGTGAAAAAAAAAAATAAAAAATAAAAAACTAAACAGAATATTGAAAGTATGTGGCCAGCCGGTCTAATATGTTAAATAAACCTACGATATGGGGCCTAAATAAGGCTAAGACCATTTAGCAACACACATCCAATATCAAGAGCTACAGGCAGCGCAGACAGTAGGGAGAGTTGAAAAAAGGAAAATACAGGTGAATGGACCAAGGGTAGACAGAAACACATGTCCCAGAATAGAGGGGAAAACCCACCCTGTGGGGCTGACCAGGATGACCCTGAGAACTAAAAAGTAGTTAACCCCACCCAAGTCACCCAGGGCAGACCCGGGTGGTGGGCGCTGAAAGGTCATGAAGGAACTGCCAGTATTGGAGGCAGAACAATCACGAACTTGCGCTTTGCGGACGACATTGATGGCTTTGCAGGAACAGAGAAAGAGCTAGCTCAGCTGGTGAAAAAGCTGGACAGTACAGCCATTGCGTATGGGATGGAAATCAGTGCAGAGAAGACCAAACTGATGACAAATAACACCAGTAGCATTGGGACTGACGTCATGACTGGAAGCCAAAAACTGGAAACAGTTAATAAATTCAAATACTTAGGAGCCATTGTGACAAGAAATACTGTCCAGGATTGCGCAGACATCAACAGCACTGGCAAGACTGAGGACCATATGGAAGGACAGAAACATCACTCTCTGCTCCAAGATAAGACTGATGTGCCCTTTGGTCATCTCAGTATTTTTGTATGCCTGTGAGTCATGGACCCTCACAGCAGACCTTGAAAGGAGGATACAAGCCACTGAAATCAGATGTTTTCGAAGGCTGCTTGGCATTTCATACAGAGATCACATCACGAACAAGTAAGTGGGAAGCAGAATCTAGCAAGCCATCGGGCCCTATGAAGAGCTATAGTTAGCCATTCTGAAAAAAACGCTAACTGAAGTGGTATGGGCATGTCACGCGTTCAGCAGGGCTTGCCAAAACAATCCTGCAAAGAACTGTGCAAGGAGGACGAATGAGAGGAAGACAGAGGAAAAGATGGGAGGACAATATCTCAGAGTGGACAGGACTGAGGCTGGGCGATACGCTTAGAATGGTAGAGAACAGAGAGGAATGGAGGGAGCTGGTTGCCAAGTCATCAGTGGTGCCCCAACGGTCGGCAAGACTACGTGATATAGATAGATAAACAGATAGATACTGTCGGAGGGTAAATCTGGGAGTGAGTCATATGGTAATGTGTAAATATGCGTTTCCTTGAGTTTGAATTTATTATTGTTTTGGGAGATAGGTGAAGGAATATAGATGGCGGCAATTAAATTGCTGGAAGGGTGATGTGATTACCTTTCTTCTTTTTGTTAGTTATTCATATGTGTAGTTGTGCACCCGTTTTTATTGCATCGAAAGATCTAAGTGGATAAGTCCGCCGCCGGTGCTGAGCGGAAGGGCTGGGTGGTACGAAAACTGGTGCACAAATGACCCTCTCTCACAAAATCAGTCTTAACTCGCATTTTGGATGTTTTGACATATATACATTTCTGAAAACTACAGAGTGTGCTGATTAATTTGATATATGACTGAATGCTGTAGTGCAAAAATTATAGAAGTTATTAGTGTTTAAATGTGTTAAAGCCTCCGGTGGCCATTTTGAGAAAACAGTCTGCGACGTTTCTGTGTGCATGTCTTGCATATCTAAATTATCAACGGGGGTTCAAAGTCAACCAATCAACCTGATATTTTACATGGTGGTTCAGTAAGTCCATAACCATGTGTAAAACTTCACATTAAGCTGTCAGCTCTCAGGATCTTGTGATAAATAGCCCTCAAAGTGCCATACCTAATGTAAATATGTCAGATTTTGGAGAAAAATAAACGTATTTTCATATTTTGCTATCAAACTCAAGGTAGAAATAAATTTCAACTCTGTTTGAGCATAGAAGTATATTTCTATAACACACTTAAGCAGAACATGTAGGAAAATGCTCTGTGGCACTCTTATTTAGTGGCAAATGTACTCTAAAATTAAACTGCGGACGAGTTCAAGGCATGTGAAAACCACCATCACCAAGGCAAAATAAAAACCATCATTACAAAGACTGAATAAAACTTATATCCACTATATGAATTTTATTTCATTATTTGTCATTCATACCCACTTATAACTGATTCAAACTGAGAAGGACAATAGACAGATATTATGCTTAAATTATGCAAAACAGAAGTCACAAAACAGTCGGCTGTCAGTTTTCCCAGACTAAAATGAATACTATTTACTACCACAACCCTGCAAAACGAAGTCACAAAAGCTAAAAACAAATCTACAAACTGATATAGTAGTTCCACATTCATATATAAATTAGTAATCAGGCAACAACTTAAAAAAATCTTTACTTACAGGTTGCAGAAAAGAAATGTAAAAAAGGAAAGTCCTCACGTATTGCAGGCGGCATACCACTTCACCAAATACATCACTTCAGTCTCCAATTATCCACTCATGCACAGCACACTACACCACACAAGCACAGTACCACACAAGCACAGTAACCAGACACAGTTGTTTTTGCACTCTGGAAATAAGCTGCGAGGGAGGAGGGCACACAATGTCACACTTGTCGTCTCGGGCGTAGTCCTGAATGTTTTGAAACAGTTATGTCTCTGGAAAGTCCTGGAGCTCCTATGATGGAAAGCATGCGGGGAAGTTGAGCAACACGGCCAGGAACAGCCAGCACCTTCTCCTCTTTAGTGTTGATGATGGTCATCTAGTATGGATGCTGGCGACTGAACCTGAAGTGTCCAACAGACTTGATCCCATCAAACTACTCGTTGTCCTAGGCACGTTTTCTTATATTTTCTATTTTATGAAGCGCACCATGCGGGCTGTGTCTAGAGCGTCAGGCTGCTGGTGTTGTTCTTTTGTCCCCCCCCCCCCCCCCCCCCCACAGCCTTTTGTCGTCTTGGCATCAGTCCCTCTGCCTGGTAGTGCTTTGAGAGGCGTGTCAGCATTCTTGGCTGATACTAAAAACAGAAACAAAAACAATAATGAAGTCAATGAAAATAAACTGTCACTGCTCACTAGACACAATATATGAATGTGCATGATTCTGTTTAGTGCTTAAAATAAGTTATTTTATACATACCCAGCGTTCATGCTGTCCACTTCACTTGCTGCACTCTGTCTTCGGTCCATTCCGCATGCACACACTTAGAATGCCGGCGATCAACCACTCCTTTGCATCTGAACAAAATAGTATAAACTCCTTTTTAAACTGTCTGTTTATGTGAGCCATTTCTGTATTCATCTTGTGTTGACAATTGGTCCACACACGCACACACACACACACATACACACACACTAATGAGCATACATCTGCATTCAAAAATGATGCACATACCTCGATCCATGTGTTAAATTGAGAATTGAAGACTGTCTGATGCTGCCGTTCATTTCCATGTTCGCTCATGTATCGATCGGCCGGTTTAAACTCAAAATCGTTGTCTGAAAAGCTATCGTCGTGATGAGAATCGGCGACGAAATAATCAGTGATCAAGTCGCTCAATTCTTACTGATCTGCAGGCGGTAAATTGCTGATTTTCAATAGTTTAGTAGATACGCAAGTACAGTCTGGCTTCCATTTTTCGCTTGAGGTTGTAACCACGAGAAGAGGACGCAGTTCCTTCCCTTAGTCTTCTCTCAGCCAATGGGAATGCGTGTAACGTCGTCGTTGCCATGCCGGTAAGAGTTCTACTCTCTGATTGGTCGAAACTGAACAATTTGGTACGCCCTTTGCTCCTTATTTGGGAGATACACAGCGTGTATTTTTAGAAGCATGTGTACCGCGGGAAAGTACTGACAAAGGCCGTTTCAACAGTATATAGCAAGCCCAGGTGGGAGGCAGATTTGCAGCCTTGGCTACTTTGGACTGCGACGTAGACACCCTTGCTGGAAATATAAAAGAGGTGTTACTTTCTACAGCAGAAGAAGTGCTGGGGAAGCAGAGGAAGCGCAAACAGCCCTGGGTCACCGATGACATCCTCGATCTCTGTGATGAGAGGAGAGCCTTGAAGAAAAAGAGAGGCCAAGACCTCACATCAGCAAACAAGTACAGACTTGTCAACAAGAAGATCAGGAAGAGGATGAAAGAAGCCAAAGAAGATTGTATTGAAGACCAGTGTTGTAGCGTGGAAGAGGGCATGGCAAACGGCAACAGCAAGAAGGCTTATGAAACGCTAAGGACCCTCACCAAGACTCAACAGCGAACAGCCACAGTCATCGAAGACAGCAGCGGCCAACTCCTTACGGAAAACACTGCTGTACTAAACAGATGGACTGAGTACTGCCGAGACTTGTATAACTACAAGGCTGAGCCAGACACCAGCATCCTCCAAAACAACCAGGCTGGGGCCAGGAAGGCTGAAGACCTGCCAGTGTTAGCTGAAGAGGTGGAAGCAGCCGTACGCGGCCTGAAGGGAGGAAAGTCTCCAGGTATAGACAACGTACCTGCTGAACTGTTGAAACATGGAGGAGAAGTAACAACGAAGGTCCTCACTACACTCTGTCAAAAGATCTGGGAGCAAAAGAAATGGCCAGTAGAATGGACACAGTCTCTAGTGATCCCGCTCCCCAAGAAAGGAAACCTGAACCAGTGCCAGAACTACAGAACTATCAGTCTGATAAGTCACCCTAGCAAAGTAATGCTTAGAATCATTCTCAACCGCCTCAAAACTTTCGCCGAGGAACTGCTGGCAGAAGAACAGGCTGGCTTCAGAGTTGGAAGAAGCACTGTAGAGCAGATTTTCAACTGCCGCGTCCTGATCGAGAAACATCTGCAGCATCAGCGCGAACTCTACCACAACTTCATTGATTTCAGGAAAGCATTTGATCGCGTCTGGCACGACGGACTCTGGCAAGTCATGAGATCGTTCAACATAGAGGAGGGACTGATCCAAATGATAGAAGCGCTTTACAAGAACGCCTGCAGCGCGGTTCTACTTAACAATCAGTCAGGCGAGTTCTTCAGGACGACGATCGGTGTCCGTCAAGGATGCCTGCTCTCTCCTGTCCTTTTCAACATATTCCTGGAGAAGATCATGCAGGAAACCCTCCACGACCACCATACTTCAATCTCTATTGGTGGCAGATCCCTGTGCAATCTTCGATTCGCAGACGACATTGACCTCATGGCAGGCAGCAATAGTGAGCTCCAAAACCTGACAGACAAACTTTCAAGTAGCGCAGGGTCTTATGGCATGGAGATCAGTACGGATAAAAGCAAAGTGATGATCAACACCACAAGCGACAGCAGCAGCAATATTCACATGAATGGCCAGAAGCTAGAAGAGGTCAATAGCTTCAAGTACTTGGGAGCCACCCTGTCCAAAGACGGTAGTTGCATAGCAGAGATCCGTATCAGGATAGGTACAGCAACATCCGCAATGGCCAGGCTGGACAGGATATGGCGAAGTAACTCCATCAGCTTCACCATCAAGTACAGGCTTTACAAGTCCCTCGTAGTGTCTATTCTACTCTACGGCTGTGAGACTTGGACACTGCTTGCAGACTCAGAAAAGAAAATCCAGGCCTTTGAGAACAAGTGCCTGAGGAAGTTGCTCCGCATCTCGTACCGCGAGCACAAGACCAACGAATATGTACGGAGCATCGTCACTTCCCTGGTGGGCCCACATGAACCCCTTCTGGCAACTGTGAAACTGCGCAAGCTTGCTTGGTTTGGCCACGTGACCCGACACAACACCTTGTCCAAGACTATCCTCCAAGGCACTCTCGAAGGAAGTCGTCGGCGAGGTCGTCAGAGAAAGAGTTGGGTCGCAAACATAAAAGAATGGACCGAACTCGAGATGCCAGACTTGCTTGCCACCGCCCAAAATAGAACTCAGTGGAGAGCACTGTCTGTTGCTGCTGCCTTTCAGTCCCCCCAACGCCCAGTTCGGGCAAGGGACTGATGATGATGATGATGAGCATGATGGGGTTCTGTAGGGGATGCAAGGTGTCCTGTTATGTTAAAAATGGGTCATTTTGCACAAAACAAACGCATAATTGGGGCCAAGCTCAGTCTTTTAAAATCATTTTTAACATATTTAATGGCACTTTTCATGATAAAGATTTTAACCATACGATACTTTGTTGTATGTAGAATACATTTCTGCAAAAAAAGTGAAAATTACCCAGATTGACCCCCATCACACATTACTGCGTGTAGCGCTGATCGGCTCGCTGCGAGTTAAGACTGATTTCGTGAGAGAGGGTCACTTAAATTATTATGAATAACTAACAAAAAGAAGAAAGGTAATCACATCACCCTTACCACAATATGTGTACTCTACTTATTCAAATGGAATCATGTTTTCTAAAGGACATTATTGCGGAAGCAGAGACATTAATTTGATTTGAGCTTGTCATTTGTGCTCCCGTCAAGGAGATCCAGTAACTTGTGAATTATAGTAAGTTTTTTCTCAATTTTCATTTGTATTTTAATAAGGATATTTGTTTTATTATATATTTGATGTTATTGTGAATTCTGTATGTTGGATATTCATGCTAGGGAGTGTGGATGTGTTTGTGAATATGGCGCGCGAGTGTGGGGTTAGAACTGAGTGAGGATATTTGAATTCTTATTTTTATATGTAATAAATGTTGTCGCAGTTGTTCCTTTGACGTTTATGTTAGTTTGGGATGGTAGTAATCGAGTGGTAGCGCTCATACTTCGCGCCCCGGAAAGGGGGGGGGGGCGTGACACAGCCCATTTCATTCACAAGAGGCATAGATTTTGACAGGGCAGCAGCAGGGGTTCGTGAGAATTAGGTATGTTGATGGCATACATTTTGGGGGAAAATCACACCTTTGAATAGCTGCTAGACTGTTTGATGCCACTTTTTTTTTTTAATTTCAATAATTCATTTAAGTATTACATTTATGCTACATGACTTTTGTTGTGTTACTTATGCAGCCTTTTTCTACCTTTAATGATCCGATATAATTAAGATTATGAGGTATGGGTGTATGGCGATGTGTATGAAGTATGGGTGTACTCGACTCCTCCCTTCGAAAACTTCTAGACACCCATGCACCTGTCACCACCTGCTCCATACCCAACCGACCTCCCTCCCCCTGGCTCGCTGACGACATAGCTGAGGCCAACCGCGAGCGCCGACAAGCGGAACGCTGCTGGCGCTCATCTGACCTCACCGTTCACAGACAGATCTTCCAAACAACTAGATCCAAAGTCTGCAGAATGATCTCCGACTCCAAACGTAAACCCCTTCAAAACAAAATCCTGGAATCCACTATTTCGAAAACCCTCTACGCTACCATGAACACACTCCTAGGCATTTCTAAAGACTCTCCTCTCCCCAACACACACAGCAAAGAAGAACTCCCGTCCGCTTTTTCCACCTATTTTTCTGACAAAATCCAAACTCTGCGCAACACACTCGACACTCTGCCTTCTCCGCCTTGCCCTCCCGACACCCCCTTTTCCGGCACCCCCCTCTCGTCCTTCCGGCCCGTCTCTCAGGACGAAGTCCTCAAGACCATAAAGTCCATGCCTCTCAAAACCTGCGAACTAGACCCTCTCCCAGCTTCTCTCTACCGGGACGCTTTCCAAAACTTCTGCCATTCATTACCGACATCATCAACACATCTCTAGAGAACGGCTCCGTCCCTGATATCTTCAAGTCCGCCATCGTCCGTCCTCTCCTCAAAAAACACAACCTCGACCCAAACGAACTCAAAAACTACCGCCCAGTCTCCGATCTCTCTTTCCTGTCCAAGCTTCTTGAGAAGGTCGTTATCAACCAGCTCAACCTCCACCTCGCCGACAACAACCTTCTCATTCCCTTCCAGTCTGCCTATCGCAAACATCACAGCACTGAAACATCCCTTCTACATATCTTAAACGACCTGCTTCTCTCCACCGACTCGGGCAACATCTCCCTTCTTACGCTACACGACCTCTCTGCCGCCTTCGACACTATAGACCACTCTATCCTCTTCCACCGCCTTACCACTCTTTGGCATCACTGACTCTGCTCACTCCTGGTTTCTCTCCTACCTCTCCGACAGACAGCAGTCCGTCACCATCGACGGCTTCTCCTCCAACCCAGTCACGCTCTTCTGCGGAGTTCCACAGGGGTCCGTCCTGGGCCCGGTCCTTTTCACACTCTACACCTCTCTTCTGTCCAACATCATCCAGTCTCACTACATACACCACCACCTCTACGCTGACGACTCACAACTACTAGACAAAGACAAACTCGTCAACACTCAGTCACTACTGACTCGCACGACTGACTGCTACGAAGACGTGAAAAACTGGATGACAGCAAACAAGCTTAAACTGAATGACGACAAAACAGAAGCCATCCTGGTAGGCACTCGCGTTAAACTTTCACAGCTCCCTCCCTCTCTCCACCTTGAACTCGACAGCACCCCGAAAACTTCGGCGTTATCCTCGATTCCTCTCTTTCCATGACCAGCTTCGTCTCCGCAACGGCCCAGGCATGCTTATTTCCACCTCCGCCGCATCAGTCAGATCAGAAAATACCTCACTACCGAAGCTGCCACCAAACTTGCTGTCTCTCTCATCCTATCTCGGATCGACTACTGCAACTCTCTCCTTTCCGGCCTCCCTCACTCCACCACTTTCACTCTCCAGTGCGTCCAGAACAATGCTGCCCGCATCCTTCTCAGAAAGAAAAAATCCGACCACATCACTCCCCTGCTCAAACTCCTTCACTGGCTTCCCATCCCCCAACGCATCCAATACAAGATTCTGTCTCTCTGCTACAAATCCCTAAACAACTGCGCTCCTGCCTATCTCTCAAACTTACTTCACCCCTACACTCCTCCCGGCTCCCTCCGCTCCGCCTCCGAACCTCTCCGCCTCCACATCCCCTGCACCAAATTCAGCACTTTCGGCCCCCGCTCCTTCTCAGTATACGGTCCATCCACCTGGAACACTCTCCCACTCTCTCTCTCTCCGTCAGAAACACTCTCTCTCCTCCTTTCATTCCGCCCTCAAAACTCACCTCTTTCAACACTTCTAGAACTATACCACCACACTCCCCACCCCAAGCTGACTGTCGTAATGTATTTCACTATTTGTGGTACGTGAGTCGTTGTCTAAAGCGTGCGCATGCGTGCGCGAGTTGTGAGTGCGCGCTTAGAGTTATAATTATTATAAGATAAGCGCATTATAAATACCGTAATTAGTATTATTATTATTTTACTCGCACACATCAGATAACTTTCCAACCTAAAGTAAAAAGTAACTAAAATGGGTGGAGACTCCTGTGAAGTAATGTCTGCATGTGTGATTGTTTGTATTTTAAACTACATGTGAAGGTTCATGTATAAACCCAACAATAGTAATTGTATGTTGGCATGTGAGCAAATCTGTGCTTTTATATGGTCACTTTTTCCCATTTATTTTACACATTCTACCCCAAGACCAAAATCTCCAAATTTGTAAGTTGCCCTCTGATGGGCTGTATTACAATTGTAGAGACAAATCGAGCATGATAAATCAAGGGTGGCGCCGGAATATGGGCGCCACGATATTCTGGCACCACACTTGAACTTTCATGCTCGATAAATCTAATTCTATGGTGCGTTGGGGCTGAATGAAATACGGCAGCAAATAAGAACCACAAAAGAAATCCTAATTTTCCTCTCAGATCAGTATGTGTCTTATGAAGTTGCAGTTAAATATTTCAAGATAAAATTGAGAAAAGAACACTAATGATGTACAAGGAAGGTTAAAAACACGCTCACACACTTATAATTATGTACTGTATGTTTATGCATCTAGACTTGAAATAAATCTGATATCGTGGATTATTGAAGCGTGTACATTCCACAGGAGAGAATGTGTGCAAGTGTGAGAGAATGTGTGCAAGTATATGTGCGACCAAGTGTACCTGTAGCTGTTAATACAGCTTTTTGTCAGGGTGAATAACTCCTTTGATAAAAAAAACCTCTATGGACAGTCAAGATTGACATCTTCTCTCGTTTAACACTTATCATTGAATTCATGAATGAAGGAAGTGGCGTGTGCATCTGTTGTGCAGACCACACTACTACCTCCCTCTCCTTACCAGCTGGCGGCAGCATCTCCAACGATCGTACAGATCTGCAGGTTATTAGCAGAGCACTAGCTAGGGTAAGGCAGCAGCTTAATCCACTGATCTCCTCACCAGGAAGCTTCAAGATAGAATGGATGCCCTGTCCACAAAATAGTGCTGCAGTGAATTCCAGTGCATTCTGGAGTAGCTGGGAATGGAGAGGCTGACAGCCTGGCCAAAGCAGGCGCCAGACTACCTCAAGATCGCAACCTCCTGTAAAGAAACCAAGACACTACAGCAACAAAGTGATTGGCGACAACAGAATGGCGGCTGCAGCCCGTGGGCGGACATCAACAAGCTGAACAGGGAGAGCCAGATCACCATCTTCCATCTACGCACTGATCACTCTGGACTCACCTCGTGAGACCGTGTCATGCGGATACAGCCCTAAGCGAATGTGGCGTAGAAAATCAGTCTCCTTAGCACATTCTCCAGACCTGTTCATACAGAGAAGTGGTCCGCTGGCAGTTCTGACCAGAAGACACGCCCCTTTACACCAAACTCTGAAAACATGCTGCCGAGCTCTTAACAGCTCACTTATTTGCAGCCAGAACAATATAAGATTTAAAGACGGCCATCACGAAATTGCACGTTGCAGAAGAAGGCAAAAAATTGGGGGTGGAAGTGGTGATCTCATGGTGGACATGTGGAAACTAAGTATTTTGATAACATTGTTTTTGCTGTTAGGAACCATGAAACTTTATTACGCATATTCATATTTTACACATTTCTTGACGAAAATAAATGAAAAGAAAAGGGGAGATCTCACTAGACCCGCCTTACGCTAGGTAAAATATCATCTAAACGACCAGCCAGTTAAAAATAGTTACAATTAAATTGATGGGTCACATTGAAATTAATGAAATGATCACAAAGTTTTATGCTTAATATGCATACTTTGTTAAGAAACCTGGCAACACATATTTAAACAGAGGAGGGAGCATGACATAACCAATTGTTATGATCTTTTAGCGTTCCTTTGCGTCCTGGTAAAATGTCGCTGTCTTTCCTGGTAGACAAAAGTTCCTGCCTTCCACCAGCATGCCGAATGGTGATCTGACGAGGTCGCCAAGATCGAAACAGCGGTCCACATCGGCTAAATATCTGGACCGCCCCTTGGGGGACCTAGATTGAAAATTCCATGCACTGAGTGGCTGGAACAGTTGGATATGTGATACGCCCCCCTTCGGGGTGTGGGCGGTGGGGTGGGGGGGGGGGGGCTCCACATGCACTGCTTCCAGTCACTTTCTTAGCGCACCCCCTCTTTCCTATCTTTCTTTTTTTGTGTGTGTGCTTTGACCAAAGTAGATCTTTGATCACTGGTCGATCAAGCACACTTCTCTCCCCTGACAGTGCTTTTACCTACTTTTCTTTGTAATCTACCAAAGAGTCATATTTGATCTGATTCCGCTTGTAAAAATCTTTCAAAATTAAAATTTGTTTTTAAAAAACGTATACTGCATTCAAGAACACTGTTTTCGCTGTCGTTTGTCGACATAGTGTGAGCGTGCGCGCCCGCCCGCCCGCGCGCGTGCGTGCGTGCGCGCGTGCAATGTGTGTGTGAATCTGTGCGAGTGAATGTGTAGAAAAGTGTGTTTGAACATGCAAGAGAAACTCAGCTGGAATCAAAGACAGAATAGCGCACTTCCATGATGGCGTAAAACTCCAGCTAAAGACGCGCACGCAAGATTACAACGAAACGTGATGACGTAGCCATTGATACTGACGCAACGATTACGCACACGTTGAACTCGATCACGTGTGGTGGTCTGTGATTTTGAACCTTACGGCCGGCTGCCGTAATGTCAAAAATCACAGACCAGCACACAGACGTGAACTTTTCTGCTGCACCAGAGGCATCCATGTAACAAACGCTTAGACTGGCGTAAGGCCTCATCTACGCGTTGGATACATGAGTGAAGGGCATAACAACTGTAGGTTGAAGACCAAACGAGCCGGGATCAATAGAAGGCGAGTCTTAAAATGGTGCTGACTGTTCTACTCCAGTTTTGAAATAGCGCCGTTTACGGTGCGCCAGGCTTTGGAACTTACTTTTTTGTTGTTGTTGGTATGTTCATATTTACCAACCCAGCTATACGTTTTGAGGACTGATATCTAGTTTTTCTCTCGAGAAAAATCTCTGCTATTGTCAGCATTTCTGTGTCTGTGTGGCTTACGCCAAATAACAAAGTTTTTTTTTTTTGTTTTGTTTTTTTTGCTTTTTTTTTTTTTTGTGTTGTTTGGTGGCTTGGGGGGTAGGGGGGGGGTTAAGTTCATATTTACCAACCTAGCTATACGTTTTGAGGACTGATATCCAGTTTTTCTCTCGAGAAAAATCGCTGCTATTGTCAGCATTTCTGTGTCTGTCTGGCTTGCGCCAAATAACTAACCTCATGGGCACGATGTACGAGTTGTCCATTTACGAGGTTTTGGACAATGGGCAACTGAGAAACGCGCCTGACGGAGACTACGACGACAAAAACACAAGAGCCCAGACGTTTTCGAGAAACAACAACAGCAACTCCCCCACCAAGGCAAACGACTACCGCCTAGCCGACGACGATGGTGACGGCAGCTACGTCCCTGAGTGTGGAGTGTGGAGGTTCAAACCCGCAGCCCTTAGGAACTGTGCCAACATGAAGGCATTTGCCAGCATTTACAGCCTGTCTGCACTGGTGACTTCAACGCTGACGTCCTATGTTAACAGTCAAGTACGTGTCAACTAGCAGATCCTGCCCCAGGACCGAAATCCCCAGATTTGGAAGTTGTCCTCTTAAGGACTGTATTACAATTCCAGAGACAGATCGAGCATGATAGTTCAAGGGTGGTGCCAGAATCGCTTGGCGCCCAGAGGCGCCAAGCGATTCTGGCACCACCCTTGAACTATCATGCTCGATCCATGTCTTCTTGTGGTGTGTCCGGGCTGAATGAGTTAACTCATTCAGTACAGAGGTTACGTTTGCGCCGAAAGACTCCAGCAATTAGGAACGAGAGCTAAATCATGACGGATAAACAGCTCGGACAGTTGCATAGTCAGCACCCCGAACATCTCCAAGAGGCATTGACCCTCATGAGTCCCGTGGGCTCATGACGATCAATGCCTCTTGGAGATGTTCGGAGTGTTGCCTGTGTTTATGGTACGAGCTGGATATCTGTCGTGCTTTTGATCTCCTTGGTTGTTGGGAGTCATTCGTTTCAAAGAAAACATCACTACTAAAACTGTTTGATTTTGGAGGCGCCAATAATAGTGACTGTGCACAAGCCTTGGGAGACGAGGATCAGGCGGCAGAGCGTTCGACTCTTTGTCCGAAAGGTCGCTGGTTTGAATCCAGTTGGGGACCAAATATTTTCAGACACTGTTCGGTGCCCCGTCCTTGAAATCACCTTCGTGGTGGACAAACGACTTTAAAGTCTAAGCGTATTAACCGTGTCTTAAAGGTATTATTTGTGGATCTGCCATGATAGTTTAAGGGTAGTGCCGGATAAGCAAGACGCCTTCCCTATTTGGAGGAAGATCAGGAGGAGGAGCCAGATACCAAGCTAATGTGACACTATCTCTGGACTGTCAGGGCCAATCCGTCACCTACATATACAAGAGGCATGGATTGACAATCCATGCCTCTTGCGTGTGAAATTAAAGGATTCAATCTACCTTGTTTTAATTCTTACGTCACACAACCAATCCCTTACCATGCAACCTCGTCACAAACACTCTCGTTGCGACTAATGGCTGACTTTCTTGTAGCTGCTTTGTGGCGCGCATAGGTTACCAGTTTTGCTCAACAAAAAAAGCATCAAAACGTTCTAAGGTACGACGCTACATAGTGTTGTTCGAAACAATACGCACACAGCTGAAGTTTGCTGTAGCACGCATTGGCAACAACATACTGTGAAATAAACTACAAAAGAATTAACCTTTGCGGAATCGAAAACACACGGGCGTCCTGTGCCGACTGCTTTATTATAGATAAATTTTAAAGTCTTTTGAGGCAAACAGTCACTCTTTGACTGCATTACTCTGACAATTTGTAGACAATGCTGCTGTTCATGCAGACGGCACTTCTTAGAAAACGTCAATATAAGATGGCGTCATAAGTCTATTATGTGTATAGTATTTTGACGTCAGTCATGTCTGGTGTGAAACAGGTCAGACGAATTCTCACCGGGAGGAAGTCATTATTCAGTGACCTTTCATCAGCTTGATTTATTATTATTATTATTATTATTATTATTATTATTATTATTATTATTATTATTATTATTATTATTACTATTACTACTACTACTACTATTTTTGTTTGTTTTCCGGAGGAATGAAAACAAATAGGTTATTAGTAGCATGGGTTTGCTACACAGAAGCGTACAGGCCTTCTGAAGGTCAAACTAACCATTGTATCCCTAAGGCCTTCGACCTTCGGGGTACAAAGGTTAATTTGACCTGCCTCAGGCTCACAAGCATCCGTCTAGCAAACCACTGCCAACACCAACTTATAATATTTACTCGTTATTTCAGGTGACAACCCTAGAGCGTCATTTCGGGTTCAGCAGTCAGCAGATCGGGCTGATCCTAGCAGCCAATGACGTTGGCTTTCTTCTCATCGTGCTGTTTGTCAGCTACATCACCGAACAGGTCTGACCGGCCTGCTTCCCCATTCAGCCCCGACACACCACAGCAAGACATGGATCGACCGTGATAGTTCAAGGGGGGTGCCAGAATAGCTTGGCGCCAAAAGGCGCCAAGCTATTCTGGCACCACCCTTGAACTATCATGGTGTATTAAATTTTGTCTCCTTAGTTGTAATACAGTCGATTCCCAAATGTTGGGATTTTGCCCTCCGGACATAATGGACTGTTTCCGTATAGAGTTCCGCCGGCGGTGCGTGCAGGCGACACGACCCGCAAAAAGTAGCTGTTCGGGGAGAGTAAAAAACGCTTCGTGTGTTTCCGTGTTGCGGCACTTCCGGCCCTAGTTTAGCTGTCCAATTTGTTGAAATGATTTGCAGCGTACTGATGCCACGCTTTCTCACTGCTGAATTGTAGCGAAATCACCGTTGAATGGTCGACTTAGCTGAAATTGTCTTCTCCTGCTGCCGTGTGGTGTCGCTGCACTTATAAGGGGAAAAGTCACTATTCTCGGTGTCTTAGGTGATACCTGTTCGTGTGCATAGGCTTCAGTACTCGCGCTACACTACAGGCCGCAGGTATATCGCTCCTACACTTTGTGCCCGTTTGGATGACATAGAATCCGGACACGCTAAGCGCAGTAAACCACGTTAACTAATCCAACTGTGCGATATACCAGATGAAAACGAAAGCCTGTAAACAGAAAAACGACATACCCGTGGCATGCAGTATATCGCGAGGACCAAAGATAATATGCACAGACAGGGATCAAGTAAAACACTGAGAATGTCGAGTTTAGCCCCTACTGTGTTTACGCCACCTAGCGGCAGCAGCAGTCAGCTAAAGTCGCCCATTGCTGCATGGAGCCATACGATTTTGTCCCGCCGTGGCGTCGCTGTATAGGATGAACTCACCTTAACTCATTCAGCTCTGACCCATCACAGACAAATATAAATCTATCAATGGTTGTGGAAAAAAAAGCCTAGCGCCTCGATACGCAAACTATTCTCACACCACAATAGATTTGGTGTGAGAATTTTGACGTCGTCATGTCTAACGAACTGCAGTCTCCCTGAATTTCAGAACTTTCACCCTAGGGCGTCATATGTTCACCCTTTGGCTTTCGGTAGCGGTTTAAGTCGTGGCGATTCATGTAGAGGAAAACTCCCTGAATTTCAGAACTCCACTCACGGTCTGGATATAATTCTTTTATTGACAATATCCTAACACTTCAAGCTTGTACGTCCTCAAACGCTCAAACGCGGGCTCTAGTCGCTGTCACACACTTACACACACACACACACACACACACACACACACACACACACACACACACACACACACACACACACACACACACACACAAACGCACACACACACACACACACATAAGGCGCTTTGCTGCCCAAAAGAGTTCTCTAGCAAGGTTTGTGTACCTAGACGTGACGTCATTTTTTCTTGTTACTTCTTTGCCAGAATTTCTGCCCCGCACGCCAAAAACGTTATGCGCATGCTCCGGAATGCGCTCCGACCAGCCCCATTTCAAAGTCTACCGTATTTTGCAATACGGTAGACAAAAACAAAAATAACTAGCTGTTCTAGGACCATGGATTCAACGTTCTGTCACCTAGAGGTATAGATTCTCATGAGCCCCCGCAACTGTGGGGGCTCATGAGGGTCTATACCTCTTGCAATGGGGCGCAGAACGGGATACAGGGGTCAACCTACTGTCTACAAACTCATTCTGATTATTTAGGAATGATTTCTAGTATCATCAAAGGTCCAAAGTTGGCTGACCAACATAACCAAATGCTTCCGTTTTGCTGACTGTTCTTTCTCAGGTTCATATACCACGCGGCCTGGGTTACGTAACAGTGCTGTTCGGGGTATCAGGCATCGTGTGTGCCATGCCCCATGCTTTTTTCGGTGCCGCCAGCTACGTAAAACACGTCATAGCAAGCAACGGCACGTCACGTCTCTTCAGTGGCCAGATATGCGATAGCGTCACAGATGACATGGCGAATCGTTGTGACGTAGCTGATGCGGGTAATTGTTTCAACGTTGGCTGTTCGTTCGTGTGTTTGCTAGTTCGTTCCTTCCTTCGTTCTCTTTGTTCGTTGTGTTGTTGCTAAGCACGAACAGAATCCTTAGCCCGTTCAGCCCTGACGCACTACAGCAGGAGATGGATCGACCATGATAAGTCAAGGATGGTGCCAGATTAGCTTGGCGCCGACAGGCGCCAAGCTAATCTGGCACCACCCTTGACTTATCATGGTCGATCCATCTCCTGCAACAGGCGCATAGTCGTTAGATGACGCTCCCAAATTTGGGAAATTCGGACTTGGGGTTGAATGAGCTAAGACAGACAATAACAGTTTTTAAGTCTCTTCTATTTTTAGAAGATACCTTTAAGCATGGTGTGCGGTGGGGCGCTTTCAATAGAACGCACATGACATCATAGGTGTGCAGGCCTCAAACTTAGACGGTGAAGTAACAAGGTGAAAATGACGTCATGTCTAGTTACGCTGTAGAACGTACTTTCGGCTCGAAGCGAAGAAACATGTGTGTGCGCGGGCGTTTATATGTTAACACGACAACAGTCTTTATACGTATTAGTCTGAAAATAGACGCAAGGCTTTATTCAGGGAGTGTCTAAGACAGCCTCCGAGCATACAGAAATTTGATGTCTCATTAAAGATTTTTAGAAAGTCAACAGACCCAGACTGAAGTCTGTAATTTTCAATATTCACTTGAAATGTGGGATCTAGTTAGTGTGGTTAAGGACATTGGATATGTTGCTTAGCCAGGTCTGTACCTCTTCTACTTTTTCGAAAGAAATCATTGCACAAATAAAGTAAAAAGCAAGGATCCGCGACTTGTGAGAAGAATCGTTGACGTAAAAGCACAACACACGTCAGCGTAATTCATTGTTCCGGAAATGACGAAAAGCAACATAACGTCAGTATGACTTAACGCAATGCTCACCCTCTCTCTGACAATTTAATTTAGCTAGGAATGCAGTCTCTATCGTCGTTACGATTTATGCCAGCGTATTGTGCCAAAAGTGGGAAAATGCATGCACACTCATAGGCCAACAGAAGAGACCTTGTTGGCTGGTTCATCCCATCGTGTTGTTACTTGTTTGTCATCAGTGGTTTCGTCAAAGGATGGTGCGACGTCACATCTGACAGACAATGCCCGCGCCAACGCCGGGGCTGCACTGGCCATCATCTTCATCGGGATGCTGCTGCAGGGTGTGGCCAAGACCCCTCGGTTCGCCTTCGTCACCACCTACATCGACAACAATGTGAAGAAAACCGAAACGGGTTTCTACGTCGGTGAGTTGCGAAGACTACAGTGCTTCACCCTTTGGGTGTCGGTAGTGGTCTTAGTCACGATGATTCCTACAGGACTAAAACCGCCACCGACACGGAAAGAGTTAACCCATTCAGCCCCGGTACCATGCAGCAGGAGTTGAGATGGGTTAATCATGATAGTTCAAGGGTAGTGCCAGATGAGCTTGGCGCCTGAAGGCGCCAAGCTCATCTGGCGCTACCCTTGAATTATCATGATCAATCCATTTCCTACAACTGGTACATAGTCGTTAGGCAACGCCTTTAAAATGTGAGAAATAGGACCTCAGGGCTCAAAGGGTTAACAGGAAGTATTCCTTACTATGATCAAAATCGGGGGTCACCTGGCAGAAATCACGGTATTGATGGCGAACATTTACCAGTGAGCTCGCTGAACAAGAGAAGTGTTACACTTTAAAAGATTCTCATTATTACTTACTCACAAACCAGACAGGTGAGGCTAGCGCTGGTAGAACAGTACGGACACCAAGGGATGTATGTATGGTCGTCTGGTTCTGTACGTGCGTATTTATTGTTTCTGTGGGCTGGTGATTGGGTGCCTGATAGGCGGGGGCGGGGGATCCAACTGTTTGTCTGTCCATCGCTTTTATTATTACTTGTAAACTAGACCACATTGTATTAATTTTTCAACTGGAGATAATACATTGATCTTTCCCTGTGTCAAATTTGTCAAAATGTGCAACAAAATCCGATAAAAGGCGCGTTTTTGAGGGTTTTAAAAACATTAGCAAAATTTGAACCAAAACACAAAGTTTGTCTGAGACAGTAATAAATCTCAGTTAAGTCCTAAACTACAGGATTTGTTTTTTGGGGGAAGTGAAACCTTAACTGTTTCTAGCATTACACCATCGCTGTCAGATATGATATAAACTGTATACGCAGAAGAACAAAAAATGTTTATCAAAGAACAAAATAAATAAATTTTGTCGGAGTAAAAAAGGTCTGCTCTAAATCTCCATGTTCGCCGCATTGTAAGCCCCGTTATCTCCTCGCCGGCTTGAGAAGGCCTTAGTTGCCTGCTCGGCGTGAAACCCAAATAACTTACTAACTAACCGTTATCTCCTCAACCACTTGGTAGTTTTTCTTCGAACAAACGTTAGCACATTCCACCCCAGGACCGAAATCCCCAGATTTTGAAGGTGCCCTCAGAAGGACTGTATTACAATTCTAGAGACAGATCGAGCATGATAGTTCAAGGGTGGTGACAGAATAGCTTGGCGCTATTATGATCGGTCAATGCCTTGTTGCGGTGTGTCGGGGCTGAAATGAGTAATTGGAGAGTGTATTGCTTCCATGTTCGTCCCTTCGGTTACGAACGGAGAGATTAAACAGTTTCGAAAATAACTTCGTGCAAAACTTTCAGCTGATCTTCTTCTTTTTTTTTTTTTTTTCCTTTTTTAAAAATCCAAACAAACATAAATTTCAGCAATTTTCATGACTGATATTAGTCCTGCGTCAGCCACTAAGCAAGGTGCTCAGGCGGCGTCACGTTTAGAAAACATTTGACCGACTTTCATTATTAAAGGGACATTTCTTCCGCAAAAGGAGCGGATCCGAGACAACAGTTTTAGTCCAAACTTAAAGCTCATAACACGAACAATGGTTGTTCCCCCCCTCCCCCCTCCCTTCTCCCCCCCCCTCCCCTCTCCCCCCCCCCCCCTCCGCACTCCCCCCCCCCCCCACCCCCAATTCGCAGTATGATCTCCATGCATTTGTCAATATATCGCACGCTGAATTTTTTAACTCATTCAGCACGACGGCCGTATTTCTCAAATTTTGGAGGCGTCATCTAATGAATATGCAACAGCTGCAGGAGATGGATCGACCATGATAATTCAAGGGCAGTGCCAGATTAGCGCCAAGCTAATCTGGCACTACCCTTGAATTATCATGGTCGATCCATCTCCTAATGTAGTGCGTCTGGGCTGAATGGGTTCACCCAGCGTCGTGTAGTCAATTTTGTCGCGTTCGTTTTGCCATAGCCTATTATGTGTCTATGATCGACGATGTCAGAGAGGTCTGTTTTACCCCTTTGCGTCCGAAACAACCTCAAGCTGACCGACAATCGTGTGATGAAACGTGTGTAAATGGGGCCAAAAACAGGCATAAAGAACATAACGTGTGTAAATGGGGCCAAAAACAGGCATAAAGAACATAACGTATGTATATGGGGCCAAAACAGGCATAAAGAACATAACGTGTGTAAATGGGGCCAAAAACAGGCATAAAGAACATAACGTGTGTAAATGGGGCCAAAACAGGCATAAAGAACATAACGTGTGTAAACGGGGCCAAAAACAGGCATCGGAACATACGACTGACAAGAGACATGAACCCTCACGGGCCCCCGCGACTGCGGGGGCTCATCAGGATTTATGTCTCTTGAAATCGTTCGCCTTGTCCCCGGCAGTTAAGGTGTTAAAATGATATTTTCATTCACCTTTATTGCACCAGGCATCGTCTCTACACTGGGGATGCTGGGGCCCGCGGCCGCTTTTGGCCTTGGCGGGGTTTTCACCAAAATCTACGTCACCTTGGAATGTGAGTCCGCCATCTGCTATATGTCAAAGACCATCATAAATAATGGTGGCTGAAGCCACCTAAAGGCTTCCCTACACGGAGAAACGAAATGCACAAGAAACGAAACATTTTCATTGCATCGAAATGCCTTCTTCGTACACGCAGAAACGCGGTGAAAATTCATTTCGCCTGTTACAGGGGAAGTAACTGTTCACTGACACATGCTCTGGTTTGTATCGGTGGATATCGGGTCATATTTATGACTACTGACGCTTAAAAACTAAACATATAAGACATGTGTGCCTTCACTTACACAATTAAAGTGAATTACCGACCATACCGAATAAACGTAAGCGCTTTTGAATGCGTAAACAAGGCTGGTTCAAGTGAATCGAGGATGTCGCCGTCTCGAAGCGATAGCCGCCATCTTGTAGGCGGCTACGCAGAGCAGCCGATGAAAGTGGGGTTCAGAAAACTGGCCTAAAATCATATTTTGGTGGTACTTTAGTGATGATACTTGATAGATTCCATTTCGAAAATGATTTCTCCGCTTAAATCTCACAGAATCGTGCGTCACATCACGCAATTCTAGCCATAATAGACCTGACTCCACGGCACCGCTTTACCGTTGCAGTCCTCAGTGTTTGGGCTTGAATGACGTCAGATTGGGGTGTGACCGAGCGGACGGCACTGATTGGGCGATGGGTAAAATGTTTCGGCGAAATATTTCGCGAATAGGGACAAGTTCTATTTCGTGAATTGTGTCGTTTCGCATTTCGTGAAACGGTGAAATGTTGGAGAAATGTCTGAAATGCGGACATTTCGACGAAATGTTTCGTTTCGTTTCTCCGTGACTGAGAGGAAGCCTTAACCCGTTAGATGTCGATAGCGCTTTTTGTCGAGGTAGTGATTTTTGTAGGAATCGAGCCAGTTCGCCGTGTTTAATGCCCGTATTTGCTTAGTATTTAGCATGAATATCATATTTTAGAGATTACTCTCTCTCTCTCTCTCTCTCTCTCTCTCTCTCTCTCTCTCTCTCTCTCTCTCTCTCTCTCTGTGTGTGTGTGTGTGTGTGTGTGTGTGTGTGTGTGTGTGCGTGCGTGCGTGCGTGCGTGCGTGCGTGTGTGTGTGTGTGTGTGTGTGTGTGTGTGTGTGTGTGTGTGTGTGTGTGTGTGTTATTTTAGTCTTCGTAACGGACATCAAGACAAATTCCAATGTTTGTATTGATTTTTACATGGAAACATATGACAATAAACTATCTTGTTTTCCTCCCTACGTCACACGACCAGTCACTTTAGCGCAAACCGTACCATGTGACCGTGATATAAAAAAAAAAACCTGTAGCGAAAAATTGCGGACGTTTTGTAGCCCTCTCGATGACGCATCTTGGATGCGAGTTTTGTTCTATAAAGGATTGCCAAACGTTCTAAAGTACAAAGTTATTTAGTGTTGTTCGAAACAACAAGCACTCAGTACTGGAGACGGCAACGTCATGAAATATTTTAAATTACGTCATCAGTCTATTGTGTATAAATGTATATTTCTTTGACGTCAGTCATGTCTGGCGTGATCCAGGTCGGAAGATGTCTTCTTGATTTCTTTTACGAAATTAGTGGAGGAATGAAAACAAATACGTTAATGGTCGGAGAGGTTCGCTGTACGGACCTTTGTAGGCCTTCGGGAGTTCAAAGGAATCACTGTACCCCTCAGGCCTTCGGCCTTCGGGGTACAATGATTCCTTTGACCTCTCTCAGGCCTACAAACGTCTGTGTAGCGAACCCCTCCGACCAATAACGTATATGATGTAAATAAATTTGAATATAAGAGAGAGAGAGAGCACGGTTTTTTTTAGTTTGAAGTGTGGGATAAACCAGAATTTCTACAGAACAATACTGTGCACACGTGTCCGTTCACGCACCGGGCCTGTATCACACACGTGTCATACAGCCAAATCTGTAGCGCACGTGTGTGATTGAGCCAAGCTGTATCGCACGTGTGTCAGTGATACAACTTTTCCGCTCAAAGGCAGCACAGAAGGAGGTGTGTAAGAAATCACAATATCGAACACGTCACTTGCAGACACGGACCTGCACCCTCGCCACCCCAAGTGGATCGGTGCGTGGTGGCTGGGGTACATCACATTTGGGTTGGCTGCCTGCGTCCTTAGCCTGCCTCTCTTCTGTTTCCCGCGCCGAATGAAGGGAGGGAAGCCAATAAGGAAAGGTACAGCACAGACTGACACAGGGGAGAAGACTGGGGCAGCAGCTGTCAAGTTCTTAAGAGGTATGCAAAGACTGCAAATGCCAGCGAGTATATTTTTTGTGATAAGAATTTTAGAGTTTTACCCCCTTTCCCGCGACTGGTGACAGACTGTGCTTATTACCCCCTTTCCCGCGACTGGTGACAGACTGTGCTTATTACCCCCTTTCCCGCGACTGGTGACAGACTGTGCTTATTACCCCCTTTCCCGCGACTGGTGACAGACTGTGCTTATTACCCCCTTTCCCGCGACTGGTGACAGACTGTGCTTATTACCCCCTTTCCCGCGACTGGTGACAGACTGTGCTTATTACCCCCTTTCCCGCGACTGGTGACAGACTGTGCTTATTACCCCCTTTCCCGCGACTGGTGACAGACTGTGCTTATTACCCCTTTCCCGCGACTGGTGACAGACTGTGCTTATTACCCCCTTCCCGCGACTGGTGACAGACTGTGCTTATTACCCCCTTCGCTGCCGGTGATCACGAATTTCGCACCTGAACAGAAAAGCACACCCACATTTACGTGAAGAACACAGATGTAAATGCGACTGAATTAGGCATAAAGAACGTAGGACTAACAAGAGACGTAAACCTTCAAGAGCCCCCGCGACAGCGGGGGCTCTTGAAGGTTTATGTCTCTTGCGGTTAAGCGGTTAGATCTCTGTCCAAATCTTGCTGTTTTCATTGACAGAGACCTAAAATTGGACGAGTGTGTTAGTAATGCATGCACAACAACATTTAGTAGTAGTAGTAGTAGTAGTAGTAGTAGTAGTAGTAGTAGTAGCAGCAGTAGTATCACCATCATCGTCATCATCATCATCATCTTCATCAATATCATCATCATCATTATTTTGGCTCCCATGCGAGAGTAAAAGTGAGTCGTCTGTCTGGCGTCCGTGGTAAACTTTGACCTTGTCATCTTCTCAGAGAGCAGTTAAGACATATGCAGACTTGGCACAAGGATTCTTTGTGGGAAAACCTTTTAAAACAATCGATTTTAGTGACCTCGCTCAAATTTAAAGGTCACAGTGAGTCAATAAATAACTACACATTATTATTTAAAAACAATTGTCTTTTCAAATATTTCTCGCAGTTTCAAGCCGAATTTGCTATACAGATACGCGATTATAAGACCTTCCTGTTCGTTCTTAATTGATTAAGACCACGCTGAAATGTCAATAGTCACAAGAGGCCGGAAAAATGCGTGGAAAATGCCTGTTTTTGACAGAACGCAAGCTTTTATATGTACTCTTGCAAACATTTCATTCAGGCTTGGCAGAAGGCCAGCTGATGATAACACCTTCCTTTGCAAGCTAAATTTGGATGACCACTCGAAAAGGTCAAGGGTCAATGGAGGTCAACAAAACAAGGTAAAAATGCACACATCTTGAACAGAAATGGGATTTTGCCGGTACAGACATTTAAACACCTGCTTATATGAGTGACATGTTGAAGATCAAGGTCACTGAGGATCAGATACATGATGCGGGTCAGTCATGCACGTGAGCCATTAGGGCTTTGCCGTCCTCTTTTTAGCAGTAGTAACAGCAGTAGTCTTTGCAGTCGTGGTCGTAGTAACGATAGTAATTCGACATGAAGGAGCTCCAACCGTCCTAAAACAAATAGTGGTGTTAGCAAGAGACATAGATCCTCATGAGCCCCCGCAATTGCGGTGGCTCATGAGGATCGATGTCTCTTGCGCTTGGGTTGTGTTCAGTTTTAATCGGCACCAACGTTAGTTTGTAATTTACCCTTTTACTTTAAGGGCTGTGTATTCTCCGTATTACAAGTAGTATGTTCTAACCATCTCTCAGTATGTGCAGTGTCCGAAATTAATTTAAAGTTGTGTGTGTGTGTGTGTGTGTGTGTGTGTGTGTGTGTGTGTGTGTGTGTGTGTGTGTGTGTGTGTGTGTGTGTGTGTGTGTGTGTGTGTGCGCGCGCGCGCGCGAGCGGTTGTGTGCGAGTGCGAAGTTATATCAGTCAAGTTCTTTTAGGCTATAATAATAATAATAATAATAATAATAATAATAATAATAATAATAATAATGATAATGAGTACTTGTATAGCGCCTAACCTCAGATTAAACTCTAGGCGCTTAATAAAAACTAATTGTACAAAATAACTAATTACAAAAACGCAATTTACAAAAAGTACTAAAACAAAATACAACGCACTCTGTAAAGAACACTTCAATTGACACAACAACACTTCAATTGGATATAATCACATCTGACCTCATTTTAGTTGTTTCTTTAAGATATCGAATTGTGTAAGTATGTACTGTTGTTAAACGGCTGTGAGTTTATCTGTTGAGCTGGCTGACATTGTCAGTATGGTAAGTATACATATCTTGAGTCTAGAATGATTTTTTTTACACTCGTTCAAAAGAGAAAGAATATGAAGCAAAACTGTTGCCGCAAGGCTTTCGTATACGAAATCAAAACTAAATAGTAGATCCGCCTTCCGGTGTCACCAGAAGAAGGATCTCAGATCCGAAACATTGCTTTTCCTTGTCACTTCCTTAACTGATTCTACCTCCGACACACCACAGCAAAACATTGATCGACCATGATAATTCAAGGGTGATGCCAGAATAGCTTGGCGCCTATGGGCGCCAAGCTATTCTGGTATCACCCTTGAACTACCATGGTCGATCTGTGTCCTGCACTGCACTGCAGGCTGCAGAGGACAACGGCAACATTTGGAAATTTCGGTCTTGGGGTACAATGAGTTAAAGGGTTTTCAGCCCCTCTTTTGGGTTTTTCTTTTCATATATTATGGAGGATGAACCTGTTTTCCTCCAGGGATGTTGTCGGCACTGTACCGCTTGGTGAGGAACGGGGTATACGTGTTCAGCATCCTGTCCACGTGCTCCATTATGTTCTCCGCGGCTGGGATTTTGTCCTTCCTGCCAAAGTACCTGGAGAACCAGTTCTCTCTGCCCACTTTCAAGGCGAACTTCTCCATGGGTAAGTCCAGGGAACAAACTAACCAACGGTGTTTTATGTACGAATGACCCACATTTTGGAGTTGTCCTCTGAAGATTGTATAGTTGACTCTCTGAGAAAACTGAAGATTTTGTCCAGGGGAACATCCCGGAACAAAACCCTTAAAGAGTTCGCTGTGTAGTTAGTGCTCACACCTCGTGGCGATTAAATTGGCACACGGTAGCAGAAAAACCGAAAGCTTCTGGTCACAGGCATGACACCATGGCCGCGCCTTTTGTTTTCTTCTTTTAATCTTCACTGTCGGAAACGATGTAAACATGATCGACTGCAAGAGACATAGATCCTCATGAGGCCCCGCCACTGCGGGGCCTCATGAGGATCTATGCCTCTTGCTGAGACAAGTTTGTGTCCATGTTTCTTGCACGGCGTTGACTTTTGTTGTCGTTGAATGAACAAAGGTTTCGGAAACAACAATAAAGATAGAGTGGCAGGGCGAGGGTCCATCTCACTAGGGAAAGCTTTGTGTCTGCGCAGAAGTGCAACACTTTCAATACAATCCACACATTATTTACAGGCAGCTGTTTTACAGAACGTAATAGCTATTAACCGCAAAAAAAGAGAAAACAAAATGTTACGATTGTGGTTGTGTTGTTTTGTGTTGTTCTGCTAGAGCGTGCATGCATGTATCGTAGGAAACGATCCGATGTTTATTTGAGCTATCATGTTTACAAATCACATATCTTTTCAGTGAATTTCACTTTCGTTTATGAATAGTGCGTTGTTGTTTATCTGTTGCCGCACGGAGTTGAGTCAGGAAAAGCCTAGAAGCGGCTCGCGTATTCATTTGTTTACTGCGCGCGTGTCGCCTAGCGTTCAGTGCTGATGCACTTATCGCGTGTTTACCAAATTTTAAGGGGCAAGGTCGTGACCTGTCTGGCCTACTTTTGTGTGACGTCATGGCGCGCCGCGGATTTTCCTAACATAGAGGTTGAAAATAGCAGCCAGATATTTATACAATATTCCAGTGTGAATGTACCTTGATTTTTAATTACGTACTGTGTTTTAATTGGTTGTGTTGTACGATTTTGCTTGATTTTTCTGGGAAAAAAATAACACTATAAAAGTGTCGTGCTAGGAAGCATCTGGGTACATTGTTCAGTTGTAAAATTGCGATGTAACAGCGTCGGTACATTGTTCAGTTGTATAATTGCAGTGTATTGACATTGCGAGAGAGTACGCAAGATATCGTGCTTCATTTGTCAGTGACGGAGTTAGACAGTGAATGCTGATGTACATTATATGAGAGACGCATTGTGTCAAAGTTAGACATTTTGCTGGAAAGATAATTTACCAGTGTTGGTGAAATTGTGAACGCATTTTGTGGAGATCGCATCACTGTAATAAAATATTGTTGGAACTGTTACTCCAGTATTGTCTACATCCTTAAGCCACGTGTGACGGATTGCAGCTGAAAGAGGTTTATTTAAAAGAACTCTACGTGTGTGTGTATGATGTAGTTATCATACTACGACCAGAATTCAACCACGTAACACAACACTTAAAACAAAAACGTGATCCGTCCAGTGAGGAGAAAATGGGAGAACACCATCCAACTGCAGGTGGTATAGATCCTCATGAGCCCAGGCACCTGCGGGGGCTCAGAGGATCTATACCTCCTGTTGACACCCCTTTGACAAGAATTATTTTGCAAATTTGTTAATTAATAATTTATTTTTTATTTTTTATTTATTCTTATTTTTATTTATTTATTTATTTATTTATTATTTTTTTTATTATTTATTTATTTTATTATTATTATTATTTTTTTTATTTATTATTATTTATTTTTTTTTTTTTGAGGGGGGGGGGGGGGTAGGGAGGGGTCTTGAATGAATGAAGATTGCAGAGACACAGCCATCGTCAGCTTGCACTACACCGGGTTTCATTCTTGTGACTGCATCCGCCGATACTGTAAACAGCAATTACCACTGGCCACAAATAAGCTCAAAGCTATGTAAATCCTGTACTTGTAATGTTGTGTGTGTGTGTGAGTGTGTGTGTGTGTGTGTGTGTGTGTGTGTGTGTGTGTGTGTGTGTGTGTGTGTGTGTGTGTGTGTGTGTGTGACGTAAAAGCTTTGATGTGTATCATTTTAGTAACGTTCCCTGCAACCTTTTGCTTTTTAGGCACTCTTTGTTCTTTGAATATTGGTTTGTAAAAAAAATCCCAAAACAACAACAAACAAACAAAGTAAAGTGCCTAGAGCTCCGTCAGGAGGTTAGGCGCTACATAAATACCCATTATTATTATTATTATAATTATTATTAATATCTTTATTATACTGACAAGGAAAAAAAATACGACATTTTTTTTTTTTTTTTTAGAAATCTCATTCGGAAACTCTAAAGTGTTTCTGAGGATTAAAAAAATGTCGCACTTCTTTTGCTAGTCATATTGCAATAATAATAATAATAATAATAATAATAATAATAATAATAATAATAATAATAATAATAATAATAATAATAATAATAATAATAATAACAATAATACTAATATTTATTATTATAATTATTATTATTATTCTGCAAGCAAAAGAACTGCGAAAGGATAAAAAAAAATGTCCCATTTCTTTTCCTCGTCAAATTATTATTATTATTATTATTATTATTATTATTATTATTATTATTATTATTATGCTGACAAGGAAAAGAAATGCGATATTTTTGGAATCATCGGAAAGAAGAAAGTGTTTCCGAGGATTCTAAAAATGTCGCATTTCTTTTGCTCATAGTATATGGTAATGATGATGATAATGATGATGATGATGATGATGATGATGATGATGATGATGATGATGATGATGATGATATTATTATTAATTATTATGATAATAATAATAATAATAATTATTATTATTATTATTATTATAGTTGTTAGTATTATCCCACAAGCCATTTTTTTCCTGAATGAGGTAATCAGCGGCTGTACTGCTGACTTCTGCCACTTTGGGGACCTTCCTGGGCGGTTACCTGACCAAGCGGTTCCAGATGGGTGGCCTGGCCAGCCTGAAGTTTGTCTGCTGTGCCCACGCTATGACAGTCGTGTTCGCGGGTCTGGGGCTGGCCATCAAGTGTGAACAGCCCCACATCTACAACAGCCCTGGGTAAATACCTAATACGCATTAGGCCATCGGGCCGAAGTCTGTCGCAGTGGAACCGCGCACGACTGTGCATGGGCACACTGCGGCTGACTTCGGCCCTATAGGTCAGTACATCTCGAGTGGTAGAATTAGGCAGCATTAAGGGGTGTTTCCATATTGCGGCGTGACAGCAGCACGAAAGCTGTGGCGATAACGACACGAATTGAGAACATAGAAAGAAAGGAGTGTTTCCATATGCTTGACGCTAAAGCGGTGGTGACAGAGACATGAACTCGAGAGCACAAAACAAAGTGTGTTTCTATATGCGCCAGACGACAGCGGCACGATTGCGATGCGACAGGCGTCTGCGGCGCGACAAAATTGTATCACTACTTGGAGCGACTCAATGGTGATCCCACTGTGACGTGAGCGTGGTTTTCTGTAACGTCAACAAATTGCAACAACTCTAAACCAATTTAAATGGGGGCGCGATGCCGCCTTTCGTCGCTGCTTTATGGAAAAACACAAAGCGTTTTTTCTGTCTGCTGCTCAGCTACCTTTTTACGTGTCGCTTTTTTTTTCTGGGGTGTAGAGTGTTCATGGAGAAGTAGTACCTTTGACTTTTCAGCCAGCAGCGCCTCTTGGGGCAGGCGGGAGCACTGGTCTTCACATGGCACTCAACTCTCACAGCTGGCTCCAGGTCCTTTACCTAGCCACACCCCGGTAACCGCTTCTGCTGGCGGGCGAAACGTTGTGAGGGGCTGACGCGTCTCTCAGTCAGTTGAAATACTTGGAGAGGAGACGGGCGCCACCAAGTTTGCCTAAGCCCATTGAAAGGACTGATGGACAAGCAACAGAATAAGAATAACATGCCGGATCGGTCGGGGCCCGGATCACCAACGACCGCGCACCCCATTGGAGGTCTCCAGGGTGGGGGCGACAAGTGTGTTACTGGAACCAAACCCACCATCAAGCTGCCCACGCAAGGAATAACTATCGGAACTTGGAACGTTCGCACACTCTACCAGTGCGGCAAAGTGAAGGAACTCACCCACGAGTTAAAGCGCTATCGCTGGGACATTGTAGGACTTGCAGAAGTTCGATGGACAGGCTTCGGAGAAACAACAACAGATGAAGGCCATAAAATCTGGTTCAGCGGAAAAGAAACCAAGCACGAACATGGCGTAGCTTTTATCGTAAGGAAAGAGGTGGCTGGAACTGTCATCAGCTGCACCCCCGTGTCAAGCAGACTAATCTCCATCCGCATCTCCGCCCGACCGCACAACATCACTATAATACAAGTATACGCTCCTACAGCAGATCATGATGATGAGGAATTAGAAGAATTTTACGAACAACTGGACAACATCATCAAGAAAACACCTAAGAAAGACATTCTGACTGTCCTCGGTGACTGGAATGCAAAGATCGGCCCTGACGCTTACCAACAATGGGCAGGAACAGCTGGCAAGTTTGGCCTTGGAGAAACAAACGACAGAGGCCTGCGACTTTTAGAGTTCGCACAGAGTCACCGTCTTACCGTTGCTAATACCCTCCATCCACACAAGAAGTCAAGAACAGTGACATGGCAATCGCCAGGAGGCCTGGTCCATAACCAGATTGACTTCATCTTGCTGCCTCGACGATTCAAATCCAGCGTTAACAAAGCACAAACGAGGTCTTTTCCTGGCGCTGATATTGGCAGCGACCACAACCTCGTCCTTACTAGCCTCAAGTTGAAGCTGACATTGAAACGAGACAGCAAGAGTCCTCGCATCCGATTCGACCTCGAGAAGCTAAAAGACCCGGAAGTAGAAGAGGTCTTCCAAGCCCAGGTGGGAGGCAGATTTGCAGCCTTGGCTACTTTGGACTGGGACGTAGACACCCTTGCTGGAAATATAAAAGAGGTGTTACTTTCTACAGCAGAAGAAGTGCTGGGGAAGCAGAGGAAGCGCAAACAGCCCTGGGTCACCGATGACATCCTTGATCTCTGTGATGAGAGGAGAGCCTGGAAGAAAAAGAGAGGCCAAGACCTCACATCAGCAAACAAGTACAGACTTGTCAACAAGAAGATCAGGAAGAGGATGAAAGAAGCCAAAGAAGATTGGATTGAAGACCAGTGTCGTAGCGTGGAAGAGGGCATGGCAAACGGCAACAGCAAGAAGGCTTATGAAACGCTAAGGACCCTCACCAAGACTCAACAGCGAACAGCCACAGTCATCGAAGACAGCAGCGGCCAACTCCTTACGGAAAACACTGCTGTACTAAACAGATGGACTGAGTACTGCCGAGACTTGTATAACTACAAGGCTGAACCAGACACCAGCATCCTCCAAAACAACCAGGCTGGGGCCAGGAAGGCCGAAGACCTGCCAGTGTTAGCTGAAGAGGTGGAAACAGCTGTACGCGGCCTGAAGGGAGGAAAGTCTCCAGGTGTAGACAACGTACCTGCTGAACTGTTGAAACATGGAGGAGAAGTAACAACGAAGGTACTCACTACACTCTGTCAAAAGATCTGGGAGCAAAAGAAATGGCCAGTAGAATGGACACAGTCTCTAGTGATCCCGCTCCCCAAGAAAGGAAACCTGAAACAGTACCAGAACTACAGAACTATCAGTCTGATAAGTCACCCTAGCAAAGTAATGCTTAGAATCGTTCTCAACCGCCTCAAAACTTTCGCCGAGGAACTGCTGGCAGAAGAACAGGCTGGCTTCAGAGTTGGAAGAAGCACTGTAGAGCAGATTTTCAACTGCCGCGTCCTGATCGAGAAACATCTGCAGCATCAGCGCGAACTCTACCACAACTTCATTGATTTCAGGAAAGCATTTGATCGCGTCTGGCACGACGGACTCTGGCAAGTCATGAGATCGTTCAACATAGAGGAGGGGCTGATCCAAATGATAGAAGCGCTTTACAAGAACGCATGCAGCGCGGTTCTACTTAACAATCAGTCAGGCGAGTTCTTCAGGACGACGATCGGTGTCCGTCAAGGATGCCTGCTCTCTCCTGTCCTTTTCAACATATTCCTGGAGAAGATCATGCAGGAAACCCTCCACGACCACCATACTTCAATCTCTATTGGTGGCAGATCCCTGTGCAATCTTCGATTCGCAGACGACATTGACCTCATGGCAGGCAGCAATAGTGAGCTGCAAAACCTGACAGACAAACTTTCAAGTAGCGCAGGGTCTTATGGCATGGAGATCAGTACGGATAAAAGCAAAGTGATGATCAACACCACAAGCGACAGCAGCAGCAACATTCACATGAACGGCCAGAAGCTAGAAGAGGTCAATAGCTTCAAGTACTTGGGAGCCACCCTGTCCAAAGACGGTAGTTGCATAGCAGAGATCCGTATCAGGATAGGTACAGCAACATCCGCAATGGCCAGGCTGGACAGGATATGGCGAAGTAACTCCATCAGCTTCACCATCAAGTACAGGCTTTACAAGTCCCTCGTAGTGTCTATTCTACTCTACGGCTGTGAGACTTGGACGCTGCTTGCAGACTCAGAAAAAAAAATCCAGGCCTTTGAGAACAAGTGCCTGAGGAAGTTGCTCCACATCTCGTACCGCGAGCACAAGACCAACGAATATGTACGGAGCATCGTCACTTCCCTGGTGGGCCCACATGAACCCCTTCTGGCAACCGTGAAACGGCGCAAGCTTGCTTGGTTTGGCCACGTGACCCGACACAACACCTTGTCCAAGACTATCCTCCAAGGCACTCTCGAAGGAAGTCGTCGGCGAGGTCGTCAGAGAAAGAGTTGGGTCGCAAACATAAAAGAATGGACCGAACTCGAGATGCCAGACTTGCTTGCCACCGCCCAAAATAGAACTCAGTGGAGAGCACTGTCTGTTGCTGCTGCCTTTCAGTCCCCCCAACGCCCAGTTCGGGCAAGGGACTGATGATGATGATGATGATTCCACGTCGCTCTCGCGTAGCTATATGAAAACACGCCCTAAGTCGTAACACGTTAACTTGGTAGTGAAATTGTGTACCCCTGTGACGAAAAAGAAACAAAACCATTAAGTAAACAAAGGTTCTCGGACTGACATCAGCATTAGTCCGTGGTCCGTGGCGCAGTGGTTAAGGCGCCTGCCACCAATTCCAAAGGTGAGCGGTTTGATACCGGGTTCCGGCGTTGGACTTTTCTCCTCTGGTAAGTGTCACCGTTAATTCGGGCGGACCGTCGGGGGTTCTTTCTCCGGGTACTCCGGTTCTTCCACCCCCCACACTTTGGTACCGGTCTCAGGCCACTTTACAAAATTTCAAATACAAGCGATAAAAAAACCTCTGTAACTTCAGTAGCTGACTGGCCCTTCGTTTGTCTTGTACTGTGTTTGTCTTAAATGGCGTAAATCCGCGTCTGTTTCGTGAGTGTGTGTGTTGGGTTTCAGGCGCGGCGCTTTGAGTCGATTTCCCCAAAATTGAGAAAAAGCGCCTATATAATAACGGTATTATTATTATTATTATTATTATTAGCTGGTACGCGCACATCCGTGCGCGGGCCAGCTGATGATGGGGTCGATCCGAGGACCTATCGCTCACTGGTCATACATCGGTAAGACAGAGACCTGTCCACGATTTGTTGGTGTCAGTCTAAAGTAATTGCAATTTTCATTGACATCTGCAGTCCTCGTGCTGTTACCGAGGCCGCCATGTCTGGTTGCTATGACAACTGCACCTGTGACGACAACGCCTTCTTCCCCCTCTGTGACGCCGATGGCCGGACTTTCTTCTCCCCTTGTCACGCCGGATGCGCAGTCAACGTTGGCAATGTGAGGTCACAGGTCAAGGGAGCCTACAGGAGTTAATCCCTGGTGACAGCGGCAAGTATACAAGTCGCAATGAGGGGAATTAAGTCTTGTAGGCTCCCTTAACATGTGGCAGGCGTAAGATATAGATCAATATAGATACTACAGCTGATAAGTACAGCATAAAGACAAGATGTTGCCTGTCTGTTGCTGTGGGGTAGGAGTCTGTGTGTCTAATAAATTTGGGTTGTACCTCCTCTTGACAATTAAGGGCCTGGATTCGTGAATATGTTTGGGCTATATTAACAGTCATCCCGTTTCAGTAATAGCGGGGCTTCGTTTAACTAACGACTGTCACCAACGAGCAAGAGTGAAGTAATGGCGGATAGTCAGCCACTCCCATAATCAAAGACAACACTCCAAACATCTGCAAGAGGCATAGATCCTCATGAGCTCATGAGGATCTGTGCCTCTTGGAGATGTTTGGAGTGTTGTCTATGCTTGTGGTACAAGTTGGTTATTAGCCGTGACTTCGCTCTCGTTTGTTGTTGGCAGCCGTTCTAGTCAAAACGAAACTTCATTGTTAGGTTTCTGTTTAGGATTACACAAACTGCACGTGCATCCCAGGTCACGTGGCCACAGCGGGCATGTGTGATTACAGCTGTAATATGTACGCTCCGTTTCTGGCCACGATGTGGTTCAGTGCTTTCTTCGAGACGGTGTCCCTCATTCCCAGAGTCCTTGTGCTTATCAGGTGAGTGGTCTTCCGACACTGATTCTCAAGAGCTCCTAACCGAATAAAGATATTTAGTTTAAAAAAAATTGCAACAATAGAGAATAGTACCGTATTGGGTTGACGGACGTTGCTCTTTCTTGTCGTCAGTTTCCCGCATTGGGCGAATGCCCGTGACGTCATTCGTATGCTATTGAACGCGCTCCGACGAGCCCAGTCTCAAAGTCTACAGTATTTTCAATACGGTAGACCAAAACTAAGGTATTAACCTTATAGCTACTACTGACGAAACCGCCCGGCGGTATCGTCAGTAGCATCCGATGGGTTAATAGGTTACGGGCGTCGAAGGCCGGCCGTGGGCAACTGCACGTAAGATTCTCTTTCAGTCTTTGCTGAGAAATACCAAAAACTGTTAAAGGCTCTGGTGGCCGCATGCACAGATCAGTCATTTTCTCAGAAACAGTCGCCGCTGTGCGTTGCTCTATAGTAAAACGTCGATGAAACCGTGCCTTATTTTTGGATCGTTCTACAGATCCGTGGGAGAGCGTGATAAACCGCTGGCACTTGGTCTTTCGGCTTTCATGACTTCCATTCCAGGTGGGGCTGTTTGTCTGTCTTTCTCTTTGTCTATCTTTCTGTCTGTCTGTCTGTCTGTCTGTTTGTGTGCACGCGTGCTACACACTAATATGTATTTATTTATTTATTTATTTATTTTTACATGTTTTATCGCGCTTTCCTGTCAGTAGTTTAGATCCGAGACAAAACGATGGAATCCGGTCCCATTAACTCATTCGAGACGTGCCGCCTCCGGATACGCGGCATACGCCGCGTATCCCGAGGCGGCACGTCTCGAATGAGTTAAGGCTGTCGCTAGAATAACCAAAACGCGAAGCGTTCAGCTTATTCGCTACAGAAAAGAACCCAACGGAGAAAGAAACTCGCTTAGAAAAAGACAGTTACAACACAATTTATGAATATTTTGGTTATTTGCCCTTCTTCAAAAGAGACAAACAAACAAGTGTAGATGTAGATATCAGTCGCTCCTTATCCTTTCGCAGAAGGAATGTGGCAACTGAAGGAAGTGACGTAAAACAAAAGAAGAAGATTTGATCAGAGGCTCAACTTTGTCGCGGAAATAAACAACGAATTCGTCTATATTCGCTTTCACAGTTCCATGACTGCAAGCACGGATGCTTAGAAACTGCACTTACTTGCGAGATCCAAGATTTTGTGCAGACGGCGTCCCACAGCGTCATATGTCCAAAATGCAATAAATTGGATCAGGGACACTTGAACTGACGTCATACCAATCGAGTCAAGTCCACTGATCTGACGAAATTACAAAGAGATACAAACCTGTGTGGTGTCGTTTTATCACAAATGTCGTTATATACGTTATGCATTTCTAGTCACACGCTTTCCATGAAACCCAATTTTTTAACATTTTTTTTTAATAATTTCGACTTGGTTTCCTTCTTTGCGCTCATGTGACGTCATGTCTGAATCGAGACAATATCCTTTTGCTTATCCACCAAGTGTGCGGATGTACACGTACGAGCAAAGGAAATGCGACGTCATTCGAGTCATCGGTAACGCTGTATGATTCCGATGACTCGAATGATGTCGCATTTCTTTTGCTCGTCAGTGTATTTCTGATACAAAATAATACCCTCACTCCACCGCCGTTTTCATTTTCTGTGGCATCATGAAGCACGTCAGAAATTAATGTACATTCAGCTTCAGAGGACAATATCCGTTCAGGGAGCACGAATAGTCACTCGTCCGAGATGTGACGCATACCGATACGCGCCTTTTTTTTTTCTTTTTTTTTTTTTTTTTTTTTTTTTTGGGGGGGGGGGGGGGGGGGGGAGGGGCGCGGAAACCGGATGCGGCACATTTCGAACGTGGCAATGGAAAGGACACATGGCAAGCATCTTCACCAGTCCTTGCGTCTGCGGGAAAAACGTCAGCCAGTTCCCAAAGGAGATTTGATCAGAGGCTCAAGGTCATCGGGCCGACGTCGGCCGCCGTTAGCCCGCGCACGGCAGTGCGCGGGCCAACGGAGGCCGACGCCGGCACGATAGCCTTTTGCGCACTGGGGAGGTGTTTTGAATTTTGGGGGTTGGATGTTTGCCAACTTTTTTTCTGCTGCGAACTGACTTACTTACTAATCGAAAAGAAAAGGGGAGACTGCCAGTGCTAATATTTTAGGAAGGTTACAAAGTAAAGTAGATTATAGCACTGTCAGGGGAGAGAAATGTGCATGATCGACCAGTGATCATAGATCTACTGTGGCCAAAGCACAAAAAAAAGATAGGAAAGAGAGGGGGCGCTAAAAAAGTGACTGAAAGCAATGCATATGGAAGCCCCTCCGAAGGGGGGCGTATCACATATCCCACCGTTCCAGCCACTCAGTGCATGGAAATTTAAATCTAGGTCCCCCCGAGGGGGGTCCAGATATTTAGCCGGTGTGGACAGCTGTTTCGGTCTTGGCGACCTCCTCAGCACACCATCGGCGACACTGGAGGAGGCAGGAATTTCTGCCTACCTGCAAAGACAACCACATTTTACTGTGGTGTCTGCAAGGGCATACATTCCATGCCACCACCTAGAGCCAAATCTCCATGCACCCTAAAAGAGAACCTACCAAAAGGGGGGAAGGGGTTGCAGTCGATATTGTAGTAGTAAATGAAAAGAAAAGGGGAGACTGCCAGTGCTAATATTTTAGGAAGGTTACAAAGTAAAGTAGATTATAGCACTGTCAGGGGAGAGAAATGTGCATGATCGACCAGTGATCATAGATCTACTGTGGCCAAAGCACAAAAAAAAAAGATAGGAAAGAGAGGGGGCGCTAAAAAAGTGACTGAAAGCAATGCATATGGAAGCCCCCCCGAAGGGGGGCGTATCACATATCCCACCGTTCCAGCCACTCAGTGCATGGAAATTTAAATCTAGGTCCCCCCGAGGGGGGTCCAGATATTTAGCCGGTGTGGACAGCTGTTTCGGTCTTGGCGACCTCCTCAGCACACCATCGGCGACACTGGAGGAGGCAGGAATTTCTGCCTACCTGCAAAGACAACCACATTTTACTGTGGTGTCTGCAAGGGCATACATTCCATGCCACCACCTAGAGCCAAATCTCCATGCACCCTAAAAGAGAACCTACCAAAAGGGGGGAAGGGGTTGCAGTCGATATTGTAGTAGTAAATGAAAAGAAAAGGGGAGACTGCCAGTGCTAATATTTTAGGAAGGTTACAAAGTAAAGTAGATTATAGCACTGTCAGGGGAGAGAAATGTGCATGATCGACCAGTGATCATAGATCTACTGTGGCCAAAGCACAAAAAAAAAAAGATAGGAAAGAGAGGGGGCGCTAAAAAAGTGACTGAAAGCAATGCATATGGAAGCCCCCCCGAAGGGGGGCGTATCACATATCCCACCGTTCCAGCCACTCAGTGCATGGAAATTTAAATCTAGGTCCCCCCGAGGGGGGTCCAGATATTTAGCCGGTGTGGACAGCTGTTTCGGTCTTGGCGACCTCCTCAGCACACCATCGGCGACACTGGAGGAGGCAGGAATTTCTGCCTACCTGCAAAGACAACCACATACATGGAATGTATGCCCTTGCAGACACCACAGTAAAATGTGGTTGTCTTTGCAGGTAGGCAGAAATTCCTGCCTCCTCCAGTGTCGCCGATGGTGTGCTGAGGAGGTCGCCAAGACCGAAACAGCTGTCCACACCGGCTAAATATCTGGACCCCCCTCGGGGGGACCTAGATTTAAATTTCCATGCACTGAGTGGCTGGAACGGTGGGATATGTGATACGCCCCCCTTCGGGGGGGCTTCCATATGCATTGCTTTCAGTCACTTTTTTAGCGCCCCCTCTCTTTCCTATCTTTTTTTTTTTGTGCTTTGGCCACAGTAGATCTATGATCACTGGTCGATCATGCACATTTCTCTCCCCTGACAGTGCTATAATCTACTTTACTTTGTAACCTTCCTAAAATATTAGCACTGGCAGTCTCCCCTTTTCTTTTCATTTACTACTACAATATCGACTGCAACCCCTTCCCCCCTTTTGGTAGGTTCTCTTTTAGGGTGCATGGAGATTTGGCTCTAGGTGGTGGCATGGAATGTATGCCCTTGCAGACACCACAGTAAAATGTGGTTGTCTTTGCAGGTAGGCAGAAATTCCTGCCTCCTCCAGTGTCGCCGATGGTGTGCTGAGGAGGTCGCCAAGACCGAAACAGCTGTCCACACCGGCTAAATATCTGGACCCCCCTCGGGGGGACCTAGATTTAAATTTCCATGCACTGAGTGGCTGGAACGGTGGGATATGTGATACGCCCCCCTTCGGGGGGGGCTTCCATATGCATTGCTTTCAGTCACTTTTTTAGCGCCCCCTCTCTTTCCTATCCTTTTTTTTTTGTGCTTTGGCCACAGTAGATCTATGATCACTGGTCGATCATGCACATTTCTCTCCCCTGACAGTGCTATAATCTACTTTACTTTGTAACCTTACTTACTAATCGAACGATAGAGGTCACGAAGTAGGGCCAACTTTGCACGCATGCCGCAGTGATCGGAGCCATCGAGTGGAATGTTGGCTTTAGTCCTTACTGTAAAAGGACGCAAAGCCTAATGTCGTTTCTTACTATCAACGGGCTCGGCCTACTGTCTTTGACCTGATTATGATTTAGGGATAACTCCTATTGCTGAGAGGATGTTTAATGTTTTCGGAGGCACCGAAACAGCACCTGGCCCCCAACACCTGTCTCCCTCTCCCCCCAGCCCACTCCCCCTTGACCCTTCCCCAGTTTAATAACCAGAAGTAAGAATTAAGGTGTTTTTTTGTTTGTTTGTTTGTTTGTTTTTCACCACCAGCAAACCCAGCAATAATGGTCAATTGGTTGACCGTGGCAGGGAAACAAGAAGAAGAACAAGAAGAACCCCTCGCCTGCCAACGAACGTACATTTTGTTTCTGAAATCTGCGTTCGCTGAGCGACCAAAACCCACAACTGTCCCAAAGAACACGGACACGAAGTGGTCTCAGCAAGAGGCATAGATCCTCATGAGCCCCCGCAGTCGAGGGTGCGGGTTGGGGGGAGCTCTCATGAGGATCTGTACCTCTTGCAGTTAGACCGCTTTCATCTTTTCCCGGCAATAAAAGGGTTAAACGTTCTGCGGTCTACAGAGCTAGAGTCCGAAATAGCTCAGGCGGTTAAGCTTCAGGAGCAGCAGAGCGAAAAGGGAATCGCCGGGTCGTGGGTTCGAATCCCCGTCCCGGTCCCCGTATTTGGACTCGCAATCCAGGGGGAAAAGACGGGCTTGTATAGTACCCGTTGAAAGGTCCTGGAAAATCAAAGTGGCACAGTTGCAGTGCGCCTGATTTGATCAGTGTTCAGGTCGTATTCCATAGGCAATAGATTTCCCTGTCCCCCATAACCCGCCCGTCATGGCCGTCCATGATCACCTCGGTGCTGTGGACGTTAAACCCCGAACTAACCAACCAACAGGTCTACAGAATTTCGTTGTTATCTTTCATGAAATCTCGCCGCAGGATGGCTACTGGGCCCCATCATCTTCGGCAAAATCGTCGATAGTATTTGCATCCAGTGGGAAAAGGACCCCTGCACCGGAACCGGTGCATGCAGTCTCTACGAAAACGACAACTTCCGTATGAAGCTGATTGGCTATCAGACGGCTTTCCGAGGGCTTGGATTTATGCTGGCTTGTGTCGCCCTGGGAGTGGCCATCATTTCAAAGAGATTTGACAAAATGTTGCAGGAAGCTTCAAGTAAATATTTAGCAATAGAAGCTAAGGAATAAGTCCCCGGGACCTGTCCTCTTTTCCTTTTTATCTTGAACCCCTTAACTGCCACTGTGTGTACATTTTTTGATTGTTTCTGAAATCTGTGTTCATGCAACGACCTAGAAAACCACATCCGTCCGAGAAACAATGATAGAACTGGTGTCAGCAAGAGACATAGATCCTCATGAGCCCCCGCAGTCGCGGGGGCTCATAAGGATCTGTGTGTCTTGCAGGTGGATCGTGTTCAGTGTGGCAGCGCCCGTGGTCAGTCATTCGAACACGCGTATACAAGTTATGTTGGTACATAGCGTGCAATAACTCTTACGAGCAAGCGACAATAATTTCATCATAGTACGCCACGGCTAGTAAATAGGTCATTCATGTGCATTATGTTATATTGAGCAGCATTTTGCTTGATACATTGCCGATAACATGCAGATGTGATTACGAGACACAAATCAAAATGTCCGAGTCGTAAGACGAGGACATTTTCATTCGAGTCAAGTAATCACATCTGTCTGTTCATCGGCACTATATCAAAGAAAACTGTTGCTCAATATAATTTATGTACCCAGTCCAAAACAAAACTGTGTTTCGCATCATTCATTTTGCTGCTGATTGCGGTGTTCAGACAAAACACTTGAATGGCAGACGACTACATATACCTGTCGACTCAGCATGTAAATTTCGTCTGACTATGAAGACATCAGTGCATTGTATAACCGTGCGTGTTACTGCGTAAATTCTACTTGTAACTAGATCGCCCATTATTGCTGAAAATGCCAGCAAGAAAATTCATTTAGTTCTTTCTTAGGTTGCCCGGATATCGCCAGCTGACATCTCGTCAATCTCACTTGTCAGTCCAGCGACTCGCACGCTTCCTGGCGTCATTTTATCCGTTCGTGTATGTGAGCAGGATATAAAGCGTTCATACAAACTAAGAAGTATTTCAGTACTGCTACACATAATGAGCTTGTTAATGTTGCTGTATGCGCATATTTTGCGCTTTCGTTTTAATAATGCAAGTATCATCAAGATCGAGTCTTCATGGCGCGCAGAGGATTTTGGGAAGGCAGTATATCAAGCAAATTTATGAATATATATTTGCTTGTTATAAAATACATCAGTACATGTGTCAAAGAAGAGAAATGTTATGGAGTGGGTACACACATTCATATTAGGTTGTCCAGGCAGTAACAGGCCCAATGTTTGTTTGTGTTTTTGTCTACCATATTGAAAATACGATAGATTTTGAAATGGGGGCTGGTCGGAGCGCATTCCGGAGCATGCCTATGACGTTTTTGTCGTGCGCGGCCGAAATTCTGGCAAAGAAGTAACAAGATAAAATCACGTCACGTCTATCTACGCAAACCTTGCTAGAGAACGTCCCCTCCTCCCCCCCCCCCCCAAAGCGCCGTATGTGTGTGTGTGTGTGTGTGTGTGTGTGTGTGTGTGTGTGTGTGTGTGTGTGTGTGTGCGTGTGCGTGTGTGTGTGTGTGTGTGTGTGTGTGTGTGTGTGTGTGTGTGTGTGTGTGTGTGTGTGTGTGACAGCTACTAGAGCCAGCTTTTGAGGACGGACAAGCTTGAAATTTAGCATATTGTCCTTAAAAGAATTATCTCGAGAACTTTTTTCGATCTTTTTTATTAAGGTGCTCATTGGCGAGAAAATGGCCATTTCACAAAAAAAAACCGGTTGATCCACACTGGAGTCCGTAGTTTTTTCTTATTTTGACTAGATATTTTGCATATAGTTAGATAAAAGGAGATATTGAATGAGTTCGTTAAACAGCATTGTACCAGTAGAACGTCTTGAGTGATAATTAAACATTTTTTGAAAAAAAATATATTTTCAGGTTTTTGGCATTAATTTGACAAATTATATGCATTAATTTTAAAACAACTAAATCGTTTTACGGAGAAAAAAAAAAACACCACATTCTTCTCATTAATAATCGCATGATTTTTTGTATACGGTATTTACATAAGCCTACAGTTTGTCTCGGCTGTCGGGTACGATTAGGGCAATTGTGACCTGTATGCCTTAGGTGTGAAAATCAGGCGATTGTCTGCACCACTTGTCTGGAGTCATTTGTAAACAGCTAACATAACTTTAAATTTTCTTGTAAGAAAAAAAAACAAACTATCTTCTCATTAATACCTGCATGATTTTTTCATAAACAGTGTTTGCATTAGCCTGCTGATTGTCCCGACCTCGGGGTAGGATTAGGTAAAAATGTGACATGTAAGCCATAGGCGTGAAAACCAGGAAGAAAATTGCAAAGTTGATCCTCTGCTACGTCAAATGTTGGTTTCTTTTGGTCTTGGCTTGACTTCGCGAACGAAGATTCTATAGGGGTTGTCCACGATGTCTGCAGGCATGCTCATGACTGCGGAAGCCGATCCGGGACAGGCAGGTTCGACCGCAGTGGCTGCAGGGGAAGGTCTGGCCAGGGTTCTGAGTTGCGGCATCTCTGTTTTTTCTCCTGAGCCGCTTGTCTTTAAGGCTAGCTCTGCGAGAGTCCTCAAAGGAGACAGCTGCCTTGTAAATGGTGGAGCGCCAGGTGTCACGATCCGCAGCAAGAAGACCAATGGCGGTGGTCAATTTGGCAGGCACTAAGTGACTTCTTGAGACAGTCTTTGTATCTCTTGTTTGGTGCCCCTCTGTCTCTGTGTCCAGTGGCGAGCTCGCCGAACAGGGTGATCTTGGGCAGGCGATGATCCTCCATCCTGGAGACGTGCCCAGCCCAGCGGAGCTGCGTCCGCAGCAGCAAAGCCTCGATGCTCACAGTTTCTGCCTGTTCAAGGACCTCGACGTTTGTGACATAGTCACTCCAGTGAATGCCAAGGATTGTACGCAGGCAGCGTTAGTACTGCAATAAGTGACGTATAACATCGAGTCGTCACCATGAACACGGCGTCGTGGGGCTAATAACGTGATGCCATTACGTGAATCTTGAAGTGACATCATTTCGCTGCTCGTGCTATTGTTCTTCTTCAGAATAGTTATGCTACGCCAGACCACAGAGCTTACGAATGGCGGGAATCGCAGTGTGTCCGTATTTATTTATGTGTGCCAGTTTGTGTGGATCAGAGGGTGGGTTAGAGTAGAATGAGATGGATTCCTGTCGCTACACGAGCCCACAGAAGGTACTAATGGCGGGAAGCGCCGTGTGTCTGTCTTTATGTGTGTGCGCCGACGTTGATCAGAGGCTGGCTTAGAGAGGAAGGAAATGAACCAGCATAATAAGCCTAAAAATATGAACAACTCTGAATGTTCCTAAAAGATAAACGCATCTCAGTTCCAAACAATACGGATTTGGGGATTTTGTACAGGTGCAGTATGATAGAATTTGCTTGAAATCTCTTGATGGATGAGAAGAGACATGTTTGGTGCTTTGAGTTATACCAGCCTTGGCTTGACCAGCGGACTCTTTTTGGCCTAGTTTCAGCTGCCGTGCGGATGGTGAATTGAGGTAGGTACCAGTTTTGGTTGCGCTTGGCTGTGGTGTTGGTATTGTATCAGGCTCATAGCGAGGAAATGAGTAAGGCTGATGTCCTGATTTCTTTTTAATTTTGTGCTTGGCAAATGTGCACTGGGTGGGCAGTAGTGTTATTTGGGGCGTTGCGGGATAGGAAGGGGGGGGGGTGCATCCGCGGCTCAGTTACATCAGGGGGGAGGGGAGTGGGGGAGGGGGTCCAACGTTTTCTTTGTGACCTTTAACCTGACTCAAAAGGCCTCCCTGACCCGACCGTCTTCGGGCGGTGTCCGGAAAATCAAACAAGGGTTTGGGGGGTGGGGGGGGGGGGGTGTCTAGACTCTCACTACTCGCCAACATATCAATTTTCGAAGAAGGAAGGGGGGGGGGGGGGTATAATTATTGGCATGTGCCACTCTGATATAATTATGTCGCTGATGGTTTCAGACATGAATTGTGCATGTGTATGTCAACTGGCACTGAATAGGTTAATTTTGACTTAAACCCCTTGAACGCAATCCAACCGCAAAAGACTTTGATCCTCATGAGCCTCCGGGACTGCGGAGGCTCATGAGGATCTATGTCTTTTGCTGAGACAAATGTGTATCGTTGTCCCTAAGACGGCTGTGGCGTTTGGTCGTTGAGTGAACACATAATTCAGAAACCAAACATACGCCCCGCCAGTGTGTGCATACCGACTGAAAATGACTAACATCAATCACCCCCATTCAGCCCTGTCGCACTGCAGCAGGAGATGGGTCGACCATGATAATTCAAGGGTAGTGCCAGATTAGCTTGGCGCCTGTCGGCGCCAAGCTAATCTGACACTGCCCTTGAATTATCGTGGTCGATCCATCTCCTGCAACTGGTGCATAGTCATTAGATGATGCCGCCAAACATACGCCCCGCGCAGGGAAGGGGTTACAGCCTCTTTCACTAGTTTCATCTTTGAAAATATCTCTCGTTGCTGTGCTTTTTGCTTGTTGGCGTTGTTCATTCTCAGTGTTGGAATTGAAATAAAAACGCACCATTGGCTTGTTACTTTCCTTTCTTTTTTCTCCCTATGGCACTGAGTTCTTGTATAGATAGGCCTATGGTCTTGGTGTGTGTGTGTGTGTGTGTGTTTGTGTGTGTGTGTGTGTGTGTGTGTGTATGCGTGTGTGTGTGTGTGCGTGTGTGTGTTGGGGGTGGGGGTAGGTGTGTGTGTGTGTGTGTGTGTGTGTATCGTGTTGTGGGTGGGGTAGGGGCGTGTGTGTGTGTGTGTGTGTGTGTGTGTGTGTGTGTGTGTGTGTGTGTGTTGGGGGTGGGGGTATGGGTATGGGCGAGTGTGCGTGTTTGTGTGTGTAGTATGTAGTGTTTCCGATGATTCCACACATAAAGTGTTTCCGATGATTCCAAAAATGTCGCATTTATCATGATCCTCTGTATGCATGTAAATGCTGTCGTTTTTTTTATTTTTATTTAAAAATAAAACGCATATACCTCGTGCAGCCTGTGTTTGCAAACAAAATATAAATACGAATCGAAATGCCGAAATCTACCCATCTGAATCCGTGTCATCTGTCTTTAGTGTTTGTGTATTGCACTTGATCTGCTAAAGTAATCAAACACGTTTACCGAACTGCTAACACATGGCTGGACAAAACAGCCATACGAATTGAAACACAAGTTTAAAAAAAAAAACAAGTTGAGTTTCAGTTTGCATGGCTGCTGTGATGGCATATTACATTTCAGTGTCTGCTCGTACAACGTGCATGCACTGCAATCTGTTCACTCAAATGCATAGACAACAATACTTTGCATGACAACAGCCACACAAACTGACTCAAAACCTGTAAAAACAAGTTGTATTTCAATGTGTGTGGCTGCTGTCATTGCATAATAGTATTGTCTGATCGTCAAACATGCGCAACAACCTGCGCAGTCAATTGCGAAGTCCCAAACCCGACTCTTTCCGAGGAGAAGAGAATAGTTCACTGAAGCAGATTCTTCTCGGTCAGCTGAGGGATAAAGTCTAATGAGTACCTGCAATTGCCAAACTTATGACAATCTACGTCAGCTGCAGGGCCTCATGAGAATCAATACGAGTTGGGGCCAGAAGGGAAAGATAGGATTCTGTGTTTAACACATTCGAGACGACCAGCTTGCGGACACGTTGCGGACGGTAGCGTGTCCCCATGTTAGTCGTCTCGAATGAGTTAAGGTAGAAAAAGTTCTCCATAGAAAATTGCGTTTTGAAAATTGACCATCTGGTGCACTTACTTGAAAGATAATTAACACATATTAATTTTTTATTGTTTTCTGGGTGTTTGTATGTATATTTTTGTGTATGCATGTTTGTTTGATTACTTGATTATGTGTTTGTTTGTTTGTTGTTGTTTTAGGGGTATTTCTTTGATAATTGTTCTTTTTCTTCTTTCTTTCTTTCTTTTTTTCTTGCTTGCTTGCTTGCTTGCTTGCTTGCTTGATTGATTGATTGATTGATTTGGTTTGCTGGTTGGTTGGTTGGTTGGTTGGTTGATTGGTTGGTTGGTTGGTTGTTTGATTGATTGATGGATTGATGAATTGACGGATTGATTGATTGATTGATTGATTGATTGATTGATTGATTGATCGATCGATTGATTGATCGTTCGATCGATTGACCATTTGTTTGTTTGTGTATTTGCTGATTGATTGATTAATTGTTTGGTTCATCCATTCATTCATTCATTCATTCATTCATTCATTCGTTCATTAATGCATTCATTGTTGTTTGTTTGTTTCTTTATTTATATACACTATGAGTATTAATACCCGTATAATTTAAAAACAGTTTTGTTAGTAGTTGCTTGTGATTACATTTGTTAACCTTTATGAATTCTTATGTTTAATACAAAATTCACGTTCAGTTCTTTACTTTTTTTGTTCGCTGTTTGTATCTTCGCTCGTTCGTTCATTCGTTCGTTTGTTTGTTTGTTTCTTAACGCCGCTGAGTAAAATGAACTAATCAGTTAAAAAGTGAGTCTTTCACGTTCGTGTTAAGAACAGTTTTAAGTCCGTTTACCTGTATGTACATTATATATAAAAAGACAACAGTGGAAGCAGTTACATTAAAAAAAAAAAATCTTTCATCCCTTGACTGCCTGATTCGAATTGTTGCTATGTTTTGTCGCGTGCTCTAAACCATGTTCCCTTCACAGCGGAATCACCTACGTCGCTCCCCAGTGCGCAAAGGCCATAGGGCCAGCAAGGCCTCCGTTGACCCGCGCACAGCTGAGTGCGGGCCAACGGCGGCTAAAGGCGGCCCGATGGTCTTCTGCGCATTGGGCCCATGCAGCCATACAATTTTGTTTCGCAGCTGTCGACTGTAATCGCGCGTCTGTCGCGTCGCGCATATGGAAACACGCCTTCTTTATTTCTATTTTCGATTCGCGTCACTGTCGTCACCGCTTTTGCGTCGCTATATGGAAACACGCCCTTGTGTTTGCGTCGGTTGAAACTCGCTTAAAACGAAATGATGATTCGAGTGATGTCGCATTTCTTTTACTGGACAGTGTATTTATTTCGTTATGCAAATTTCCTCAAATGACGAGTCTGCTAGATTCAATCGGTGACGATCTGAGCGTGTTGTGTCTATCGTTATACAGCCCGGGGAAGGTACGTTTGTGGATTTTCTTTAACATTCTGTCGTTGTGAAGTAGCTTATTTGTATGTTGGTCTGTGATTTTCAATCTTACCGCTCCAAGCCATGAGGTGCACACTCACAGAACAAGAACACAAGTTCGGTTTTCCTAACCCATATTTTAAGGGTAGTGCCAGATTAGGTTGGCCACTGAAAGTGACATAACTTCCTTACTTGTAAAATTATACAATCAAATCGCGTTCTATCCAGCACACAGGGAATATAAATAAAAACTAAAAAGCCTTGTTTTCCTGCAACACAGCATAGCCATGGGAGAGGTTAACCTATTCGCTGCCGAGGTAAAATGAACGCGATCCAACTGCAAGAGGCATAGATCCTCATGAGCCCCCGCGACTGCGGGGGCTCATGAGGATCTATGCCTCTTGGTGAGACTACTTTGTGTCCATGTTCGTTGGAACGTTGTGGTGGTGGTTGTTTTGTTTTTATTTTCGTTCAATGAACAGAGACTTCAGACAAGAAATATAGGTTCGCTGTCAGGGAAGGGGTTACTATGACGGAACAGCCGGCTGAACTGAGAGATAGTGGCTATCATAGACCATAAATAACCGGACCGCTCTCTCTCCTGCTTCCGGTCTCTGCACTCGTCGCGCAACTATTCTTGCGCATCAGTCAACTCATTATTCCGGTTCAGTACATCGGAGAGCTTTTCACGTGGATTGTTTCTATGATTTTGGTTAGTGGTGCAGTTTGTAAAGTGTCTTTTGTCTTGCATTATGCCTGGTGCAAGTTGTACGATTGTGGGCTGTGGTGCATGCAACGGAAAGCACAAGGGGCTGTCGTTTTTCTCCATTCGCCAACCAAAGGACTTGAAGTGGGAGAGAGAGCTTGTTCACGCCGTGAATCGTGCAGACAGCAATTTAAACATATTCACTGCAAAGATTTGTTCTAGACACTTTCGACAGGAATGCGTGAAGTTGGGTAAGTATTATTTACCTAGAATATAAGCTCGTTCTAATCATATTAAGTTCAATTCACTATACAAAAGTTTTATCCTGCGATTTATTCGGGACTCTTGCATGATGTTAATATCGTAAGCAAAAGTAGCAGTACTCCCCAGTAGCACACGTGTGTACTTTCACTTTCAGTAAGTATTCAGTTCTGAGTCTTATTCGGTTTGCTACTTCATGCAGAGGAACGATAGAACGGAATAGAAATCACAGGAGTATAATTAACTGTCAATTTTGTTTATGGTTGATCACTATATAATTTGTGTCTTTGCAAATTTCTTATTTTTCTGGTATTATGTTGCTGTAGGTCCTGGTGGGAAAAAACGGTATCTTCTACCCGGGAGCCTTCCAACAGAGTGTATGCCTGTCAAGTCCATTGTCACAAGGCAACCTCCTCCAAGAAAAGAACCTGTAAGTGTCTATTTATCTTATAAAATCCTGTTGACAGTGTTGTATGACATTTGATAACATCCCATGGAGCAGTAGATCCATATCCGATGAACAGTTGTGCACTTGCCCATGCAGTTATGTCGATTTTGTACTTTAGACTTGGGCATTCATTTCTCCATTGTGGCATAAATCTGGTTTTGCCTTTGGCATTGATTTCTCCAGGGTTTATGATCAAATTGCAATAAAATTAATTTATGACTATATTAAGAGGATAGTCCTGTAACTTTCCCAGGGCATGTGCAGTGCGCATAACTCTGTTTAAAGGGGTCACACAATTACATGGAAATGTCACATGTTTATATAAAATATATTTCCATTGGATTGAGGTCAAATTTAAAATTTGGTGTATAGTGACCTTATGAGGTGGTATTGTCAGTGCAATAATTCAGACTAGGCCAGTAGGGGCTAAACTGTTTAACAAAAGTGTGCTCATATCCGACCTC
>BTPG01000003.1:13267810-13335310 GCA_036245525.1 Semisulcospira habei
TTGTGAACCAGTACATCCACACCAATAGTAGATATTTAGATGTGCATTTTGTGTCATCCCACTGATTTCTGAACACTGTAGAAAGGTGAAAGGCAGGGATAATGGGGGAACATATGATGGTACGTACTGTCTAAGTTTTTGCAGATTTCACGAACGCTCTCTGGCATACAGTCATCTCTTTGCAGCTCTCCGCAAGCCTGGTTAACAATATTCACCGTCAGCTAGGGAAAAAAAAGGTTAACAGCGCCATTAATACATTAGGCAATTAAAGAGAATGCAACATGTATACCCATTGATTAAAAAACAGGCACAGACTAAGTTAAACTAAGAACAATTAAAATGTTGGCCTTCATGCTCCCTGCCAATTTATTTAGTTCTTTTGTGTTGTATAGTTATTTTATTTTTTTGTTGAGGGGGAAGGGAGGAGGAACGTACGTGTTACTTTAACCAAAAGTTTGTCACTTTCCCTCAACCCTTACTGTTGTACACGTGAGAGATTAAAAATCAGTTCTTTGTAATGGTACAAATATTATTGATTAATACTTTTTGCACTAATATGTACCTTGACAACGTTGGAAGTGGCGGGTAACGCCGAACTGGCAGCATGCAGACACTCTCCAACATCTTGGTCCTGATCGAATTCCTGGTTTAGATATTATAAGAATGTTAATACAGCTCGGCAGAATTATAGTAGAAAGAATAATTACAGATCTGTCTAGATAGAAGCTACAGACTAATTTATGACAGATTTACAATACAGTCAATTATATTTCAACAGTTTCCATCTCGTGTAAACGTGAAACTAATACTAGAACACTTCACTTGATCTACTCCAGCAGCCTATCACGTGTGACACAAATAAACGATAGAATGCACAAAGGAAGACTTCAATCGAAATATAAACCGTCAAAAAACAAAAAAAGGCTACCATGTATGCCCCTATTTATTGAATAAGTGTTCAAGGTAGAAAATCTTGGGAATGTTTGCTCCTCTTTACCTGCAAAACAGTGTCGATCTCCATTGTTGTTGTGTGTGGAAACAAAAGCGGATGCGTAGGATGACTAAATCAATTGACGCATGCGCGACGGGAGTTCGGCCTGCGGTTCGTCTGTTTCTCGGCAAAGAGATGCTTGTCCGGTTATTGTGGTCTATGGTGGCTATACACAGCACACGCTCGGTCTGCGGCCTCACACACGCGCACAGCACGCAAGAGAGCAACAGAGGTTGAATTTGTATATGAGTTGTTCTCCAAAACTGGTAATACCTGGGGTAGACTTCTCTTTTCCTTGCTTTCATTTTTAGAGGCTTTTACGTGGATGACTATGTCACAAATCCTGACAAAGAATCCGCTGCATCAGAGTCGGACACATTAGGTGTCTACACTATGAGGAAATTTGAATGGATTTTTTTTTTTAAAGGTCGCAAAATGGCGTCTTGACAGTTTCCACCGATCACTTACTCGCGGAAGGTTCATGTTATCAAACCTATACAGTAAACTTGTCTTTTGATTTATTTTATGTTAGCTAAAATGATGTCGACAGAGGTATGTCAAAAGATTAATGTGCTTTTGTTGTCTTGTTGCATCACTCTGTGACTGTAAAAATACCAGTCCCCTGCTTACAGCCCATGTCACGTTTCTGACACATTTTCGGGAAACTCATACCTAGTCATTAGCGAATGTACAATTTCAGGAAGTACAAATCTAAAGTATCAAATACTAAGAGATTACAAATGTCATTCCACATTTATATCACATTATTTAAACTGCTATTTTAATAAAGTCTTTTGAATTTTGTCACATCTCTTATGCACGGGACGTCCAATTTTCACTTAAATTACGACCGAGAAACCCCAGACAGCAAGCAAAGAAATGCTGCAGAATAAACCAGACCTAGCTACACATCAATTTATGGCGCTTGTAACAGGACTTCAACATGAGCAGTGTCGTCATAGTAACAAATTAGTTACATATCACACTTTTCAGCCATTGTATGCACGGGACGGCCATTTCGTTTCATTCTAAATCATCGTTACGCGTAACTAGCGTCAATCGAGGTGAGTAAATTACATTTCTACGGTATTAAAAAATATAATCAAACCTGCCTGAGCGGCTACCTTTAAATAAAATGCGGTCATCTGCTCATAGCGACGATTAGAATTTACTCCCATTCCGTTTTACTGTATAACGACCCTTCATACTGCGACTACCTGCACATAATAGCCTAGCAGACGCCCTTCATCGACGATCAGCCGTTTAGGAGATAGTGAATTTCTTCAGAGTACCAAAGGTTTTTGTATATAAAAATGATGTCTGGTATGATTAAAAGCAGTGCGCACTCATTTTAAACCGCCGGAGGACGGAGACATGTTTCTGTAGCACATGTTGTTTGCAGCACATCTGCAGACGAAACCAATACTGTCTCAGCCATGTTGATTGGGGATCAGTAGTGTATACGGGCCACATTTTTCCTGTACTTAGTTCCAGTATGCACTATTTAATATTACTTAAAGGATTTCGATTTTATTTTAAAATTTATATATCCACACTTAATTATATTAACCTTTACCGGTGGTCTGGGTGACTAAGGCGCCCATTCTCTTTGCTTTTTTCTCACAGTTTCTTTGTTTCTGGCGACATCTGAATGAAACTTCAGGTATTTCCCATACATGTATATCTCCATGACATGACCATAACAAAACATTAAATAAGTTGTAAACAAACAAGTAAACAAACACAAACAAAGTGAATATCCCGATCCTTCGGGCGTGGGTGACTATGGCGCCCATACTATTATAGCGGCCTTGAGGTAGTTATTCCTCACTGTACGACCCTGGGCGCTTTAGGCAGCCATACAATAACAGTAGCACTTGCAGCCAGTCTCTGCGGCCGCCAGATGTAACTTGGATGTGCGTGTGATGAGTGCTTAATAACAGTTGCACATCTTCACTCCAGCTTTGGGGGTTAGTGACAACTGACGTTGCTGAAACACCGGTACTGGTTTATTCTCTGTGGTCACTCTATGTTCATGCTTGTTTTTACATGGGTCAATACAGTGATGTTTATCTCATGTTGAGCTAGAAATCGAAACCGTTTGAGATACATTTTACCAGGACAGTAATTTCAGTACACCACACAACTACGTAAGGACACTTTCCGCATATACGACTTTCAGTAACAGAACATACGCCTGGATTTTGGCGGGAAACCCTTAGGGATAGGCAAAACCGCACTGTTGCTAATGGCGTACTGCAGCGCAATGTGTGTGTGTGTGTGTGTCTCTTTGTTTGTGTGTGTGTGTGTTTATGTGTGTATGTGTGCGTGTGTGTATGTGTGTGTGTATGTGTGTGTGTGTGTGTGTGTGTGTGTGTTTGTGTGTGTGTGTGTTTGTGTGTGTGTATGTGTGTGTGTATGTGTGTGTGTGTGTGTGTGTTTGTGTGTGTGTGTGTGTGTGTGTGTGTGTGTGTGTGTGTGTGTGTGTGTGTGTGTGTGTGTGTGTGTGTGTGTGTGTGTGTGTGTGAGGGCTGATACATTCAGACTCTGGAGCCTAACAAAGGAAGCTCTCAGTGACGATGTCGTCTCAGACGATCTCAGACTGTAACTGGCCCGGATTTAACTTGCAAAAAATGTTTCCGATTACCTGTGATTTGTGTGAGGTTGCAACAGACGCAATGCTCTGGCAGCACTGAGTTTGACATAAAAAGCTTTAGAAAAGTGAGTGCGACCCCTCACAAGTCGGAATGAATTGTCATGTCTTGTTCACGTGTGTGTCGATTAAGTTTTGCTTTGAAATGTCGGTTTTCCTTTTCATCAGCGCTCCGAACCGTGTTTTAATACTGTTTTATGCTGCACGTAACTCGATCTCCGTTTATAACCTATCCCTATATATGATAGGGATTAGGATTGATAGCTCTAGTTCAGGCTGTTGTCTGACTTACGGGCGGGTGCTTTCATAATGTAATTGAAATCTAGTGTTTGTGATGTTAAACTTTCTTGGTAGGCGCTTGCATTTACTCTACTGAGTTAGATTTTTATTCATGACGTTTTTGACTGTTTTTTTTTTTTTTCTCCTTCAGTTGGCTGTGTTGTGTTTCGGCAAAGTTTTGAGGAGATCAGCATATCTCAGGTTCAAGTTTTGTCATTGGTATACGATCAGTGAGTTGGAGGTGAATATTTCACTGCATTTAACGTTCCTGGTTATTACCGGTCAGAATTAAATGTGTACACATAAGTACAGGAAAAGCTGACTATCTGGCAACAGCCGGTCCCGAGGCACAGAAACAAGGCAACACTGGTGCGGATTTTATCGCGTGGCTGCACATACCTCACAGATCAGGATAAATGGCTGTTCGCTTATATGAAAAGCCTGGCGTCCACATCCAACAGATCACGATAAACGGCGGTTTGCTTATCTAGCAACCATGGGCACCTAATACATCCAAAAGATCAAAATAAACGGCAGATTGCCTATATGAAAACAATGGGCGCCTAAGGCACCCACACAGAACGGATAAAGATAAACGGCAGATTGTCTGATATGAAAACCATGGCGACTAAGTCACCCACATTCACAGGATCGTGATGTTCTTAGCATCGTACAGTGAAGAAACAATTACAACAAGATGAGAATTTCATCCCAAAGTCTACCTTATATTTTTAAGCGTAGCCTCCTCAAGAGAGAGAGAGAGAGAGAGAGAGAGAGAGAGAGAGAGAGAGAGAGAGAGAGAGAGAGAGAGAGAGAGAGAGAGAGAGAGAGAGAGAGAGAGAGAGAGAGAGAGAGAGAGAGAGAGAGAGAGAGAGAGGGACAATGACAATGACAATGATTCTTTATTTTACAACGGTGAAAGTTTTGGTGAAACCATTTTTCGAACTTGCCGAGGGAGAGAGAGAGAGAGAGAGAGAGAGAGAGAGAGAGAGAGAGAGAGAGAGAGAGAGAGAGAGAGAGAGAGAGAGAGAGAGAGAGAGAGAGAGAGAGAGAGAGAGAGAAAGAATCAATGAATCAATGAATCTTTATTTTACAACGGTGAAGATATTAACACAGTCAGTGACTATGAGAGAGCGAGAGAGAGAGAGAGAGAGAGAGAGAGAGAGAGAGAGAGAGAGAGAGAGAGAGAGAGAGAGAGAGAGAGAGAGAGATAAATGATGATGATGATGAAACTTTATTTATCAACGGTAAAAAGTTTTGACAGAAACAAATCGTCATTTTACAAACTTGCCGTTGCTAACATCTACAACATGAAATAGATTAAAAGATAATAATAATAATAAAGAATTATATTTACACATATTATTTCATGCAACAATAAAAAAAATTAAAATGACACAAAATAATAATAACACTTAACATTCATCTAATACCACACACACACACACACACACACACACACACACACACACACACACACACACACACACACACACACACACACACACACACATACAAACAATATAAATAAATGCATAATTATATTACATGAAAGCATTAACCATCAGGGTTTGTTTAACTGCCCACTGTTGTTATGTTTGGCTCATCAGGTAATCGAAAAGTTTCGTTTTAAAGATTCCAAGTGAGGCTATAGTCTTCAAATGTGCAGGAATAGTGTTCCATACAAACGGTCCAGAAAAGGATAAACTAGTTTTAAAGAGGTCAATTCTAGGCAGAGGTAGGGGGTAAAGTATTGTTCCTTGAGGACCGTTCGCGTTCTTGCTGTGGCACAAATTTGGTGGTTAGATACTGCGGTGTCATGTTATTTAATATCTTGTGCATGAGGATGCATTTGTTGAAATTAAGTCTAAATTTGTCTATGGTAGGAATGGGCCGCGTATCTATCATTTTGACAGCTCTTTTATTTTAGAAAAGAATTAAAACACTAAAATACCTTTACTTCTAAAGAAAGTCAGACATTGGCGGTGACGTAAAAGAGACTAACCACGCAGTCACCACGCAGACACTGACATAATACTCTAAAAATGGCGTCATTCTCTCTCGCGCACGCGGCTCTCTCTCTCTCTCTCTCTCTCTCTCTCTCTCTCTCTCTCTCTCTCTCTCTCTCTCTCTCTCTCTAAATCTAAATCTAAATCTAAATCTAAATCTAAATATCTTACTGAAATTAATAATTTCAGGCCCATATCACTTCCACCTGTTCTGTCCAAGCCCTTAGAACGGCATTTTCACAAGCATCTATCTATATACCTGAAAAGCCGAAAATGAATCTATTCATTGCAGTCGGGCTTTAGATCAAACCCCTTATGTCACACTGCGCTGATACCTGGTCATCTGCCAGCAACGACTCAAAACTTACAGGAGTCATGTTTCTAGATTTTTCATTCAAAAGAATGACTGAAAATGTGTTAAATAACAAAAATATCCTGAGAGAGAAATTCCATACGACTGCAGTTCGCGCGAGGTTGTTAACTGATAGTCGGAAGTACGTAGACTCACGTCCCCTGAATCTCTACGTCTCTAAGTTTTGGATCTTTTGAAGGGTACACTTCACCCTTATACCTTTTACTGTTGAAGACAAAATCGTTGTATTCCGAGTTAGGCTTTGCTAGTGGTGCTTGTTGCCTCTCGGGTCCGGTCAGAGGGGTCAATGTCGGAGGTAATTCTTTACCTCCGATATTGACCCCCTGACCGGACCCTCGAGGCGACAAGCACCACTGGAAAAGCTTAACTCGTAACACAGCTAATAATATTATTGTCGTCAATGTAATCATTGCTGGTATGTGTGTTGCAATTCGCTGCTGTTATTTGTAGCCTATCGTCAAATGAAATATCCTGCTCTATTTTCCTACATTTTCTGAATTCAGGAGTACAGAGGACAGGGACAAATCTTTGGCACTCGGCCTCGCGACTTTCCTCACCTCGCTTACTGGTTGGTCAACCTTTACTCCTTCCTTGCCATCAGACACATAGTCTCTTTCTGAAATCTTTCTTCATTCAGCGACCGAAAGTCACAACGTCCAACGAACATGGATACAAACTGGCCTCAACAAGAGGCATAGATCCTCATCAGCCCCGGCGACTGCTGGGACTCATGAGGAGCTTTGTCTCTTGCAGAAGCCAATATGCCGCGTTATCCGGATGCATTAACTTATTTAAGGCGTCCCGAATCAATAGCTGCTGAAGTGTATTGCGTTGCCGGCTCCAACGATATACGACACTTTCGCAGCTATTTATGAGGGCCGCCTTGGACGTGTTAACTGATGTAGGTTCTGAAACAGTATATAAAGATGACTCGACTCTGGATAGTTCAGCGGTTTACAAAGATTTTTCATGCGGTGGGGGGGGGGGGGGGCATGCTAGTTCTACTAAGGCCTCTGGCATTGTTAATATCTTTACCGTTGTTAAATAAAGATTCATGGATTCAAGGTCACAACAATAGCGTGCAAGGCGCCTGCCGCCAGGTTAAGGAAACTTTCCCAAGCCAGTAACTGCCAGCCAGTTGTCTCTCTAGAATTTCAGCCAGATTTGTGTGTGGGGCTCAACAGTAGCTCAAAAGAAAGCCTTTAGGACTACGGCAGACAGGTACTGGCTATTGATCAGTGCCCAGGTCGAACTGCACGTTATTTTCAATAGCCAGTATCTGCCTATCTGGAGTCCAAAATTAAATACATCTCCATGTAAAATATCTCCTTTCAAAAGCGTATGCAAAATAAAAAATAAAACAATATGGAGAGAACTATAACCCACATGTATCTTCTATATGAGAGCTGTACTCACTGTCAATGGTCTCTAACTATTGTCTTTGACTTGATTCTGATGTTGGAGAAAACTCCGATTGAAAAGCCTCGCAGATTTGCCAATGCACCAGTGAGCTTTATAATTAGCACAGTGCGTACTGGTCACGGGTTTGAAAGTGTCATTTCCCATTACGTAATACTATTATTTTGTTTAGAATTTTATTATTAACGTGATGAGTTTCACTTTGGGTTTTAGTCCTGAGGCAAATGGTGAAAATTCAGTCTTGCTATAATTAATGTGAAGAGAGGTTGACTTTACATGATATACGATATACTACTGTACTCGGGCATGCTCGGCTGACAGTGCGTCCATGCGTGCGGGCGCGTTTGTGTGTGTGTGTGTGTGTGTGTGTGTGTGTGTGTGTGTGTGTGTGTGTGTGTGTGTGAGAGAGAGAGAGAGAGAGAGAGAGAGAGAGAGCGAGAGAGAGAGAGAGAGGGAGAGAGAGAGAGAGAGAGAGAGAGAGAGAGAGAGAGAGAGAGAGAGAGAGAGAGAGAGAGAGAAGAGATAGAGAGAGAGAGAGAGAGAGAGAGAGAGAGAGAGAGAGAGAGAGAGAGAGAGAGAGAGATGATGATGATGATGATGATGATGATGAATCTTTATTTATGAATCTTGACGCAGCTTGGCTGTTTAACAAGTGTGCACAAATTAAAGAAAGTATTGTCAACAATAAGGTACGGGCATACTCGATATTGAAACTTGACCTACTTTAAGCGCAAGTGCAATGACATCATTTTATTGTGGCGACTGGCACTCTAGCGTCATGTACTGCGCTTTTACGTCACCTCGCAGAAACATTTGTTTGGCATCCAAACCATTATCTTCACATTTCAAAATAAATTACGTCAAGGTATTTGCCGATACACAATTGCGGCTGTGTTGTTGCTAAGCGTGTGCCTAAAACAAACTCACATCGGATTACTGCAATAAAAAGGTGATTAAGAAATAGATTCGTACATCGGAGTTTAGATGCTGCTGAGAACCTCACTCTCGTGGTCTTAAAGCCTTATTCTACTCGCTTTCGCTCATAGGATACGGGTTTAAAACTAATTCACAGTATCACCTTAACACCGATGTGTCTGGTGCTTTGCGTCAGTTCAGCAACAATGTATAACACTGACGTGTCTAGTGCCTTAACGTCACCGCCACTGCCTGAAGTCTACAATTCTTCGTTTCGACATTTTGTTTCTGCCATGAATTTGTTTTTACGAAAACGTTGAATAAGTAAAAGCTGGTGTATAAATTCCTTCAAGGTCTTTCTCCGAGCTAGCTATATTCAAAATTTCAAATGCATATAACACAATTTACGGACTTAAATGAGGGTCAACCAAAATTCTATAAATGGCAGTTTTTCTCGTTAATGAATAATCCAATTTACATATTCTGCAAAGAGCTCCGAAACACATCTTGAAGGAAGCATTTCGTAACGTTTCGGACCAGTACGTACACAAACACAAGAGATAGTCGTGTCTACACACACACACACACACACACACACACACACACACACACACACACACACACACACACACACACACACACACACACACACACACACACACAAAGAGAGAGAGAGAGAGAGAGAGAGAGAGAGAGAGAGAGAGAGAGAGAGAGAGAGAGAGAGAGAGAGAGACACACACACACACGGCTCCTCCCGCTAAAAGTACGTTCAACAGTGGGGTTAGCGTAACTAGACGTGACTTAATTTTTATCTGGTTACTTTAGCTGTCAGATTATTAGTTCTGCCCGCCATTGTCGTCATGAGCATGCTTTTCAATTTCCCGCACAGCGAGCCATCCGAAACGTCTCTTCTATAAATAGGGAGAAGAGGGGGGGGGGGCGGGGGGGGGGGGTCGTGGGGAGGGGGTGTCAACACTGATTTTTATGTTTCTTCTTCTTGTTTTAAACAGGCTGGATGATAGCGCCTTTAGTGTTCGGCAAACTGATCGATGACATCTGTATCCAGTGGGAGAACCCTGAGGACTCGTGCACCGGACGTGGCGCCTGCCTTCTCTACGACAACGACGTCTTCCGCTGGAAGCTGTTGGGTTATTTGTCCCTCTTCAAGTTTGTATCGTTAATCTGCACTATTCTTGCGCTTGTTGCTGCGGTTCTGAAGAGGGACACGTTCAGAATTCACGACGAAGAAGATAATGGTGATGGTGTTAAAAACGATAATAATGTTGATGAGGCAGAGAACATGATGTGAACATAGTGGGAGGAAATCTACAGATTTATGTGCTCCTGACAAAGGCTTTGAGCGACGTGTATTCCTACTGACGCTCGGAGCCTTTGTGGTCGTTGTATAATATTATGTACCCACTCCATAAAGTATATCCTTATTTGACACATGTGTTGATATATTGTATGTCTAGTCTGCTTCTAGTCTTTTGTTGTGTGGAGTCCCTCAGGGCTCCGTATTAGGGCCTGTTTTGTTCACTCTATATTCACAAGCTCTGTCTGATGTAATTGCCGCCCATGAGTGTGATTTTCACAAGTATGCTGACGATACTGAATTGTCAAGAAGTAGCTCGCCTAGCCATTTCAGCTCCGCTAAGATGAGCGTACAGTGTTGTATAGACGACGTCCTGTCCTGGATGAATAGCAACAATCTTAAGCTTAACACTGACAAAACCGAAGTCATGCCTGCTGGCTCTCAGTCTCGCCTTAGTCTGACTAACGCGAGTTCGCAAACATTGGTGGCTGCAGCGTTCCCTTCCAGAACTGTGTCAAATATCTGGGTGTGAAGATTGATTCGACGTTATCCATGCATGATCATATCAGTAGCGTCTGCCGAGCTGGTTTCCTTGAGCTGCGCAGAATTTCTTCCCTCAGACCGTATCTCACAGAAAGTGCGGCGTCAAGGCTTGTACGTTCATTACGTTCAGGCTCGATTATTGCAATTCTGTACTGGCAGGTTTACCGGCAGATCAGATTTCACGCTTGCAGATGATTCAAAACAATGCGGCGCGTCTCACCTTGAAGAAACGAAAGAGAGACCATGTTACGCCTCTACTGTAGCAGCTGCACTGGCTGCCCGTAAAATTCCGCTGCCAGTACAAGATTGCAATTTTCGCCTATCAGCATTTTGACGGATCTCTCTCGCCGTACCATTCTGCCAAGCTGTCTGTTTATCAGCCATCACGCACCCTCCGTTCCTCTAGTGTAAAAATTTTTTAAAATCCCGAAGCTTAACATGAAAACTGTCGGGGAGCGTTCTTTCACCTTTTTAGCCCCAAGTGTGTGGAACTCTCTGCCAACTGAAATGCGGAATCTCCAACATTGTCACAGTTCAAAGCTGACTTAAAGACTTTTCTATTCTGTCGGGCATTTAACGCGTAGCTCATCTTTAGCTAAATGTTGATTGCCTGCCTTTTATTCTGATCATAGAGTAAGTGAATGTAAGGTGTTGGGAAGAGATGGGGTGGTATAAAACCAAAAGTGATGATACCCCACACACACCCTCCCCCCCCCCTCCACAACCCCACCCAAACAATCATACTAAAATCAATCAGAGGTATGTTTAGTGGGGTATTTACATCACTGTGTGTTGTGTCATTGTGCTTGACAATTTTAATGCAGGAACAATCAAATGCAGGGGAAGGTCTGGTCGGGATTCTGAGTTACGACAACTCCGTTTTTTCTTCTGAGCCGCTTGTCCTTAAGATTAGCTCTGCGAGAGTCCTCAAAGGAGACGGCTGCCTTGTGAGCGCCACGTGTCACGGTCCGCAGCAAGCGAGGACCACTGGCGGTGGTCGATTTGGCAGGCACTAAGTGACTTCTTGAGACCGTCTTTGTATCTCTTCTTTGGTGCCCCTCTGTCTCGGTGTCCAGTGGCGAGCTCGCCGAATAGAGCGATCTTGGGTAGGCGACGATCCTCCATCCTGGAGACGTGCCCCGCCCAGCGAAGCTGTGTCCGCAGCAGCAAAGCCTCGATGCTCACAGTTTCCGCCTGTTCAAGGACCTCGACGTTGGTGACATAGTCACTCCAGTGAATGCTGAGGATGGTACGCAGGCAGCGCTGGTGGAAGCGTTCGAGGAGTCGTAGTTGGCTGCGGTAGAGGGCCCAGGACTCGGAACCGTACAGCAGGGTGGTGAGGACGACAGCTCTGTACACGCTGATCTTAGTGCCTTTTTTCAGCTGTTGATTGTGCCACACCCGCTTGAATAGTCGCCCGAAAGCACTGTTCGCTTTTGCCAGCCTGTTGTCCAGCTCCTTGTCCAGCTTGGCGTCTGACGTGATGATGCAGCCAAGGTAGGTAAACTGGTGTACAGACTTCAGTTCGGACTCGCCGATGGTGATGTGGGGAGGGCGATGCTCTTCCTTGGGTGCCGGCTGATGAAGGACCTCTGTCTTTTTCAGACTGACCTCAAGTCCAAAGAGCTGGGCGGCATCTGCGAAGCAGGACGTAATGCGCTGCAAGGCTCTCTCTGTGTGTGCAACGAGGGCAGCGTCATCAGCGAAGAGCAGCTCACGAATCAGTTGGTCTAGGGTTTTCGTGTGGGCCTGCAGTCGTCTGAGGTTGAACAGGCTGCCATCGAGACGATACCTGATGTACACTGCGTCGTCATCGTCGAGGTCCACTGTGGCCTGCTTCAACATCATGCTGAAGAAGATGGTGAAGAGGGTCGGTGCCAGCACGCAGCCTTGCTTCACGCCGTTGCGAATGGGGAATGGTTCTGAGAGGTCAGTGTTGAGTCTGACCTGGCCTTGCTGGTCCTCGTGGAGCTGGACGATCATGTTGAGGAACTTTGGGGGACAGCCTAGGCGCTCCAGGATCTGCCACATACCTTGCCTGCTCACAGTGTCAAACGCTTTCGTTAGGTCGACGAACGTTACGTACAGCCCTTTGTTCTGCTCGCGGCACTTCTCCTGAAGCTGTCTCAGTACAAAGACCATGTCGGTGGTACTCCTGTTGGCTCTGAAGCCACACTGGCCCTCTGGGAGGTGGTCTTCAGCGATGGCAGGTACCAGCCGATTCAGGAGCAACCTTGCGAGAATTTTCCCGGCAATGGACAGCAGGGTAATTCCACGATAATTAGAGCAGGCAGACTTCTCTCCTTTGTTCTTGTACAGGGTGATGATGACTGCATCACGGAGGTCCTTTGGTAGTGTTCCTTTTTCCCAGCAGCAGAGAAAGAGGTCGTGGAGCTTGTTGTGCAGTGCTGGGCCTCCATATTTCCAGATCTCTGGCGGGATTCCGTCATTGCCTGCTGCTTTGCCACTCTTGAGCTGGTGGATGGCTGTGAGGGTCTCTTCGGCGGTGGGCGGTTCGTCCAATTCAACCTTTAGTGGGAGCTGTGGGATTTGGAGGATGACTGTTTCTTGAACAGTGCGCTCAGCGCCGAAGAGGTCCTGAAAGTATTCCGACCAGCGGTTCAAGATGGAGGTATTATCTGTGAGGAGTGCCTGTCCATCAGCGCTTCGCAGGGGACTTTGTACCAGGTGCCTAGGGCCATACACTGCTTTCAGTGCTTCGTAGAAGCCCCTGTAGTCACCGTTATCAGCGCAGAGCTGGGTCCTCTGTGCGAGTCTGGACCACCACTCGTTCTGGAGCTCTCTAAGCTTGAGCTGGAGACTGCTGCAGATGAGGCGGAAGGCAGACTTCTTCACAGGGCAGGAAGGCTGGGCTAGGTGGGCCTGGTGGGCGGCTCTTTTTTTTGCTAGAAGTTCCTGGATCTCTACGTCGTTTTCGTCAAACCAGTCTTTGTTCCTCTTTCTATCAAAGCCCAAGACTTCCACAGAAGATTTTACAATAGCAGTTTTCAGTTGTTCCCAGAGTGTTTCAGGGGAGGAGTCTGCTAGATCAACTGTGTCTTTGAGCATGCGCTGTAAATCGGCCTGAAGGGCCGCTTTCTTGTCGTCACGCTGAAGGCTGGCAACATCAAGCTTTTTCTTGGGGGGGCCCCCTTTCTTGGGTTTCAGCTTGAGGCGGAGCCTGAGGTTGCACCGAACAAGGCGGTGGTCAGTGTGGCACTCTGCGCTGGGCATCACTCTGGTGAGGAGGACGTCACTGCGGTCCCTCTGACGCACTAGGACATAGTCGATAAGGTGCCAGTGCTTGGAGCGAGGATGCATCCAGGTGGTCTTTCGACTGTCTTTTTGCTGGAAAGTAGTGTTGGTGATGACAAGTTGCTGCTCTGCACAGAGCTCCAACAGTAGGCGACCATTGTCATTGCAGTTCCCAACGCCATGCTTGCCGAGGACTCCTTTCCAGGCTTCAGAGTCTTGGCCCACTCTGGCGTTGAAGTCGCCAAGGATGATGACTTTGTCGTCTGCAGGGGTGCTCTGCAGGAGGCTGCGCAGGTCAGAGTAGAACTTGTCTTTTTCTGCAGGCTCTGCCAGGAGGGTTGGGGAGTACACACTGAGAAGGGTGACGTATTGCTGGTGTCTCAGTGGGAGGCGCATGGACATGATGCGGTCGGAGTGACCCGTTGGTAGGTTTTCCAACTTAGTCGCAATGGGGGTCTTCACCATGAAGCCCACGCCTGAGAGCCGTCTTTCTGATGCAGGCCTGCCTGACCAGTAGAGAGTATAGCCAGCGCCAAGTTCTTGGAGGCTGCCTTCCTCCGGGAGGCGTACTTCGCTCACATGCATACATAAAAATGATCCCACCACTAGCACGATCAATCTTGATATTGTGTTGCTGACTTTAGTAAGCCTGGATAAAAACAATGCCATCAATAGGCAAATGTCACCCATCTGCAAAGGGCATGGATCTTGATTTAATCCCGCAGACCATAATGTGGATTAGATGTAAACATGTGTGACCCTTGTGACAAAGAGATGACTTCTGCACCAGCGAAATCCATGTTTTCTCAAAAATTTAATTAGTTTTCCCACAGCTTTCAAACACCCGTGACCCTTGACCTTTATGATATCATAGAGTTGATTGAACTAGTATACATAGGAAGGCCTTATCATCACCAACTACCTGTGTGCCAAATTTAATTTAAACTTTTGCAAAACTGTTGATAATACATGTAACTACAAAAAAACAATTTTCCCACAAAAAAAGGCAAAGCCATTATGGCTCACGTGGACAACCGATATACTTATGTGTGACCTTGTTTGTGACTATAAGTAAATGACTGGCTTTCACATCAGCAAAGTCCATGTTTTCTCAAAATGTAAGTATTTTTCACACATATGTACACCCCCAACCCCCTTCCCCACCCTTGACATTTGCAGCGAGTTAAGTAAATTAGTATGCACAGGATGGTATTATCATCAGCAACCTTTGTGCCAAAGTTGATTGAAAATTTAAAAAAAATAATGTTGATAATACCTACAATTTTTTCAAAAATAGGCATTTTACACACATTTGCAAGCCTGTGATCCTCTCTGAAGGGTTATCCAAATCAGTATGCATAGATAGATCTTACCATCAAGTATCTCTGTAGCAAGTTTGGGTTGACGTTGTGAGCAGTATTTGAGAACAAAACATCTTTTGTCAAAATATGGCTATTTTCGACCTATTTCATGAGCTCTTGTGACCCTTGACCTTTCCAAGGAATCAACCAAATTAGTATAAATTGAAATTTCTTACATTCAGGTATCTTAGTACCAAGTTTGGGTTTGAAGTTGTGAATAATATTTTTTTTTAATTAATTATTTCAAAAGATTAGGTGTTTTTGACCAATTTCCTGAGCCCCTGTGATATTCCCCCTTGTGAAAGGTAACTCAAATCGGTATGTTTGGAAAGGTCTTGACACAAAATATCCTTGGGCCAAGTTGGAAAACTGTGGCTTTAATAGTCTCCGAGAAAATGCCAACGTTAAAGTTTTCCAAACAGCGGACGGCAGACGGACGACGGACAAACCACCACTGGACCAAAATAATACGCTCACTTTCGCTTCGCACGTGAGCCAACAGAAAAGTGAATGCGCTCTATTCACTGTCTGTGACCTCATGTGAACGCTGTACAAATAAAATATTACCTTAAAATCCCTCTCAGCACCAGTCTGACTGTCAACGAGCGGTTTTTCGTATTCCTTTGTTGTTTGTTCAAGTTCACTGCCCCACTGGCACTAATAGTGATCGGGGACTAGCAGTTTTGGCGTAGGTTTTCCTTGTAGGTTTAGTGTAGTTGTTTACCTCATCCTTTCTCATCCGGGCTTGAGACCGGCAATGGCAGAGTTGTATTCCTTTGCGAATATCCAAACGCACATAAGACTCTAGAACTAAAGCAAATTACAATGTGCTACACTTTCGAAGCACAAGGTCCCAAGCTTCATGTTGTCACGTGGTCAAATGCCCATTCAATGGTGTCATATAACCGCAAGATGAGAGAAACTGATTTTTTTTCTAAAGAAAACAACTTGAATACCTTATTGGTCGCAGGGGGTACAATGCATGGTTCCTTTGACCTCCCTCAGACCTACAAGGGTCAGTGTGAACCCCCGTGACCCGGGCAATAACTTATCAGATACTAGCCTCACGTATTTTTATCCCCCCCCCCCACACACACACACACACACACAACCTCCCCCCCCCCAACGCACCCCCTCCCCCCCCCCCCCTTCACAACACACCGCCGTGAGATGGCCTTAGTCGCCTGCTCGGCGTTAAACTCAAATAACTAACTAACTTCACATCACACACGCATACTTTAAGCCCCAAGGTCCCATTTCTCAAATGATGGAGATGTTGCCGCCTAACCTCTGTGTACCAGCTGCATAGATTGACCATGATAATTCAAGGGTACCCTTGAATTATCATGGTCATTCCATCTCCTGCTTCAGGGTCCCGCCGGGCGAAATGGGTTAAGACACGTTCAGAAATACTCGATGTTGACTGAATTACACACATGACTCATAGGCCGGATCACTTTACTCCGGGGTGGGTGGGGGGGGGGGGGGTCCAACTTCTTGTTTGGGACCTAGAACCTGATACAAAAGGCCTCCACGATGCTACACTTTGCTTCGACGGGTGCCGAAAAATCAAACAGTTGGAGGAGTGGGGGGAGGGGGGGAGGGGGCGACAGATCTTGCTTCCATCGGCCGGGAAATCCAACAATGGGGAGGAGGGGGGGGGGGGGGTAGGTATCAGACCTTGCTTCCAGGGCCGAAAGATCAAACAACAATTGGGGGTTGGGGACGGGGGGGGGGGGGGGTCGTCAGACCTTGCTTCCAGGGGCATCAAAATGAAAACAACGGGGAGGGGGGGGGGGTTGGGGGGATTGTCGTCAGACTTTAGGGGGATGGGGGTGGGGGGGTGGGGGGTGGGGTGGGGGGTTGGGGGGGAAAGGTGTCAGACTTGCTTACTGGGGCCGAAGAATCAAACAACGGAAAGAGGGGGGGGGGGGGGGGGTAGTCGACGCACCTTGCTTCCAGGGGCCGCAAAATTCAAACAAGGGGGGGGGGGGGTGGAGAAAGGGGGGGGGGAAGAGCGACATACGTTGCTTTCATGGGCCAAAAATCAAACAGCGGGGAGGGCGGGGGTGGGTGGGTGGGGGTGGGGGCCAAGGCGATAGACCTTGCTTCCAGGTGCCGAATAAACAAACAACGAGAGAGAGGCGGGTGGGGGGAGGCCCAAACACCCCCCAAAAGGACTTTGTTGTAGCATTTTTACAAATTTTGGGTCTGGAGGGGGGTCCATGGACCACCCTTACCCCCCCCCCCCCCCGCCCCCCAGGATCCAACCCTGCACCCCTCCCCCACCCTTGACATCTGCAATGAGTTGAGTAAATTGGTATGCACAGGAAGGTCTTATCATCAGCTACCTGTGTGCCAAGTTTGATTGAAAAAAAAAATATCAAAAATTTTGCTAATACCTAAAAATTTTTTATCAAAAATTGGCATTTTACACACATTTGCCAGCCTGTGATCCTTGACCTTTCGGAAGCGTTATCCAAAATAGTATGCACAGATAGGTCTTTCCATCAGGTATCTCTGTAGCAAGTTTGGGTTTAAAGTTGTGTTTGAGAAAATAACATCTTTTGTCAAAATATGGCGATTTTAAACCTATTTCTTGAGCCGGCTCTTGTGACCCTTGACCTTAGCAAGGGATCAACCAAGTTAGTATGCATGAAAAGGTCTTAACCTCAGGTATCTTTGTACCAAGTTTGGCTTTGAAGTTGTGAATGGTATTTCAGAAAGAAAAAAATGTCAAAATATAGCTATTTTTTACCTATTTCTTGAGCCCCTGTGATCTTGACCTTTGTGAGAGGTCATTCAAATTGGTATGTTTAGAAAGGCCTCGCCACATCCTTGGGCCAAGTTTGAAGAATGTGGTTTGAAAAGTCTCCGAGAAAATGCTGACGTGAAAGTTTACGACGGATGTTGGATGATGGACGGACGACCGCTGGCCCAAAAAATAAACTCACTCTTGCTTCGCACGTGAGCCAAATATGTACTTTCACATACGTACGCACACACACACACACACACACACACACACACACACACACACACACACACACACACACACACACATCACATCACACCACACCACACCACACCACACCACACCACACCACACCACACCACACCATACACACACACATACACACACATGGAGACAAAAGCCTCAGAGTGGGTTACCTACCATGTTATATGAATAAATGGGTTTCCATATTTCTATTTATTCTAGGGCTCTGGAGTTGATGCGAATGTTTAGAACTCGCTTATAACTAAGCTCTACAACTTAAAATAAAATAGACATTTCCTAGAACAGAGCCACTGGATGGAGAAAAAAGTGGGTTTCTACCAATAAAGTGGGTGCCTCTCTTAAGATTATTTTAAATCGGCTATTTCATTACTGTGAAAAACAGGATATCATTCCAGTTCATCAAGCTGGTTTTCGGAAAGGTAGATGTACGACAGACCATTTAGTTAAACTCACAAATAACATTAAAAAAACAATTTTCTAAAAAAAAAAGTATATTAGCAACCTTTTTTGATGTAAAAAAGGCTTATGATAGTGTTTGGCATGCTAGATTATTATACAAAATAAAAAAGATTGGCATAACCGGGTTTATGTATGAGTACATTAAAAGCTTTTTGTCTGAAAGATTTGTCTGCACCAAAGTTGGTAAAAGTTATTCAACCTGTAAGAAAATAGATATGGATATTCCGCAGGGATCAATAATTTCACCTTTTTATTCACTGTGTTAATTCATGACCTCCCAAAATCTCTCTCACAGGACACAACTGTGTTACAATATGCAGATGATATTGCTATATGGATAAACACTAATCTCAGAAAACGTACCCCAAAAAGAATCGTAGATTACGTTCAAAAAAATTATCAGATTGAATTGGACAAATTATCAAACTACATGAAAAAAATGGTCGAGAACTATCTGGGGAAAAAACATGTTTAATGCTTTTCAATAATGGGGAAAGTGTTAAAACATTGCCTAAATTGTCCCTAAACGAGACGCTTTTAAACTACCAACATTGTGTAAAGTTTGTAGGTGTACGTTTTACATCAAAATTATCTTGGAGAAGTCATATTGAGGCCATATTAAATAAGGCAAGAAAAAGACTTAACTTGTTAAAAATTATAAACTCACAACCATGGAGTCAGGACATTAAAACTGTTTTACACCTTGGTACGTCTTTAGTTCGCTCAACACTTATCTATGGTCAGGAAGTCTACTTTACTGCCCCAAATGCACTTCTACAGAAGCTGCGAAGCATTGACTGTAAAGCAGTTAAATTAGCCCTTGGAGTGCCAGTTCATACTAATACTGTAAAAACTTATAAAGAAGCAGGTATTCTGTCTTTATCTGACCAACTTAAATTAGCAACTGCAAAATACCTTGTCCGAAGCCTGTCCGTCGAAAATTCAGTGCGAGCAGACATATTTTTAGACACAGATTTGGATTTCCCGAAGAGAGCACAAACAATCCCGTATCTTTTACCTATACGTAATTATGTCAAAGATGCTATAGAAAACTGCAATATAGATATAAGTCTATTCCCGTTTTTCCAGTAACTCCTACTATACCTCCATGGGAACATATTAATGCTACTTTCGATATAGATTACACAGATTTGAAAAAGGATTAGGATGTGAACGTTTTAGCAAATTTAGTGAAAGAAAAATTACAGACAACATATTTTAAACATTTGAAAATTTTCACAGATGGATCTGTCTTAGATTCTTCAGACTGTGGTGCAGGCTTTGTTATTCCAGATCTTAAAGTGAAGAAATCTATTTATCTCGGTAGAGGGTTTTCTATATTTACGTCTGAACTGTATGCGATTCTCATGGCACTAAATTTTATTCAACTTTTACCTTATGATATACTTAACATTTTGATTTGTGTCGATTCTAAATCTGTCCTATATAGTCTAAAAAGCTGGGATTGTAACACTAGAAAAGACTTAATATATGAAATAAAACATATTATGAGCTGTATTATGTCCAGAGGAATAGGGATCGATTTTCTTTGGATACCCTCACACTGTGGAATTTATTGAAATGAAATTTGTGACAAACAAGCAAAAAAGGGAGCTATAAATAGAGAAAACTTAGCAGTTTGTAATAATATGCTATTATCTCTACATCAAATGTACTCTGTGCTAAACAGCTTTTTTCACAAAGATGATATGAAATATACTTATCATGTTCTACCTTGTTCAAGAAAAACAGCTTCATTGATATACAGGTTAAGACTAAATTCTTGGAAAACAAACTTCGCTAAAGACATCAAATGCGAGTGCTTAAGCCCCATCTCTGTTAAACGTATAATCTGTGAGTGTCCTATTACAGTGAATCTGTTGAAAAAAATAACATAACAGTTGGTCACTTAGCAGAAAATTTGTATCACATCTTACATAGAAATATTGCCATTCCAATAGTTAATATAATATTTCATAGTCTGGTGGGTAAACTATTATAATATGTAATGTGTGTGTGTGGTTGGATGTTAATTATTGCTATTCTTTGATATTCACAAGTTGTGTGTTTGTTTTGTTTTGTTTTTTTTTTTTTTTTTTTTTTTTTTTTGTCTAATATCACCAATGTGTGAAAAGACGTTAAATAAATTCCTGATCCTGATCCTGGGTGCCTCTCGCACAAAAACTGGCATTACAGTGAAAATGGGTGTCCTCTTCAAATCATTCATTTAGCAAGGACTATTGTAATAAAATTCGGCGTTTGTAATAAGGTAAAGTTCACGGAATATTTGATGCTTCTTCTCCACATTTATTTGATTGTTGTCATTCTTTTTTCAACTTAATGTGTATTCCTATTTTTCTGCATTAAAATTGTCTAGCACAATGACACAACACAAAGTGACCAAAATACTTCACAAAACATACCTCTGGTTGATTGTATTATGATTGCTTGGGTGGGTTGTGGGGGGGGGGGGAGGGTGTGTGTGGGGGGTCATCACTTTTGGTTTTATAAAGCTGCTAAATGCTCTCTTATGAATGAAAGATTTTCATTATCAGTAGAATCAGTAGGTCATTTCAGAGGCGCACACCAAGTTGCACGTCGAACCACTCACAAATACACATTTGAAGTGCAGCAGATGAATCCAGTTGGGCCAAGTCCCACATTCCATACTATAGGACTGCTAAGACTGAGAAGCAATCGCGGCGTTTATGGCATGGTAGAAGGGTTAAAACTAAGAAACAGTTGTTTTTAGAAGCGTATTGGGCAAAAGTTTTTATTAAAACTTTTTTAAAACCTCTTTTAACTCAACTTTTGTTAATGTTAAATGTTTTAATTTACAAGCGTGTCGTAACTGTTATGCATCTATTCCAACGTATAGTGCTGGATATTTTTCCCATTGTCCCCTTCTCTCTTCGCTCAACACTCGACTTTCCAGTTCTTCCCTCAAACGAACAGAATTCACACAAATAATACTTTACTGTTTTTTTGGCAACATTAGATTTATTTCTCTGACCTAGCATTACATCCAAAAATGGCCCATCCAAGCCTGCACTCTCTCTACTGCACTAAAAGACCGACTGCAGCAGATGACGCACGTAACGACGCTGACTGTGTGACGTCATTTGTATTTAATCAATTTGTGCATGCAATCCAAGAGGAGATGCAGCCAAAACGAAAGCATTCATAACACTGACAAACCTACAAACAAAGCAACAGGTTGAACCAAAAGGTCGGGCAGGACACAAGACAACAACAGCGTCCCCCGAAGTGCACGGCCTATCTCACACTGTGCACTCATACGATCACTTCACTTCATAGCACGTTGCTGGTGCACAAACACATGGCCTAGGTCACTGGCACTTAATACATTGTTATCAAATTTGCCACTAGACATGACTTCCCACCACATGAAGCACAACACAACTCCACACTTTTTTACAAAACAACCACACCCTCAAATAACAAACCTCCTTTTGCAGCAACATAAACAATTTGCTCCCTCACACAACTACAATACGCCCCCCCCCCCCTCCCACCTTACCTTTCGTAGCTATCCGTTTCACTTCGGCTCACCGACGCAGTCGACCAATCAGGTATTAAGTTATTTATAGCTGAGAATGGTGATGTCGCACACACACACACACACACACATTTTAGGGGTTTTTGTGCACATGCACCACACACACACACACACACACACCACACACACACACCACACACCACACACACACACACTGCTGGGACAAGTTCAATTGCACTAGCTGAGTGTCTTTTAAACACAAAATTGCATGTAAAAACGCCAAAATTAGAAAAACAGATTTTTTTTATTTGTTATGACTTTTTACCGCAAGACAATGCAAAAACAACCCTCAGAAAAAATGAGTGTCTGACTTGGTCACCCAGAATTTTACACACACCCATTTTCCATAAAAATGATAAAGACAGTCACCCATTTTAGGGCTTTTATGCACACACACACACACACACACACACACACACACACACACACACACACACACACACACAACACAACACACAACACACAACACACAACACACAACACACAACACACCACACACCACACACAACACACAACACACCACAACACAACACACAACAACACACCACAACACACAACATACAACACACAACACAACACAACACACAACACACAACACACCACACGCCACACGCCAAACACCACACACCACGAACCACGCACCACACACCACACACCACACACACACACACCACACACACACACACACACACACACACACACACACACACACACACACACACACACACACACACACACACACACACACACACACAGGCCAGCGACTCGCACGTTTTCTGGCGTATGTTCATCGTTAATGTTTTTGTATAAGATGTACATTTTGAGCATTTTGACACACTATGATGTATTTCATTACTAATACACACTAAGATGTATTTAATTACTAATACACACTAAGATGTATTTCATTACTAATACACACTAAGATGTATTTCATTACTAATACACACTAAGATGTATTTCATTACTAATACACACTAAGATGTATTTCATTACTAATACATATAAGAAGCTTGTTAATGTTGCCATATGAAAATATTTCGCGTTTCCGTTTTGACAAATGCACGTATCATCAAGATCGATACTTGGCGCGCAAGGGATTTTGGGAAGTGAAGTATATCAAACGAATATTAATTTGCTTGTTATACAATATATCAATACATGTGTCAAAGAAGGAAAAACTTTATGGCCCGGTGTTTTTGTTTTTTTTTTGTTGTTGTTGTTTTTGTTTTTGTTTTGTTTTGTTTTTGTTTTAATCGTCTGCTTTCTTCGGGATTTTGTACAGGAGCAGTAATATATAATTTGCTTGAAATCTCCTTGAGAATGAGAAGAGACATGTTTGGTGTTTTGATTCTTGACTGCCTTGGCTTAACCAGGGGACTCTTTTTGGCCTAGTTTCAGTTGCCGTGCGGATGGTGATTTGAGGTGGGTACCAGTTTTGGCTTCGCTAGGGTGTGGGGTTGGTACGGTATCAGGCTCATAGCGAGGAAATGAGTATGGCTGATGCCCTGATTTAAGAAAAATAAAATGCATGGCAAATGTGCACTGGGTGGGCAGTAGTGTTATTTAGGGGGTTGCAGACGCGGATCAGTTACCTCGGGGTGGGGTGGGGGTGGAGGTGGGTTGGGGGGGTTCCAACTTTTTCTTTGGAATCTTCCATCTGAAATAAAAGGCCTCACTTACCCTTGACCGTCTTCCGGTGTCCGGAAAATCAAACAAGGGATTGGGGGTGGGGTGTGTGGGTGGGGAGGGAGGATTGGGGGGGGGGGGGCGGGGCACAAATATCAAACTGCAGGGGGGGGGATGGGGGGGGGGGGCAAAGGTAGAATTACTAGCATTTCTAACTCAGATTTATGTAACTGATGGTTACAGACATGAATTGTGCATGTGTATGTCAACTATCACTGAATTGGTTAATATTGACATTTCATCTCCTTGAACACGATCCAACTGCAATAGACATAGATCCTCATGAGCCCCCGCGACTGCGGGGGCTCATGAGGATCTACGTCTCATGCTGAGACAAATGTGTATCGTTGTCCCTAGGACGGCTGTGGCTTTTGGTCTTTGAATGAACACACAATTCAGAAACCCAAAACACGTCCCGCGGCAGGGAAGGGGTTACAGCCTCTTCCACTAGCTTCATCTTTGACAATATCTCTCGTTGCTGTGCTTTATGCTTATTGGCGTTGTTCATTCTCAATGTCGGAATTAAAAAATAAAACGCACCATTGGCTTTTTGCTTTTCTTTTTTCCCCTACTGTGCTCTTGTCTACATAGGCCTATTGTCTCCTTGTGTGTGTGTGTGTGTGTGTGTGTGTGTGTGTGTGTGTGTGTGTGTGTATACGCGTGTGTGTGTGTGTGTGTGTGTGTGTGTGTGTGTGTGTTGGGGGGTGGGGGGAGGGGGTTGAGCGAGTGTGTGTGTGGTGTGTAGTGTTTCTGATGATTCCCAAAATGTCGAATTTCTTTTCCTCAACAGTATATATGTAAATGGTTTCGTTTTATTTGTATTTAAGAAAATGTTGTCTTTACCTCGTGTAGGCTGTGTTTACAAACAAAACAAAAATGCGAATCGAAATACCGAAATCTGCCCATCTCAATCTGTGTCATCTGTCTTTAATGTTTGTGTATTGCACGTGATCTGCTAAAGTAATCAAATACATGTACCGAACTGCTAACACATGGCTGGACAAAACAGCCATACGAATTGAAACAAAAGTTAAACAAAAAAACAAGTTGTGTTTCAGTTTGCATGGCTGCTGTGATGGCATATTACATTTGTCTGTTCGTACAACGCACCGCAAGCAGTTCAGTCAAATGCATAGACAACAATAATTTGCATAACAACAGCCACACAAACTGACTCAAAACCTGTAAAAACAAGTTTTTTTTCAATGTGTGTGACTTCTTTCATTGCAAAATGTTATTGTCTGATCGTCAAGCATGCACAACAACCTGCGTAGTCAATTGCGAAAGCCCCAAACCCGACTCTTTCTGAGAAGAGAATAGTTCACAGTAGCAGATTCTTCTCGCTCAGCTAGAGGCATAGAGTCTAATTTGTTCCTGCAACTTCATGAGCTTATGACATTCTACGTCAACTGCAGGGTCTCATGAGAATCAATACGGGTTGAGGACACAAGGGGATGATACGATTCTGTGTTTGAAACATTCTAGACGACCAGCTTGCGGACACGCGGCGAACGGCTTGAGTTAAGGCAGAAAAAAATGTTTTCCATAGTAAATTGCGTTTTGTAAATTGACCATCTGGTGCGTTTACTTGAAAGGGAATTAACACATTTTTTATGGGTGTTTGTATGTATGGTTTTTGTATGTGTGCGTATGCTTGTTTGTTTGCTTGTTTGATTGTGTGTTTGTTTGTATGTTGTTGTTTTGTGGCGTGTTTCTTTGTTTATTCTTTGTTTGTTTTTGCCATGGCAGAGATTAACCTATTCGCTGCCGAGGTAAAATAAACGCGACCCAACTGCAAGAGGCATAGATCCTTATGAGCCCCCGCGACTGCGGGGGCTCATGAGGATATATGCCTCTTGCTGAGACGACATCGTGTCCATGTTATTTGGACAGTTGTGGTCGTTATTTTTTTTTTTTTTTTAATTTTCATTAAATTAACACAGACTTGAGACAAGAAATATAAGCCCGCCGGCACACAAGGAACAGCCGGCTGAACTGAGAGATAGTGGCTATACACAGCACACGCTCGGTCTGTGGCCTGATACACGCGCACATATGGCAAGAGAGCAACAGAGGTTGGATGTGTATCTGAGTTGTTCTCCAGAACTGGTAATATCTGTGGTACACAATTTTTTTTCCTTGCTTTCATTTTTAGCGGCCTCTATGTGGATGTCTATGTCACAAATCCATCAGATGTATGCCAAAGAATCCGCTGCATCAGGGTCGGACACATGAGGTGTCTACACTATGAGAAAATGTGAATGGAAATTCAAAAAAAAAAAAAAAAAGGTTGCAAAATGGCGTCTTGAAAGTTTCCACCGATCACCTACTCGCGGAAGGTTCATGTTCAGTAAACGTGTCTTTCAATTTGGTTTCTGATTGCTGAAATGATGCCGACAAAGGCATGTCAAAAGACAAAAATGTGTTTTTGTTGTCTTTTTGCATCACTCTGTGGCTGTAAAAATACCCGTTCCGTGCTTATTGCCGATGTCACGTTTATCACACATTTTCGGGAAACTCTTACCGTCATTAACAAAATGTACAAATTCAGGAAGTACGAATCTAAAGTTTAAAATAGTAAGAGATTACAAATGCCATTCCACGTTCATATCACATTATTGAAAACTGCCGTTTTAATTAAGTCTTTTGAATTTTGTCACATGTTATGCACGGGACGTCCACGCACACACACACACACACACACACACACACACACACACACACACACACGCACGCACACACACACACACACACACACACACGCACGCACGCACACACACACACACACACACACACACACACACACACACACACAGACACACGCACGCACGCACGCACAGAGTCTGCAAGGGAGGGGGGGGGGTGTACAGAAAACCGTAGAGATCACACGAAAGTCTGCAAGAAAACGTTTTTAACTTTGCTTTTAACTGCGTAAGGGGGGAGGCATTTCTCAACTCAGTCGGTAAGGAATTCCAAATTAAATAAGCAGTGCATCTGAAAGAGCGTTCACCGGCAGATTTGAGATTTTACTTTGGAACTTTAAGAAGTTTCTCTCCCGATGAACGCAGTGAGCGAGAGGGCTGGTAAGTAATCAGACTGGAGGAAAGGTATGACGGACGACTGACATAACAAAGCGGTATGCAAGGGTCGCAATATTAAACTGTGTACTGGATTGGACTGGAAGAAAGTGAAGGTTTTTCAGCATGGGGGTTACCTGGTCACGTTTAGACCTGTGCTTCACAAGCCTTGCGGCATTATTTTGAACTCCTTGAAGGCAGCTGATCTGCTCAGATGGAAGACCAAAAAGCAGAGAATTGTAGTTGTAGTAGTCAAGACGGCTGGTGACTAAAGCATTCACTAACTTTGCAGTGGCAGATTCAGAAAGACTGCGTCGGACAGATGCAAAGCGTCTCAGAGAGCATAAAGCACACAACAGCTTTCACCGACGTGATCCTGCATACTCAAAGTCTTGTCGAGCTTGACACCAAGATATATGACCGAAGACTGAAATGCAATATCAGTGTCATCTAGGCGTAAAGACTCATTGTGAATTTATTGAACCCGGGATGCTGAGCCAACGGGCAGTAACTCTGTTTTTTACTGGGTTTAACATAAGTTTGTTATTGTCCATCCATGTCGTGACATCGCCAACACAAGACTTGATGCCAATTTCAACAGACTGAAATTCCCCAGGTGGACTACTGTGAGAGATGTCAAAATCCGGCATACTTATGATAAGAACACTGATGGCTGGAAATAACACCTGACGGTGGTTGCGAATACAAGGTAAACAATAACAAGGCCCAAGACAGAGCCCTGAGGCACTCCAAACTCCAGAATGGAAGGTCTAGAGACGCTGTCTTTTACCCCTACAAACTGGTACCGATCGAAAACGTAAGATTCAAACCAAGAGAGAAACCAATAATGCATCCTAGTTGTTTGTAGCTGTAGGTCTGCTATTGAAGTAGCAGTAACTATTAATACTAAACATGTAAGATTCTTCTTTCGTATCTTCACCCATATCATACTGATGCTAAAAGCTTCAAATTTGTACACTACCCTACGCAAGCTACATTATAGTACTTGCAGATATGGATATAGACCAATGGCTTGAGTTCAAGGGTCGTGCCAGAATAGCTTGGCGCCTAGAGGCGCCAAGCTATTCTGGCACTACCCTTGAACTATATTAGTCAAACTTATTTCACACACTGGTGTATTCCGAATGATAAGGGTTAAGACACGATTGAAAGATGAGAAGGAGGGTGATTTGAAGTGAGAGGGTTCCTGATAGAGACCGAGGTAGAGGACGTCGCATGGGTTGAAGCAGCCGTCATCACTAGCGCCATGGACCACATCAGAATCACATTGACATATCGTTGCCTTGGTTACCGCTTACATCTACATTTAACTCATTCAGCCCGACGGCCGTGTTTCCCAAATTTTGGAGGCGTCAATTAATGACTATGCATCAGTTGCAGGAGATGGATCGAGCATGATAATTCAAGGGCAGTGCCAGATTAGTTTGGCGCCGACAGGCGCCAATCTAATCTGGCACTACCCTTGAATTATCATGGGCGACTCATCTCCTGCTGTAGTGCGTCAGAGCTGAATGGGTTAATTCACGTTTCTGAACTCGGATTGCCTTGCCGTGTATTTTTGTTTGATTTTTAGTCACTTTCTCCTTGTTTATGTCGCATGTAACACTGTGACAGCAACCTTTACTTTTGCTTTCTCAAAATAAATCTATTTTTGGCTCTAGTGCGAAGCAAAAGTGAGTCTATGTTCTTGTCCAGTGGTCATCCGTCGTTACTCCGCCGATCGTCCGTCGTCCGTCGTCCGGGGGAAAATTTAACGTCTGCATTTTCTCGGATACTATTCACGCTACACTCATCAAACTTGGTCCAAGGATATATTGTGGAAAGCCCTCGTTCTAAACATACCAATTTCAGTGACCTCTCACAAAGGTCAAGGTCACAGGAGATCCGGAAATATATCAGAAATAGCTGATTTTGGACATAATTTATTTTTTCTCAAATACTATACGCAACTTCAAACCCAAACTTGGAACAAAGATACCTGATGGTAAGACCTTTATATACACACTAATTTGGTGGATCCCTCGGAAAGGTCAAGGGTCACAAGAGCTCAGGAAATAGGTCCGAAAAAAGCCATATTTTGACAAAAGGTAGTTTTTTTTTCTCAAATACTATTAACAACTTCAAACCCAAACTTGGTACAAAGATACCTGATGGTAAGACCTTTTTATGCTTACTAATTTGGTTTTTCCCTCGGAAAGGTCAGGGTCACAAGAGCTCAAGAAATGTGTCCAAAATCTCCATATTTTGACAAAAGATGTTTTTTCTTAAATACTATTCACAACTTCAAACGCACACTTGCTACAGAGATACCTGATGGTAGACCTATCAATGCATACTAAGTTAAATGACCCTTCGGAAATGTCAAGGGTCACAAGAGCTCAGGAAATAGATTTTAAAAAATAGTCATAATTCGACAATATTTTTTTTTCTAAATTACTATTCACAACTCCTAACCCAAACTTGCTACAGAGATACCTGATGGTAAGACCTACCTATGTATATCAATTTGGATGACCCCTCGTAAAGGTCAAGGGTCACAAGAGCTCAGGAAATAGGTACAAAAATAGGTACAAAAATGGCCATATTTTGACAAGAAATGTTTTTTTCTCAATTACTACTCACAACTTCAAACCCAAACTTGCTACTGAGATACCTTATGGTAAAACCTATCTATGCATACTAATTTGGATGACCCCCCCCCCCCCCCCCCCGAAAAAAGATCAAGGGTCACAAGAGGTCGACAAATGTGTATAAAATGTCAATAATTGTAGTTATTATCAACATTTTTGCAAACTTTTCAATCAAGTTTTGCACAAAGGTAGCTGATGATAAGACCTTTCTATTTATCCTAATTTAGTCGACTCATCGCAAAGGTCAAGGGTCACGGGTGTTTGACAGATTTTTGAAAACTGATTAAATTTTGAGAAAACATGGATTTTGTTAGTGCAGAAGCCATCTTTTTATTTATTGTCAGACATGTGTGCATCGGTCATAGAAGTGTGCCATAAGGGCTTTGCCTTTCTTGTTTTCTCAAATAATATTCACAACTTCAAACCCAAACTTGGTACAAAGATACCCGATGGTAAGACCTATATTATATATGCATACTAATTTCGTTGGCCCCTCAAGAGGTCAGTTAATGTGTGTAAAACGCCTATTTTTGGTAAAATGTAGTTTTTGTCAACATTTTAAAAAACAGTGTTTAATCAGCTTCTTGCTCAAACTTAGCTAAAGATTAGACCTTCGTATGCATTCTCATTTAGTTGACTTTCACAAAGGTCAAGGGTCATGGGATGATAAAAAAATAGGTTTAAAAAGCTACATTTTGACAAAACAAATGTTCATATTTTTGTTTTTGTTTTTTAAATACGATTTTCAACTTCAAACCCAAACTTGGTACAGAGATACCTGATGGTAAGACCTAACTATGCGTACTAATTTGGATGACCCCTCAGAAAAGTCAAGGGTCACAAGAGGTCCGTGTATGTGTGAAAATGCAAATTTTTTGTTACAATTATAGTTTTTATCAAAGTTTTTGCAAACTTTTCAATCACATTTGCCGTACAGTTTGTAGATGGCGAGACATTTCTACGCATACTAATTATTAGTCGACTTATCTCAATGGGCCATCGTCACGGTGGTTTGACAGACGTGTGCAGATTGCTTAATTGTTTAGAAAACATGGTTTTCGTTGGTGCTGAAACCAGGCCTTTACTTATTGTGACACACATGTTTCATCGGTCATCCACGTGAGCCATAATGGCTTTGTCTTTCTTGTGTTCCGCTTAATAGTAAATCAAGTTTCCAAATCATTTGATATAGAACAATTGGCAGTGAATAGATCAACCACTAAAACTCAACATAGGCAACTTAATGGCACGGCACCATCACTCGACCGTCATACTTGTGTGTTTGTGAAAGAGACAGACAGAATAAACTTTTACAAATTACATATTACCAGCTGTCGCGTTTTACGCATAAAGTACTTAAGACAACAGTATTGATTGTATTTTGACATTTTAGGCAGAAGAAATATATGAGAAATAGTTAGCACAATTCACATGTTAATTTATGTGAGGTAACCATTTACACTTGTCATCTAATAGTTGTGATATTATAAGAAGGCTGATTAGCATGCTGTTTTTATATATATATATATATATATTACTCACATGCAAAGTAAAAGTGGGTCAATCTTCTGAGCCGGTCGTCGTCCGTCCGGCATCTGTGGTAAACTTTAATGTTAGCATTCTCTCTGAGACTGTTAAAGCCACAGTCTTCAAACGTGGCCCAAAGGTACTTTGTGGCAAGACCTTTCTAAACATACCAGTGACCTCTTTTAAAGGTCAAAGTCACAGGGGTCAAGTAATATGCGAATAATTGCCATATTTTCACAACCAGAAATTATTCTAAACACTGTTTTAAACTTCAAACCCAAACTTGGTACATACAGAGATAGCTGATGGTAAGACCTTCGTATGCATACTGATTTGGATAACCCCTCAGAAATGTCAAGGGTCACGATGTCCAGAAATACGTTTTTAAAAAAAAATGCTTATTTTCACAAAAGTTGTTTTCCTCAAGTGCTATTTTCAACTTCAAACCCAAACTTGGTGCGGATATACAAACGGTAAGACCTGCCAACGCATACTAATTTGGATGACCCTTTGCAAAGATCAAGTAGTAAGGTAGAAAACGGCCATATTTGCGCAAAACCTTTTTTTTTTTCTTTTTCTCAGATACTATTTTTAACTTCAAACCCAAAACGTGGTACAGAGATACCTGATCGGAACACCTTTGTGCATACTAATTTGGATGATCCCTCAAAATGATCGAAAGGTAAAAAATGGTCAAGGGTCACGAGAGGTCCAAAAAATGTGTGAAGAATGCCATTTTTGGGATAGAATTTAATTTTACTTTTATCTAAATTTTGGAGCAGTAATGCACGTGAGCCATATGGGCTTTGCCATTCTTGTTCTGTATTAGTACATTGTCATGAATAACGTTGAAGACGAAGAGGATGGAAATTCATTGAAAATAGGATATACGGAAACATTTTAAAGCAGCGACCCGTAAATTACATTGTGATTGACGGGTCGTATCTGAATACACGGCTGTAGCTGTAGTGGTTGGCTGTAGCTGTAGTGGTTGGCTGTAGCCGCGTATCTAAATGAGACCCGTCTCGAAGTATTTAATAGGAAAGACGCGTTGATCAGATAGGGGCTCCAGCTTTGATCAGAACCCTTCCTCATCACATGACAAGTCTTTTCTGCTGTGTTCCAGTTCGTACCGGATCTTTCCGTGTGCATCATCCGAAAATTCATCGAGCCGGCGATCAAGAAGCTAAAACAGAGATTCCTTCGACGATTTCTCCCAGTATGGAAAATATACTCCGCGACGGTTATGACAAGGCGCCAAGGACAGACGATGAAGCAGCCGGGGAAAACAGCGGCAACGACTTTGAGCCCGAGTGTGGCGTTAGAAGGTTCAAACCTCAGGTCTTAAAAAAATGCGCCAGCGTCGCGACCTTCACTGGGGTGTACAGTGTCTGTGGATTACTCACCACAACGCTGACGGCTTACCTCAACAGCCAGGTGAGAATGTTTGGTTTCTTGGTTAACCCATTTGCTGCCGAGAAAAAAGTGAACACGATGCAACTGCAAGAGACATAGATCCTCATGAGCCCCCGCGACTGCGGGGGCTCATGAGGATCTATGCCTGTAGCTGAGATTAATCTGTATCCATGTTTTTTTGGTCGGTGTTGGCTTCTGGCTGTTGAATGAACCTGGTGTTCAGGAACAAAACTGCGCGCACAGTGGCAGGGAAGGGGTTACAAAGTGGGGTTGGCAGGCTCGTAAGTTCGTTGGTTAGTTGGCTGGTTGGTATGGTGGCAGCTTGCTTGGCTGGTTGTTTGGTTTAGGTAAGTGTTGTAGTACCGTTTCCTTGAGTGCAGTTTTGTGTATTAATGGCGTTCTGTTTGCTTTGGTCTGGCTTCCGTTCATAATACATACCAAGGGGAGATACCCAGCGCTGGACAGACACACGGTTAGATCCCTTGCTCCCTCCTATCAGGAACCCAGTCTCCAGCCCACGGGAGGATGAGGAGGCAAGGGACCGTTTGTCTGTCCAGCGCGGAGTGTATCTCCTTGGTATGCATACGTTTCTACCAGCGGTAGCCTCACCAAGTGGCGAGTTTTTATGCTTCCTTTGATCTTAAAAGCCCACTACCGCAGTAACTGTTCAGACTGTTCTGTAACAGATGGTTACGAAACGCTACACACATGTCTGGCTACGGTTCATTTAGACACAGGAGAATCCAGTTCAGCACACATCGTCTCTATATCAAGTAACCTGACAATTACGCCACTTCGTTCTAGAAATGCAACGCTATCAGTGCGAGAAACAGCTAAAAATAGACTGACACGCTAACGGCAGTGCACAATAAATACGTGCAATTACGCGTGTGCTTTTTCTGCGTGTCCAAACCTCTTTTAAAATTTATTAGATGTGCCGACAAGGCATTCCAAACACAACTGGTGCTGAATGTGTCTTTAGATTTAAACATCACGGTACTTTAACTCTGTGTGAGTGTGTGTGTGTGTGTGTGTGTGTGTGTGTGTGTGTGTGTGTGTGTGTGTGTGTGTGTGTGTGTTACTTTATTTCTATCTTTCTTTCCTTTGTTATTTTGTTTGCTGCGTGTTTTGGTGATTCCTGCCTCTTGTTTCTTCTTACTTCCGGTCCAAATTATGAACTGATATTCCTGTAGTTAGTTATTCCTATGTATGTACCCCTTGCACTTATATTGATCGGGGACAACGCGATTCCCGCAAATGCAACCAACTATGCCCGACGTCGGCACGAGGACCTTTTGCTTACCAAGTGGTTATTTTATTTATGTTTTGTTTTCTTCACAAAGTCTGTGTGACTTTAACCAGCACTACAATAGCGCGATAGCAAATAGCTAGGTCAGACTCAATGGCTCCCGGGTACCGCGTGCACTGAAGCTGACCTGTGTCAAACTCGTCTGTGTGTGTAGGTGACGACCCTGGAGAAACATTTCGGGTTGAGCAGTGCTCAGTCAGGCCTGATTCTGGCGGCCAATGAAATAGGCTTTCTGCTTGTCGTTCTCTTCGTCAGTTACGTCGCCAGTCAGGTTTGTGTTTGTATCATACTGACGAGCCAAAGAAATGCCACATATTTTGGAATCATCGAAAACACTAAAGTGTTTCCGATGATTCCCCAAAATGTCACATTTCTTTGGGTCCTCAGTATATATCATGGGCAGTTCTTGATGCGCCATGAGGTGAAACTGTGTTATATTACAAACAGTCTCAATTTAGTACTACAATCCAAATTATTGAAGTGGTGTCCACGTCACGATGAACACAGGCAGTAGGATGACGTAGAATGATTTCTCAAACTGAGTCACGACGAAACAGGTGACGTCTGACTTCCTTGTATGGCGGTCACACAAAACTATGGCGTCGAAACTCGAAATGTCGCGTGACCGATTTGTTTTGAAAAACAGACAGAAACCCCTCGTGTGAGTTTGAAGAATTTGTTCAGTGCATGCTTTAATTACCCCCTTGACTGCTACTGACGACACCACTCGGAAAATACGCACAGGTGTCTTTTCCCTTGAACGATTTTGTCAGTAGCGGGGAAGTGTTCAAGTTCGCGAATAACAGACCCCTGTAGAGTTCCGCCGCCATGATGAATTTCACGATGCGTGACTTAGCAGCGTTGTCGATCTCCAAATTTGCGCCTGTGGATCATAAAGGCACTACTGTAAAGCTGTACCACGCATGCTAGCAGCCTCCGCCTATTACTGGAAAAAAAACACTCGGCCAGGCCAATGGTATTCAAGAAGGCGAGCGCGTGTTTTCCTTCATAATTTAGTAAAGCGTTGAACTCTGTAGCGGTCTATAATAATAATAATAATAATAATAATAATAATAATAATAATAATAATAATAATAATAATAATAATAATAATAATAATAATAATAATAATAATAATCATCATCATCATCATCATAATAATAATAATACTAAAAATAATAATAATAATAATAATAATAATAATAATAATAAGCGCTGGTGATAATAATAATAATGAATACTTGTATAGCGCCTAACCTCGGAAATTAGAGTCATAGGAGCTTAACAATAGCAAATTGTACAATAATAACTAATTACAAAAGTGCAATTTACAAAAGGTAATAACAAAAAATACAACGCAATCTATAAACCAACATTCAAAAATGCATATCATTCATTCAAGAGAGATGCTACGCGTATGGACATACACGCACTCACGCACGCGCGCGCTCGCGCGCAAACACACACACATACACACACACACACACACACACACACACACACACACACACACACACACACACACACACACACACACACACACACACACTCTACTACTACTACTACTACTAGTACTGGTACTGGTAACACTGGTAGTGGTACTACTTGTATTACTACTGGAACTACTACTGGTACTAGTACTAGTATTAGTACCAGTAGTAGTAGCAGCAGTAGTGGTAGTACCAGTAGTGGTAGTACCAGTAGTAGTAGTAGTAGTAGTAGTAGTAGTAGTAGTAGTAGTAGTAGTAGTAGTATTGTAGTAACACTAGTAGTACCAGTAGTAGTAGTAGTAGTACCAGTAGTAGTAGTACCAGTAGTAGTAGTACCACTAGTAGTACCAGTAGTAGTAGTACCAGTAGTAGTAATAGTACCACTAGTAGTACCACTAGTAATACCAGTAGAGTAGTACAAGTAGTGGTAGTACCAATAGTACCAGTAGTAGTGGTACCAGTAGTACCAGTGGTAGTACCAGTAGTAGTAGTAGTAGTAGTAGTACCAATAATAGTTGTAGTAGTACCAGTAGTTGTAGTAGTACCAGTAGTAGTACCAGCAGTACCAGCAGTACCAGCAGTAGTATCGCTAGTACCTGCAGTACCAGTAGTAGTACCAGCAGTACCAGTAGTAGTACAAGTAGTACCAGTAGTAGTAGTGCCAATAGTGGTAGTAGTATCAGTATTAGTAGTAGTAGTACCAGTAATAGTAGTACCAGTAGTAGTAGTAGTACCAGTAGTAGCTGTAGTAGTACCAGTAGTAGTAGTGGTACCAGTAGTGGTAGTACCAGCAGTAGTACCAGCAGTAGAACCAGTAGTACCAGTAGTACCAGCAGTAGTTCCTGTAGTACCAGCAGTAGAACCAGTAGTACCAGTAGTAGTACAAGTAGCAACAGTACCATTAGTGGTACCAGTAGTATTAGTACCAGCAGTAGTACCAGTAGTACCAGTAGTAGTAGCAGTAGTACCAGCAATAGTATCAGTAGTAGTACTAGTAGTAGTACCAGTAGTGGTACCAGTAGTGGTACCAGTAGTAGTAGTATCAGTAGTAGTACCAGTAGTAGTAGTAGTAGTACTAGCAGTACATCGTGCCTTCCCTCGTGGAGCCGGTATCACTTGCGCACTTGCGTACATCCTGCCTTCCCTTGTGGAGACGGTATCACGTACGAGTCAGTATCACGTAGGTACATCCTGCCTTCCCTTGTAGAGTCAGTATCATGTATGTACATCATACTTTCCTTGTAGTGCCAGTATCACTTTCGTACATCATGCCCTCCTTGTACACGGCCGTGAGATGGCCTAAGTTGCCTGCTCGGCGTTAAACCCAAATAACTAACTGTCCTCCTTGTACATCTAATATCACTTATATACATATTATTTCCTTTTACAGCCAGTATCACTTATATAATGAGGAGCAAAAGCCGGAATAGCGACTTTTTGGAATCATCGGAAATACTAAAGTGTTTCCGATGATTCCAAAGATGTCGCACTTCTCTTGCTCGTGAGTATAGATTTCAAACCATCTAATCTGGCAGGTTCACATTCCGCGCTCTCTAGGATTCATGACCGTTCTCTTTGGCGTGTCTGGCATGGTGTGCGCTCTGCCCTATTTCCTGTTCGGCGCGCCCAGTTACGGAAGTGACGTCACTGTAAACGCCACATTGTTGACACCAGCCTTTGTGACGACACCGGCTTTCGCGGGTCAACTTTGTGGCATTAACAATACCTTGTCAGCCACCTGTGATGTCACAACTGAAAGTAAGTAGATAGGTGTATGAATACCGAGGTCGCGAGTTCCCCCGAACGAGAGTGTTCTTTAGCGCGAGAGGCGATAAAGCGTAGAGGGCCGTGGGCAGGCACAGCGCGTCACTATGGACGATCGGCAGTGCGAGCAGGAAACGGCCGATACAGAACAAATTATTTCCGTGAAATCGCCCAAAACAGCAGAGTTTGCATTAACAAGATTATCTACTATTGTATAACAAAGTTAATTAGTTATACCAGCTGTTGAAACGACATGGCAGACCTTTTCCGAAGCCACCGCGTCTGGCTTCATCGCCATTATGCAGTTTTAATGTACGGTGAGAGATCGTTTTCCTCAGCACTATGTCCACAAAATTAATATAAACAAATGTCGTATTGTAACAACTGTATGGTCATGAAGCAATCGTTCTCAGTCCTTTGTCAACGTCAGGTTAAATTTTGCCGCATATTACTTATGATTCATAGCAAAACAGTTTCGGCTAAGCGGCGTCAGAGCTATCCAGACCAAAAAGGTGACTGCCAAGCGTGTGAAATGCAAAGAAGTACTAGCGTCAGAGCTAGCCGAGTTGCCCACATTTCGTGGCTTGCCATGTCTAGTCTTGGCTCAAAGTCGCGTATTCTAGCGTGCGATCTCGCGCTGCTCGGGAACTCGCAGCCGGTCTTTTGATTGATTGAATGATTGATTGATTGTTTGATTGAGTGTGTGTGTGTGTGTGTGTGTGTGTGTATGTGTGTGTGTGTGTGTGTGTGTGTGTGTGTGTGTGTGTGCGTGTGTGCATGCGCCCGCGCGCGCGCGTGTGTGTTATGCAAACATTTCCTTTTGTAAAACATTATGATTTTTGCTTTTTAGTATACTGACGAGCACAATAAATGCGTTGAAGTGTTTCCGATCATTTCACATGTCGCATTTTACTTGCTCGTCAGTGTCACTGAGTCCGTTGAAATTCTTCTCTTTGTTTCTTCTTCTTTTTTTTCTAAATAGTCAAAGTGACCAAGATAGTTCAAGATTGGCATATAAAATAGATGGTGCAACGTGTTATTACTTATTTGTAGATGACAACAAGCCCCACGTGATCAGCAATGCACGTGCTAACGCCGGGGCTGCACTGGTCATCATCGTCATCGGGATGGTTCTACAGGGTGTGGTCAAAGCTCCAAGGGTACCATTTGCCGCAACTTTCGTCGACGACAACGTCGATAAAACCAAGACTGGATTCTACTTTGGTGAGATTTTCTATGATATGACAGAAAGTAAAAGTGGCCTCTGGATTATTTTCATAACATTTCATTGGCAGACTTTACAATGGCATACACGCAAAATAGACGTTGTTTGCAAATTAACTAATTCGAGGCGTTCTGCCTACGGATACGCGGCGAATCGCCGCGTATCCATAAGCGGTACGTCTCGAATATTGTCGAAACTGCATGATTCGACGAAAAAACTGGATTAACACGCGATCTCGCTCCAAACTTTGGATCCACATTGTTTTCGTCGAAACACGTGCGGTTTTGAAATATTGCCGAACATAAATGTTGAAATCGTCTGTTGCAAACTTGCTGTAAAAGTCGTGTACTATCACTTTCTTGTGATAAAAACAATAGATGTTTTTTTATACCCGTGTGCTGGTCTGTGATTCTGGATCTTACGGCTGTAGGCCGTAAGGTGCAAAAGCACTGACTATCTCATAATTCAAGAGCAATTGAGCTGAATTACTGTGTTCAGGCAAAAATTCACGTCTGGGTTTTGACAACCTCAATAGTTTCCACCGAAATTTACATAAGAAGATACAATGTTCGTTGTTGAGATTTTAGACAATCTTTGTAAATCTTGATTGAGACATTTCACCATCTATGACATCAGCGAAGTGAAACTTTGGTCAATTGACTATGACATCACTTTCATGTCACTTTCATGCTATACTGGTTTTAAGTAAGTCTATTCTGGTTTATGGTACTACATACAGGCTTTTCGTATTGCGATAGTGGGACTGAGACCAGACTAGCAGCTGGGTTAGATATTTTGGAGTGTTTTCATTCCGAATCTTAAACAGGAGAACACCTTTGTTGAATGCAACCCGATTTTTGCGAGAAAGAAGTCCGGCTTTGTGAATATTATCATTCCTTGTCAAAGTAGGATCGGGTAAAATTAATTTCGCTGCTCGACTATGTAAGGAGTTCAGTCTTTTTAAATATACATCTCTGAAGCCACCCCACACCGTCGAAGCATAATTAATGTGGGGCTGAATATGTGCATAATAAAATCATTTCCTGATTTCAAATTCAGTGAAGTGCTTCAATTTGGACAGCATGAAAATGTTTCATGAAACAGTTTTACACACTTTATGTGTGTGTGCCTGCCACTTGAGCTGAACATCTATGATAATTCCAAGGAGGCGGTGTTCAGACACTTCCTCAATAGAATTGCCTTCGAAGGACAAATGAAGTGAAAGGGGGCTTATTTGGTGTTTTGGGCGTGTCGCACTTACCATTGACTTAGTTTTTGCTGGATGGATACTCATTGAGTTACGTTCACACCAGGCGGACACCTCATCAAGGCTCTGTTGTAGATTTTCTGCAATGACATGAAGTGGGTTTTTTTTTGCCGTGTGGATTGAAGTGTCGTCAGCAAACAAGTCACATTCGACAGATTCGAACTTTAGGTGAAGAGGTAGATCGTTTATGTATAAAGAAAATAACAGAGGCCTTAACACAGACCCATGAGGTACTCCAAACTTAACCTTCTTCAGTTCAGAGTGTGATCCATTAACTACAACCTTTTGTTTTCTTCCCTTTAGGTATGACCTAAAGAAGGAAACTGCTGAGACGTGTTTTCTTTTTAAATAATGACTAAGTTTGCTTATCGGAGTGTCGTGGTTAACCAGGTCAAACGCCTTCTTACAGTCAAGGTAAATAACGCCCGTCAGTTGAGAATTGTTTACGTTAGATAACGACTTATCTGCAAGTCTGCTTAGCGCTCTATGACAGGAATACTTCGGACGAAAACCCAGACTGGAAGGGATGAAGCAAATTATTTGTCTCTTAATACTGAGACAAATGTTTGTGTACATGTCGCTCCAGCGGTTTGTTTAACACGGACAGTAAAGAAATCGGTCTATAATTATTCAGATTTACCCTGTCCTTGGATTTCGGTAGTGGAATTACTTTTGCAAGTTTAAGGTGCGTAGGAAATACACACTGATGGAGACACAGGTTGTAAATGTATGTCAGCGATTCAACAATGTAAGGTGGAGATAGTTTCAGAATTTTAGGATTTATGTCATCAGGGCCTGATGACTTCTTGTTCACGAGACTACTTATGAGTTTACCTACTTCATGTATTGCAATCGATGGAATGCTAAAAGGAGACACTGTTTTCTTATTGCAGTAGTCAATTAAAACATCGAAACAGTTATCATAAACATTGCCCTGTGTTGAGAAAACTTCAGCAAAAGATAGGAAGTGATTATTAAACATGTCAGCGGATTGATCACTAGGGATTACCGTAGATGCACTAGAGCGCGGGTATGGGAATTCAGGACGCGCCAAATAGCAGACCCGTCTTTGTTGTTCTTAATAATATTTCTTACAAAGGCTTAGGCTTTTCTCGCTTCGCGTAACATATACTTGACGCGATTACGCTGCTTTTTAAACTCGTCAAACTTCTTTTCTCTCATGAGGGTGTTCCTAAGCTCCATGGCCTGCATCAGTTCTTTTGTAATCCATTGGAGTAGTACCGCGCTTTCGACGCGCCTCTACCTGAGGGGTGTGTGTTTGTTGAGTACCCCAACGAAAATGCTGTACCATGCAGATTGAGCAACCTCTGGGTCGTTGGACTCGGTTCCTGAGTCAAAGCACGCATTACTAAGATCATGTAAAAATGCGTTTTGGTAAAAATGTTTAAAAGAGCGATATGTTACGGTGATATGACCACCTTTCTTTTTAGACTTTGGAATTTGCGCAGCCCAGTTACACACTACAGGGAAATGATCGCTAATGCTCAAGTCGGGAACATAAACGTCAGTCACAGATTTAGGGTTATTGGTATAAATATGGTCTATGAGAATGGACGATGCAGCAGTAATCCTAATTGGTGGAAGATGTTGTTTCCCATGAGGTGTGGGGTTTCCGTAAATTGATATCGAAATCACACATTAGAATGATGTCGGAATTTACTTTACAGACTTTATCTATGTTACAAATGAAATCGTCGGACCAGCTAAAGTCAACCGCCGGGTTACGGTAACAGAAGCCTACGTATGATGGAGCTAAAAAAGGACGTTTTACTTCAATCCACACACACTCAACATGTGCGGTTTCTAGATCTTGCTGTCTACGGAATAAGTGTTGAATAAACTGGTGGAATATGATGGCAGGTTGATTTTACCTAGCTACCTGATATACTAAGTACACGGGTCACCTGCATGCTCTTCTGAAAGCGCGTCGATGTGTGTGTGCGCGGCATTAGTGCGTGCGTGCGCGCGCTCAAAAACATCTCCAAGAGGCATAGATTCTCATGTGCCTGGAGGGTGCATGAGGATCTATTTCTCCTTGAGATGCGCGCATGTTTGTGTGTGTGTGTGTGTGAGAGAGAGAGAGAGAGAGAGAGAGAGAGAGAGAGAGAGAGAGAGAGAGAGAGAGAGAGCGAGAGAGAGAGAGAGAGAGAGAGAGAGAGAGACGCGCGCGCGAGAGCAAATGACGTAATATTTAGAGTATTATGTCAGTATCTGCGTTGTGACGGATTTGCCTCTTTTATACCACCGCCACTCTCTGACTTTCGCTAGAAGTAAAGGTTTTTTTTTTAGTGTTTTAATTATTTTCTGAAAAAAATTAATATTTACAAAAGAAGTTGAAAGAATACAAAGCTGGCTAACAAAACTCATCCAATGTCTTTATCCAAACTAGCTATATGCAAAAGTTCAAGTAAATATGACAAAAATTACGGACTTTAATCTGGGTCAACCGACTTCCTATTAAATTACAATATGTTCGGAGGTTGTCTTAGCCACCCTCTTATGAAAGTATTTCGCCAAGTTTCAAGCTTGTGTGTACAGAAATGTCCGAGATTCTCTTGTTTACATACATACGCACACATACATACATACGTACGTACATACATACATACGCACATACGGCGTTTCGCGCCAAATGTACGTTCAGCAGCAAGGTAAGCGTAACTCGACTCCCCACCCTAAGCTGACTGTTGTAAATGTATTTGTGGTACGTGAGTCATTGTCAAAGGCGTGCGCATGCGTGTGTGAGTTGTGAGTGCGCGCTTAGAGTTATAATTATTATAAGATAAGCGCGTTATAAATACCGTAATTATTATTATTATTAGACATGACTAATTTTTATCTTCTTAATTCAATTGTCAGAGGTTTAGCCTGCCCGCCCTTCACATCGTCGACATCCTATTAAATTCGCCCTACTGCGACCCGTCCTAAAAAGTCCCTTTAATAAATATAAGGGGCTTAAAAAATCAATTTCTCAACAGCATAGTAGAGGAAGTGGACGGAGATGGGTGGGGGAGGGGGTAAGGGGGCGGTTACGGTTCATGTACGATCAAATTAATTCTTTCAATCCTGATACACTGTCGCATGAAATGACTTTGACTACGACCGTTCAAAGGTAGTGCCAGGATAGATTGGTGCTTTGAGGCGCCAAGCTATTCTGGCACCACCCTTCAACTAAAATGGTTGTTCTCCTAATCTGTAATGTGGTCTTCATAGGACAATAACGAAATTTGAAACAAATTCAGCCTCAGGATTTAATACGATATTATAACATTTTTCATCAAACCTTGCCTGATTTCAGGCATCATGCTGGCGGTATTGTTTTTGGGTCCTGCACTGGCGTTTGGCCTAGGGGGACTCTTCTCCAGATTGTACGTCACACTGGACGGTAAGATTACCTCTGGACACAGTTCTCTTCTTCAATGGCCAGAGTTCTTTCTCTTACTGTCGTCTTACCCTACATAATATTTGACTTATCTCCGTCTACGTGTTTGTCAGTGAGTACCACAGGTATGAGATGATACACAACTGCCTAAGGAACTCATCCAATGTCTTTCTCGAATCCGGGTATATCCAAAATCGCAATTGAATATAATGAAAATAGCGGACTCTAATGTGGGTCAACCGACTTACCATAAACAGTCATTTTACTCTTCAATGAGACATCCAATTTCAAAATGATCAGATGGGCTCCTAGTCCTAAGCAACCACTGAATGAAGCACCTTCCCTATTTTCAAGTTTGAATGTACGCAAACTTTGGAGATTGTGTTGTTTGCATACATGCGCACATACGCGCGCGCACGCACGCACGCACGCACGCACGCACGCACGCACGCACGCGCACACACACACACACACACACACACACACACACACACACACACATACACGGCCTTTCGCGCCAAAAGTACTATCTACAGCGAGGTTTGCGTAACTAGACATCGCTCCACCGCGTCCCGTCCTAACAATTCTATAAACAAAAGAGACTTAACAAGTACGGTGTGGGAATCTTCGATTGTGTTTTGTGTACATCTGTGTAGGTCTGTGTAGGTCTGTGTAGGTCTGTGTATGTGTGTGTAGGTCTGTGTAGGTCTGTGTAGATCTGTGTATGTCTGTGTAGATCTGTGTAGGTCTGTGTAGATCTGTGTAGATCTGTGTAGGTCTGTTTAGGTCTGTGTAGATCTGTGTTTATCTGTGTAGGTCTGTGTAGTTCTGTGTAGATCTGTGTAGGTCTGTGTAGATCTGTGTAGGTCTGTGTAGGTCTGTGTAGGTCTGTGTAGGTCTGTGCAGGAAAATGTCAATAAACCAACTCCATTGCATGTTTGATTCTCAGATGTGACCTATTTGCTACTGCCGGCGTTTGGAGGTGACCAGTTATTAACACCTTCACTACCGAGCCAAAACGAGAACACGATAAAACTGCAAGAGACATAGATCCTTATGATCCCCACCGACTGATGGGGCTCATGAGGATCTATGCCTCTTGCTGAGACCAGTCTGTATTCATGTTTTTCGGACGGTGTTGGCTTTCGGTCGTTGAATGATCCAAGATTTCAGAAACAATAATGTGCGAACAGCGCGCGTACAACGGAAGTGAAGCGGTTAGAGATCATCCGATGCATGTGGTGCGTATTTATGTTTATTCCGCCTGGTGCGTCATTCTCATTAACTCCTTCGCTCCCAACAGCTAGCGGTGACGAAGCTGTCGACCTTCTCTTGGACCCCGCCCCCTCTCCTGATCTTGCATTCCATTTCGATTCCTCCCTTCGAAAACTCCTAGGCACCCATGCCCCTGTCACCACCTGCTCCATACCCAAACGACTCCCCTCCCCCTGGCTCACTGACGACATAGCTGAGGCCAAGCGCGAGCGCCGACGAGCGGAACGCCGCTGGCGCTCATCCGACCTCACCGTTCACAGACAGATCTTCCAAACCACCAGATCCAAAGTCTGCAAAATGATATCCGACTCCAAACGTAAACACCTTCAAAACAAAATCCTGGAACCCACTTCTTCCGAAACCCTCTACGCTACCATGAACACACTCCTAGGTATTTCTAAAAACTCTCCTCTCCCCAACACACACAGCAAAGAAGAACTTCCCTCCGCTTTTTCCACCTATTTTTCCGACAAAATCCAAACTCTGCGCAACACACTCGATACTCTGCCTTCTCCGCCTTGCCCTGCCGACCCCCCCCCCCCCCTCCCTCTTTTTCGGCACTCCCCTCTCGTCCTTCCGCCCCGTCTCTCAGGATGAAGTCCTCAAGAACATAAAGTCCATGACTTTCAAAACCTGCGAACTAGACCCCCTCCCAGCTTCTCTCTACCGTGACGGCCTTCCAAAACTTCTGCCCTTCATTACCGACATCATCAACACATCTCTAGAGAATGGCGATATCTTCAAGTCCGCCATCGTCCGTCCTCTCCTCAAAAAAACACAACCTCGACCCAAACGATCTCAAGAACTATCGCCCAGTCTCCAATCTCTCTTTCCTGTCCAAGTTTCTTGAGAAGGTTGTTCTCAACCAGCTCAACCTCTACCTCGCCAACAACAACCTCCTCAGTTCTTTCCAGTCTGCCTATCGCAAACATCACAGCACTGAAACAGCCCTTCTACATATCCTAAATGACCTGCTTCTCTCCACCGACTCAGGCAACACCCCCCTTCTTACGCTACTCGATCTCTCTGCCGCCTTCGACACTATCGACCACTCTATCCTCCTCCACCGCCTTTACAACTCCTTCGGCATCACTGACTGCTCACTCCTGGTTCCTCTCCTACCTCTCCGACAGACAGCAGTTCGTCACCATCGACGGCGTCTCCTCCAACCCAGTCAGGCTCTCCACAGGGGTCCGTCCTGGGTCCGGTGCTTTTCACACTCTACACCTCTCCCTTGTCCATCATCATCCAGTCTCATCACATACACCACCACCTCTACGCTGACGACTCGCAACTACTAGACAAGGACAAACTCGACAACACTCAATCACTACTGACTCGCACGGCTGACTGCTACGAAGACGTGAAAAACTGGATGATAGCAAACAAGCTTAAACTGAACAACGACAAAACGGAAGCCATGCTGGTAGGTACTCGCCAGAAACTTTTCCAGCTCCCTCCCTCGCTCCACCTTCAACTCGACAGCACCCCCATCTCCCTCACTGACTCGGCCAAGAACCTCGGCGTTATGCTCGATTCCTCTCTTTACATGACCAACTTCGTCTCCGCCACGGCCCAGGCATGCTATGTCCACCTCCGTCGCATCATTCAGATTAGAAAATACCTCACCACCGAAGCTGCCACCAAAATTGCTGTCTCCCTCATGTTATCTCGCATCGACTATTGCAACTCTCTCTTTTCCGGCCTCCCTTACTCCACCACTTTCACTCTCCAGCGCGTCCAGAACAATGCTGCCCGCCTCGTCCTCAGAAAGAAAAAATCCGACCACATCACTCCCTTGCTCAAACTTCTTCACTGGCTCCCCATCTCCCAACGCATCCAATATAAGATTATGTCTCTCTGCTACAAATCCCTGAACATCTACGCTCCTACCTATCTCTCCAACTTACTTCACCCCTACACTCCTTCCCGCTCCCTCCGCTCCTCTTCCGACCCTCTCCGCCTCCAGATCCCCCGCCCCAAACTCAGCACTTTCGGCCCCACTCCTTCTCCGTCTATGGTCCATCCACCTGGAACACTCTCCCACTGCTCCGTCAGGAACACTCTCTCTCCTCCTTCCAGTCCGCCCTCAAAACTCACCTCTTTCAAGAGTTCTAGCACTATATCACCACACTCCCCACCCCACACTGACTGTCGTAATGTATTTCACTATTTGTGGTACGTGAGTCATTGTCTAAAGCGTGCGCATGCGTGCGCGAGTTGTGAGTGCGCGCTTAGAGTTATAATTATTATAAGATAAGCGCATTATAAGTACCGTAATTATATTATTATTATTATTATTATTATTATTATTATTATTATTATTATTAAACAGTGGCAGACCGACCGCTTCCCGGCAACAACTTCATGAAACTCTTTGGCTGTCACTAGCGGTTTTGGTCGCGATGATTCCTGCAGAGATAACAACATCCTGACGTCCTGCAGAAATAAGAACAATCCAGACGTCCTGCAGGAATAACAACATCCTGACTTGATAAAGGAATAACAACATCCTGACGTCCTGCAGGAATAACAAGATCCTGATTTCCTGCAGGAATCATTAACAAACACCGCTACCGACAGCGGCCAAACGGTTAACTGGCTTGCGCACGCATGGGGTTAACACGGTGAATTTGTTTCTGTTTTATGCTTCTCAGACACGAACCTGCACCCCTTGCACCCCAGGTGGATCGGCGCATGGTGGCTGGGGTTCATCACATTTGGATTTGCTGCCTGCGTCTTCGCCCTGCCTCTCTTCTGTTTCCCGCGTTACATCAAACAGCAGACGACAAGACGCACTGCAAAAAGATATACAGGCACACACCAAGCCGGCAACGTGTTTTGGAAAAACGTTACAGGCAAAACTGGTTGTTTTTCATTACTTGCGGTTTCAGATACGTGTTGGTGGCATTTGCGTTCATCAGGACACTTGGGTCGAGTTGCACGTCATTTTGAAAGGCCAGTTTCAGCTGCTTTGTATTACGTTTGTGGTCGTGTTATTCTTTTTAGGGTATGTGTGTGTTGATCATAGGAAAGATCCGATGTTCAGTTAAGTTATTTTGGATAGGAATAACGTGCCTTTATAGTATGATTCTTTTTTTGCATGGAAAATTGCGATCGATTTTTGTTGTGTACCTAGAATGTTGCACATTGTTGGCAAAGTCCGACCTAGATTAACCTTGAAGATTCTGGAAGATTGTTATAGTGGCCTCATATATGACGTCAAAGTTTTGTAGTATTCATATTGGCTACATTTCGCAACATTTACGGAATGCGCATAGATTTGATTGTTGATTGTTCTAGAGTGTTGTTTTTTAACGAATATTAATGAGTTTTAGTTACGTTTTCTTTTCCGATTGCTTGCGTTGCATAATTTGCCGGATTGTTCTGCAAATCTGTAATAGTATAAAAGAGGGTGTTAGGAAATATGTGCGTGCATTGTGTGGGAGACACAGTGTAATACAAATTGTGGATGCATTGTATGAGACAGTGTATCAAAGTGTGGATGTATTTGTGGATGCATTAATAATAATAAATAATAATAATGTACATGTATATAGCGCTTAACCTCCAATGAATGGTGCTCTAAGTGCTTTAGAAGGTCAAAAATCACAGAACAAAAAGTACTAGACAAAATCCACTACAATAAATGTTACAAAAACTAAAGTGACACATGAAAAGCTCAAACTCACACATACAAACACACCGTTACAAGAACAGTTACTGCCAAAGATTGGTAACGCACTGAAATGCATCTAACTATACGCGTTAGTAAACAGATAGGTCTTGAGCAGAGATTTGAAAGCATACAGAGTTCAAGCATGTCTGACAGGGGCTGAAATGTCGTTCCAGGTGACTGGACCGAAATAAAAAGGCATGCTGGCCCTGGCTAGACTTCTAACGCCTAAGAACCTTGAAAATACGTGTGTTTGAGAATGAAGTGGGGAATCTTGAAGGCTTGTAAATATGAACCAGGTCGGACAAATATGGGGGAGCAGAACCGGTAATAGCATTGTAGCAAATAACAGAAACCTTGTACACAATTATTCTTTGAGATACAGGCAGCCAGTGCAGGTCAACAAGTAAGGGTGTTATGTGCTCACGTTTCGGTACTCTGTAAATTAGTCAGGCAGAGCAGTTAATAACTCTGTGCAAAGAGTGCATCTTGAGAATAAAGTGCTGTTGAAACTGTTACGCCAGTGTGGTCTACAACCTTGTGCCAAGTGTGACGATTTGCAACTGAGTGACGTTACTCTACAAGAATCCTGCGTGAGTGTGTCTGGTGTGATTGCATCATACTACAGCAACGACTACCACGTAACACTTTGTTTTGAGCTAATTTTAGCCCCACGCAAAATTCTCACTGCCATGCAGAGTTGGCAGTTACTGGCCTGGAAAAGTGTCCTGCAACTCGGGGTTGATTTCCATATTCTAGTCATACTAAAACAGAAAAGAAAGCTAACCCTTTTGCTGTTAGTAGCGGTTTTTGTCGCGATGATTCCTACAGGAATCATCGCGACAAAAACCGCTACTAACAGATAACAAGTTAATCATTCTTGCCGAATTAACTGGGCTCTACCCTTGAGCTCGCATGGTCCATCTTTTTGTGTTTTGCCATACGCAGTGACGGATCACTTACTTCGAGTGGGAGGAGGTCCAACGCTTTCAAAGGAGGGGGGGGGGATGGGGGAGTGGGGGGTGCGGGTAAGCGAGATTCTCACCACTCGCCAAAATAACAAACAACGGAAATGGGGCGGTGGAGGGTGTGTCAAAACTCGGCCAAAATATCAAACGAGGAAGACGTGGGAGGGAGGAGGTTCAATCCTCCCTAAATGGATCTTTATGACTTTCTTTATAGCATTCGAAAGATTTTTTTTTTATTTTTTATTTTTTTTGGGGGGGTGGGGGGGTGGGGGTGGGGGAGGGGGTGGTGGTTCTGGAATCCCTCTAGAACCGCCGTCCCCTGCCTAGATCCGCCCCTGAGACGATGGTAAAATGTTGTGCAAGTAAACTTTGTGCGGTGACATCCGTGCTTTCAGGCTGGCTGTCCGCTCTCCGCCGTCTTCTGATCAACCCTGTCTACATGTGTACAGTACTATCTTCGTGCGCGTACATGTTCGCTACGGCGGGGGATCAGTCCTTCCTGCCCAAATACACGGAGACCCAGTTTTCGCTGCCGGCCTGGAAAGCTAATCTGACTGTCGGTATGGTCTGTTGAATCTGAAGTGTGTGTCGTGCCAGACCCTGAACTATGGGACAACATAAATTAAGCGTCTATATTGTGTATACGTCATTTACGCCATGCAATCTGTATACGTTATTTACGCTAGGCAATCTGTATACGTCATTTACGCCAGGCAATCTGTATACGTCATTTACGTTAGGAAATCTGTATACGTCATTTACGCCAGGCAATCTGTATACGTCATTTACGCCAGGCAATTTGTTGACCAGGCTAACCCGTTCAGTGGCGAGAAGATTTGAACACGACCCACCTGCAAGAGATATAGATCCTCATGAGTCCCCGTAGTTGCGGGGGTCATGAGTATCTATGCCTCTTGCTGACAACATAAATGGGACATCATAAATTAAGCGTCTTATATATTGTGTATACGTCACTTACGCCATGCAATATGTATTCGTTATTTACGCTAGGCAATCTATATGTACGTCATTTACGTCAGGCAATCTGTATACGTCATTTACGCTAGGAAATCTGTATACGTCATTTACGCCAGGCAATCTGTATACGTTATTTACGCCAGGCAATCTATATACGTCATTTACGCCAGGCAATCTGTATACGTTATTTACGTTAGGCGATCTATATACGTCATTTACGCCAGGCAATCTGTATGCGTCATTTACGCTAGGAAATCTGTATACGTCATTTACGCCAGGCAATCTGTATACGTCATTTACGCCAGGCAATCTATATATACGACATTTACGCCAGACAATCTGTATATGCCATTTACGCTAGGCAATATGTATGCGTCATTTACGCCAGGCAATCTGTATACGTCATTTACGCCAGGCAATTTGTTGACCAGGCTAACCCGTTCAGTGGCGAGAAGATTTGAACACCACCCACCTGAAAGAGATATAGATCTCATGAGCCCCCGCAGTTGCGGGTGCTCATGAGGATCTATGCCTCTTGCTGACATCACTTTAAATCCCTGTTCCCGGGACATCTTGGGTATTTTGTGCTGAATTAACAAAGATTGCAAAAACACAGTCGGTGTCAGCTGGTACAGAACGGGAAATCTGCTTTTTTTTTTTACAGGATTAAGTATAAAGCTGAAGCACTCTCCAAAAGTTTCAAAAAGTCCATGTAACGCATGCAGACTTCCAACCAGTCGCTCGCACAGACTCACAAACTAACGGACACATACACAACAACGATAACTCTCAGTCGGACGCATTCGTGCAGTACAAACGCAAAACATCAATCTTTTTCTCTGTGGACCCGTTTACTAAACTAACTAACAAAACGTGAACTCAAAAATACTCTTTACAAGATACACAATTCTCAACACTACTACAATGCATCCACACACAATATAGTAAAAGCCAGGTTAGGTACAAGTCCCTATTATCCAACATGTTCACTGCTGTTATAGCTCTGAATCGGTCGCATGTTCCTTCACGTTTAGGCGTGTAGTTTCTTGCGTCACGCGTTCCCTGAAGCAGTCCCACGTTCCCCGAACTGTGGACGTCCTCTCGACACGCTCCTCTAGCGCAGCCTCTGTTGACTTTGAAGTCTTGGCACCAAGTCTCCCGCTCCCCGAGCGGTGAATGTCCTGACGACACGTTCCTCCAGCGGCAGCCTCTGTTGACTGTGACGTCTCGGCGTCACGTCTCTTGCTCCGCACAAGAACTCTGTACAATAAAGTTCTAACATTATAACACTTGCTTAACAAACACATACTGGATGATATATGAGGTACAATACGTAATCTGGTTGATACAGATAAATCTACACGTTCATTCACACACTCCTGCTTCATAAAACAGACTAGATTCGCAACACACCATAACTCAGTCACTACACTGAAAAAGACTATAACATGACGCACGTGCCATACACTGGTTCGTACAATGGAATAGATTATACTTAACACACTCACGTACTACCTTCGGAAGCAACCAAGGCATACACACATCACATGTTTTAATTACCCATCCCAGTAAATAACTATACAGAAAAAAACCCGGTTATCTCAAGAAGTTCTAAACCGACATAACTGAACCATATCAACGCTACACAACCGAGGCAAAATCTTACCAACTCATACTGCCTTTAGATCACTAGCTGTTGATAATACATATAAAACGTACCTGAAAGTTTGGGTTTCAGAGTCTTGGAATACGGCTAGCATAATCACATACGTCCGCCCTCAATGACAGAATACTGATTAACCTGGAGCTCTGTTAAGATGAGCTCTCCCTAAAACTCCGTGCAATCGCTGCAATCGTGAATGCACAAACTACTGGTTACACCCAAAAAACAGATGGCAAGACAGTACAATGCAGGAACCTTGCGTGCACTCTATGCGTGGACATAGAGCTTCATCAAAGCCCACATATTAGTACGATCTAATACTTGTGTGACTTCAGACCATTCTTTGAGTCTGCCTGGTCACGCTTCAGTTTCCCGTGATGAGATGGCTTTTGTAGGCTGCTGGCGTTCAAGCCAAAACACAATGATACTTGTAACAATAAACCGTCCATGATCATTTTTAATTGATACAATTGCTTTCATATCTCCTTCAATCCTAACTACAAAGCAAACAGAAACTTACGCATAAGCAGAAGAGACTTGCGTCCCCTCCCTGACCTTTCACCCCTCCCCGCCCCCATCATCCCATATCTCCCCCGGTAACACACACACACACGCACGCACACACACACACACACACACACACACACACACACACACACACACACACACACACACACACACACACACACACACACACCTTAAAATGAATAAATTGCGTCACACTAATGTGTGTAATATGTCACTCCTAGTTCATATACGGTGAAACAGTGCAGACGACAAGACGATGTTTCTGTGTGTGTCTCAGCCTTGCTGGTGCTGTCCGGAGCGTGCCTGGGAACTTACGCGGGCGGCTACGTCACCAAACGCTTCAAAATGAGGACGATGGCGTGTGTGAAGTTTGTGTGCGTCAACCAGTTCTTGTCTACCGTCTTGTCCTTAGTCACTCTGACCTGGAAGTGTCAACAACCTTCCATCTACAACAGTCCCGGGTAACTTGCTACAAAATTCATTTTAAACTGCCGGGGCGTGGACAAAAAGTTGGATCCCTGCTTCTTGCTGATCTCATTCATATACCCCTGTCCCCATTCATGCACACGAAGCTGTGAATCTATGACAGTTTCAGAGAACTGGGTCGAGTTGCACGTCACACATACCAGCCCGTCGTAGTACTAACTGTTTTGTTTTTAGCTATTTTTAGCCCCACGCAAAATCTGGCTGCAATGCGGAGGGACAGTCGGTTGGCAGTTAGTGGCCTGAACAAGTTTCCTGCAACTGGGGGCCGGTTTCCACAGCCTGGCTGTGAAGGGTTCATTGTTTCTTGGTTAGTTCGGGGTTTAACGTCCACGGCACCGTTGCTTCTGAATATTAGTATTTCATTTAGGAACAGTTTCACCCCGTCGCTCCCGGGACGCGTCGAAAACCTGTTACCGAGTTAACGGATTATCCGCCATCGACGGTTTACAGTTAGAGCTGCGTAACGGCTCTGATCTAACTGTAAGAGGCATAGATCCTCAAGAGCCCCCGCGGTCGCGAGTGCTCATGAGGATCAATGCCTCTTGTTGGCTGTTGGTGTCTTCGTGCTTCTCAATTCGAACAGTCATCGGGTTCTGAGTATGAAAATGATCTGGCAGTGAAGCAACGTGTCACATCGGTTTATTGCTTTGTTGTTTGTTTATTTTCGGACATCTGTTGCATTGCTTAGGCAGAACCACAGCATACACAATAAGAAATAAAACAACCAAACCAAATCACAGGGCAACTGTGCATCTTCCTTTAAGAAAACAAAAACTAACAATAAATAAAGAAGTGCATGGATGATTACAAAGGAAAGCAGGTAAAAGCACTGTCAGGGGAGAGAAGTGTGCATGATCGACCAGTGATCATAGATCTACTGTGGTCAAAGCACACAATAAAAAAAAAAAAAATAGGAAAGAGGGGGTGCGCTGAGAAAGTGACTGGAAGCAATGCATATGGAAGCCCTCCCCCCCCCCCCCCCGAAGGAGAGGGGGGGGGGGGCGTATCACATTCCACTGTTCCAGCCACTTGGTGCATGGAAATTTAAATCTAGGTCCAAGGGGGTTCCAGATATTTAGCCGGTGTGGACAGCTGTTTCGGTCTTGGCGACCTCGTCAGTACACCAATTCGGCATACTTGTGGAAGGCAGGAACTTTTGCCTACCTGCAAAGACAGCCATTTTACTGTGGTGTCTGCAGGGGCATACATTCCATGCCTCCACCTAGAGCTAAATCTCCATGCACCCTAAGAGAGAACCTACTAAAAGGGGGGAAGTCGATATTGTAGTAATAAATGAAAGGAAAATGGGAGACTGCCAGTGCTAATATTTTAGGAAGATTACAAAGTAAAGTAGGTAAGAGCACTGTCAGGGGAGAGAAGTGTGCATGATCGACCGGTGATCATAGACCTAATTTGGTCAAAGCACACAAAAAAGATAGATAGGAAAGAGGGGGTACGCTAAGAAAGTGTCTGGAAGCAATGCATATGGAAGCCCTACCCCCTCCCCGAAGGGGGGCGTGTCACATATTGCACTGTTCCAGCCAATGGCAGTCTCCCCTTCTCTTTTCAATTTCATGGATAGATTGGCGGATGCAGGATGAATCATATAAACGAATACCATTTCATGTCAGTGTTTGACAAATGGCAATGTTTTGTTTCTGCTGCCCAATAAACATATCTAATATTGTTGATCACTATACGTCGCAGCATCTGTCCTTGAAATCTGCAAGTGTACGGTTGTGATATTTTTAGTGCACGACTGTAAACTCACACTTCATGCAGCTAGTCCTATTCCAGACCACGTGCCATCACCGACGACGCTATGTCTGGTTGCTATGACAACTGTACCTGTGACGACGACGACTTCTTCCCCATCTGTGATGACGACGGCCGGACTTTCTTCTCGCCCTGTCACGCCGGGTGTGCGGTCAACGTTGGCAATGTGAGGTCACAGTGGTTAAGCCGACCTGCTCCACGGCAGGTTTAGACTGCAAAATTCGCCGGTGAAACGGATTATCAGTGTTGTCTTACTTCGTCTAAGACTTATCTACTCTTCTTCTTCTTTTCACGACCCATGTGAGTAGGCACAAGTGTCCGAGGTTTTCCATTGGCTTGTGAGCGTAACGGAAGGAACTCTTCTGCGTATTAAAGAGAAGAAGAGCAGAAAAGTCTTAAATACTCTAACATTCAAACTTCATAAGTTAACTCATTCTACCCCAGACACACCACAGCAATATATGAATCGACCATGATAGTTCAAGGGTGATGCCTGTTCGATCTGTGTCCTGCACTCCAATGCAGTCGTCAGAGGACAACGGCAAAATTTGGGGATTTCGGTGTTGGGGTAGAATGAGTTAAGTCAGCCCTTTTGAATAGCATTATTGTAGGATAGATACACTAAGAACATTTAACTCATTCGCGGCCAGCCACATCCGGATGCGCGGATTAAGCCCCGCATCCGGATGTGGCTTGCCGCGAATGAGTTAAAAAGGGGATATTTTAACCTTTTACTGCCTGAAGTAGGTCGCTTAACTCATCAATAGTTGCGAAAGTGTCGTGTAGGTTTGCCGTCTGTAACGCTGTACATAATATACGCAGCTATCGATGCTGGGAACCTTAAATGAGTTAAAGAAGAGATATCTGCTGGCCTGTGAGTATTAACCTTAAAGCTCTGTGCCGTAAAATCCAAAATCACAAACCAGCACACAATAGGTAAAAGTTTGCTTCCACAGGGTACGTAGAGAGGCCTACGCCTGTACAAACAGCCGAAAGAAGGACTACGTCCTCTACATCCCACTAAGCTGCAATTTATGCTTGTATCTGCAAAATATGTCAATGTTGTTCTTTTTAAGCATCCGCTATCTACAAATAGCTTGGCACACCTGCAGCTAGATGCAGAGGTGAAAACTGTGGCCGCAAACTGTCAAAATGTGACGAAATCGGCGAGATTTTTTCGTGTGCAAAGTTTAATCTATCACCTGTCACGAGGGCAAGATTACATCCAAGCACCATCTCCTGGCCGGCCACTCCGGCAGAATCCGCCAACTGTGTTTTGAAGCGACTACTATTATTATTATTTTCCAGGCAGAGTTGTGCCATAAAGTTTTGAGAAAACAATGATGTACTTTTTTTGACAACTCTATGTGATGGCTGTGGTGTACCGACCAGAACATCGTCTTAATCTTGTACAATAGTCGGAATTTGGACTTGTTTCGTGCCAGCCTATGTATCTAAAGAAGAGCGTGCAGATGAACTGTGGAATTACTAAACATGTGCTATTTCGGGCTCCATTTTACATTATTCACAGACTAACGCATTGCAAGATTCTTTCTTCTTTCTGACTCCACAGAAGAGCGTGGAAGCACACAGAGAAGCATTTACCAGCGAGTTTTACTACCACCGTGGCGGCCGTGTGTATGTGTCACGTACTGCCTGTTACCCCGACCTTCGCGTACTTACTTACTTACGCCTGTCACCCCTCCCCGGGTATAGGCCGTCGACGAGAGACCTCCAGCGACTCCTGTCCTGTGCTTCTCCTTCAATTTTACTCCAGGTGGTTCCCAGTCACTTGATGTCTGCTTGGAGGTCTCGACGCCAGGTGTTTGTCGGCCTGCCTCTTTTCCTCTTTCCCTGGGGGTTCCATGACAATGCCTGCCTAGTGATATTGGAAACTGGCTTTCTCAGACTGTTACCAATCCATCCCCATCTTCTTCGTCCAATTTCATTCTCTGCTGTTATCTGCTCTGTTCTCTCCCAGAGTCTGACGTTGCTGATCTTCTCTGGCCAGTGGATTTTCAAGATTCTTCTAAGGCAACTGTTTATGAAGATATGTACTCCGTTGACTGTGGTTTTGTCAACCTCCAAGTCTCTGCTGCATATAGGAGAACTGCTTTTACGTTTGAGTTGAAAATCCGGACTTTGGTGTGTTGTGACAGCTCTCTGGAACTCCACAATTTTTTTCAGCTGGAGAAAGGCTGCTTTGGCTTTACCGATTCGTGCTCTGACATCTGCATCAGTGCCACCTTTGTTTTGTCGATGATGCTCCCGAGATAGGTGAAGGACTTCACCTCCTCCAACGGGGTGCCAGCAAGCAAGACTGGTTCTTCCCTGGTTGCGTTCACCTTCATTGTCTTTGTTTTCTTTTTGTGGATGGTGAGGCCCACTTGGGACGAGATGTCAGCAAGCCTCGTGATCTTGTCCTGCATTTGTTGATGAGTGTGGGACAGTAAAGCCAAGTCGTCTGCAAAATCGAGGTCGTCAAGCTGTGTCTACGGTGTCCGGCCTCCATCCGCCGACCTTCGCTGTTGACAGATATTTCCCATCAAGCGGCGTGCCAGTGAAAATTACTGTGTCTGGGGGTCTCTCTCTCTCTCTCTCTCTCTCTCTCTCTCTCTCTCTCTCTCTCTCTCTCTCTCTCTCTCTCTCTCTCTCTCTCTCTCTCTCTCTCTCTCTCTCTCTCTCTCTCTCTTTCTTTTAATATTTCTGTTTCTTCTTCTTCTTCTTCTTCTTATTATTATTATTATTATTCCTCGATCGCTATTATTATTATTATTATTATTATTATTATTATTATTATTATTATTATTATTATTATTATTATTATTATTATTATTATTATTATTATTATTATCTCTTCTTTTTATTTGTCTTGTTACCTTTTCTGCTGTTATTTTTATTGAAAATGTTATTAAGGACAGACATGTAAAAAGGCCTGCAAGCCTACTGTCTTCATGCTTAGAAAATTAAGTCCTTTCTATATGAGAGCTGTCTTCGCTGTCAAGGGTCTCTACCTTTTGTCTTTGACTTGATACTGATGTTGAAATATCTCCTTTTGAAAAAGGCTCGCAGATGTACCAATGCGTCATAGTGAATACTCTATAAGGGGAGCGCGCAGTGCATCCGGGTCCTTGGTTTGTCAAACGTCATTTGTCATGACGTATTTTTTTCTTTGTTTTTACGTAATTTTAGATTTAACGTGATATAAGTTTTACTTTCGCCTTGGAGACTTGACAAAATAGTGACAAAATTAGAATTTCACGATACAATTTCAGTCTTGCTATAATTTGTGTGAAATCAAGTTTATTTTACCTAGCTACATGCTATACTAAGTATACCTGCACACTCTTCTGAAAGCGCGTCGATGTGTGTGTGTGTATGCGTGTGCATGTGCGTGCGTGCATGCGCTACAAACATCCTCACGAGGCATAGATGGTCATGCGACCTCTGGGCACAAGCGGATCTATGCGTCTTGGAGATGCACGCATATGTGAGAGAGAGAGAGAGAGAGAGAGAGAGAGAGAGAGAGAGAGAGAGAGAGAGAGAGAGAGAGAGAGAGAGAGAGAGAGAGAGAGAGAGAGAGCAAGCGAGCGAGAGAGAGAATTACGTCACATTTAGAGTATGTTTGCGTGCTGATGGCGTTGCGTCTTTCAGTCACCGCCACTGACTTTCTCCAGATGTCAAGGTTTTTTACTGTTTTAATTTTTTTTTCTGAGAATAATTAATTTTTACTGAAAAAGTTGAAAGGGTACAAAGCTGGCTAACGAACTCATCCAATGTCTTTGTCCAAATTAGCTATATCGGGTCATCTGAATGCTCTTGTGAAAGCGACGATGTGTGTGTGTGTGTGTGTGTGTGTGTGTGTGTGTGTGTGTGTGTGTGTGTGTGTGTGTGTGTGTGTGTGTACGTGTTATTGCGTGCATGCGCGCACTCCGGGCGCATGAGGATCTATGCCTCTTGGAGATGCGCGCATGTCTGAGAGCGACAGACAGAGAGCACGGCACGCTAGAGAGAATTACGTCAAATCTAGAGTATTATGTCAGTGTCTGCATCGTGACGGAGCTGCCTCTTTTACGTCACCGCCACTGTCTGACTTTCTCCAGAAGTCAATTTTTTTTTAACCGTTTCAATTCTTTTATGAAAAGATTATCCTTTTTACTAAAGAAGTTGAAAAGATACAAAACTGGCTAACGAACTCATCTAATGGCTTTATCCAAACTAGATATATCCAAAATTGCAAGTAAATGTGACAAAATATTCGGACTCTAAACTGGGTCAACTGACCTAATATTAACGGTTGTTTATGTCTTAAATAAGACATTCAATTACAATATGCTGGGAGGCTCTCTTAGCCACCCCTTTAGAAAGTATTTGCATAGTTTCAAGCATGTGTGAACATACATATCGGAGGTTCTCTTGTTTACATACATACGCACACACACACATACATACATACATACATAGATACATACATACATACATACATACATACATACATACATACATACATACATAGCCTACATACATACATTCATACATATCCACACGCACGAAATGTACGCTCAGCAGCGAGGTTAGCGTAACTAGACATGGCGTAAGTTTTATCTTGTTACTGCAATTGTGGTATGTTTAGGCCTGCTCGCCTTTGACATTATGGACATGCTATTAAACTCGCCCCACCGCGACCCGTCCTAAAAAGACTCTTCTTTAAATAGAAGGGACTTTAAAATGTAGGTTAAGATCTGACACAAACTTTTGGGCCAGCGATTTTTGCACAGTGCATCCTCAAACACTTCACGTCGTAGTCGCCTGCTCGGCGTTAAACCCAAATTAACTAAAAAATTACTAACTAACTTCACATCGTAGTTCTGCCATAGCAACCGCGATCAATCTGCACATCGTAGTCCCAACATCAGACATCCTTTTCCCGCCGTGAGATGGCATCAGTCGCCTGCGCGGCGTTAAACCCAAATAACTAACTAACAGACATCCTTTTCAGCTTAAAGGAAACTTGAATACCATACAGTAAACACAGAATTCCTCTTGTACAACGCGCAATAATGTTGACAAGTACATTTAGTGTAGTGCGGACGCTGTTTTGCATCAGAATTAGTCTCAACGAATCGGACATGCCATCGATAAAATTTTGCACACTAAAAGGTCACCCACTTCTCCAAATTATGACATTGTCTCGGCAGCTTTCGAAATTTTACAACTAGCTGCAGGTGTGCCAATATATTTGCAGTTAACAGATGCTTGATATCAACGACATGGACTTATTTTTTCTCAGATACAAACATAAAATGCAGCCTAGTGGGTATCTGGGGATGCATTCATCCTTCAGGTTCGTGCAATACCGTCTGTCTACACACTCTGTGGTCTTGTTGCGGACCGCGACACCTGGCGCTCCACCATTTTACAAGGCAGCCGCCTCCTTTGAGGACTCTCGCAGAGCTAGTCTTAAGGACAAGCGGCTCAGGAGAAAAAACAGAGTTGTCGAAACTCAGAACCCTGACCAGACCTTCCCCTGCAGCCACTGCAGTCGAACCTGCGTGTCCCGGATTGGCAGCCACGAACATGCCTGCAGACGACGTGGGCAACCCTTATAGAATCTTCGTTCGCGAAGTCAAGCCAAGAGAGAGACACACCCTGTTCAATAGGTCGGGTACAAAAAGAAGACAGTAATGCATTGATCTCCCCTTGACGTGTCACTGAGCGTATATTTTGTTTCTAAAACCTTTGTCCACTTAACGATCATAGATAACAGTCTCCCAAAGGTTAGGAAACTAACTACCCACGCTGTTTCAAACCAGGCAATCCTAACATGCTTCGTGAGAATAATGATGGTGATGATAATACAAAGTGAGCAAGGGTCCTAGGGCAGACGGCGGCCATAGTTGGCCCGCGCACGACTGTGCGCGGGCCAACTGTGGCCGCCATGTTCCTGAAGATCCGATGCAATCGTGGATGTTGCTGGCATTGATGTGAATACAATCTGCGCGCATTCCACAGTTTTTGTGTTCACAGAATTAATTAGCTATGAAATCACCCTCATAATGACAACGTAGCTACTTGTTCTATTTCAAAAGAGCATTTACATCACCAGTTACGTCATCCTTTGCTTACAGTGTGGTTCTGCTTTTACATCTTGTCACATGACGACTATGACATCACTTTCATAATGACATCATAGCTACCTATTTTTACCTATTACGTCATCCCTTGTTTACACTGTGATGCTATTTTACATTTTGTCACACGGTATCATCGGTTAACGAAGGCTAGCAAAGCCGACGTACTGCCCAATATGGTGTTGGATGTTTTTTGTTCATCATATTTATCGCACAAGTTCAGTGTGCACGTGTCTGTCCTACAGACGTACACGAACTGCACGTGCATCCCAGGTCACGTGGCCACGGCCGGCATGTGTGACTACGGCTGTAACATGTTCTACGCCCTGCTTCCTGTCCTCTGTCTCAGAGCCATCTTCCCTGCAGCTCTGATACCGCCGAAAGTGCTCATTTACATCAGGTAAATATAAAGAAAAACATATTGTCAAGCATGGGTGGAAATGCTCGACAATTCATTCACGCTCAAAACAGAATCACTCGCGCTCCTAATGCCCGATAAAATGCTCGATTTCAAAGCGAGCATTTTATCTGTCTAACTGAGCTCGAGTGTTTTATTTTGCAGAACGGATGGTCAGGCATAATTTACTTTATTTACAAGACTTTTTGGCTCACGTGCGAAGCAAAAGTGAGTCTATCTTCTGGGCCAGTGATCGTCCGTCCTTCTGCCATCGTCCGTCGTTCGTGGTAAACTATAGCTTTGGCAATTTCTCAAAGACTGTTCAAGCTACAGTCTTCGCACTTGGCCAAAAAATACTTTTTCGCAAGACCTTTCTAAACATACCAATTTCAGTGACCTCTCACAAAGGTCAAGGTTATGGGGATCAGGAAATAAATTAAAAATAGATATTTTGGGACATAATTTATTATTTCTCAAATACTATTCACAACTTCAAATTCAAACTTGGTGCAAAGATACCTGATGGCAAGACCTTTATACGCACACTAATTTGGTTGATCCATCGGAAAGGTCAAGGGTCACAAGAGCTCAGGAAATAGGTGAAAAATAGCCATATGTTGACAAACGATGTTTGTTTTCTCAAATACTACTCCCAACTGCAAACCCAAATTTGGTACAAAGATCCCTGATGGTAAGACCTTTCTATGCATGCTAATTTGGTTGATCCCTCGGAAAGGTCAAGGTTCACAAGAGCTCAAAAAATAGGTCCAACATCTCCATATTTTGACAATTTTTTTTTCCTAAAATACTCTTCACAACTTCAAGCCCAAACTTGGTACGGAGATATCTGGTAGTAAGACCTATCTTGGCATACTAATTTGGATGACCTCTCGAAAAGGTCAAGGTCACAAGAGCTCAGGAAATAGGTACAAAAATAGCCATTTTTTGAAAAAAAATGTTTTTTTCTCAATTACTTTTCACAACTCCAAATCCAAACTTGCTACAGAGATACCTGATAGTAAGACCTATCTATGCATACTAATTTGGATGACCCAATCGAAAAGGTCAGTAATTTGCCACACCTACTATTCAAGAAGTCGAAGTGGTACAATGCTGGTTAACGAACTCATTCAATGTCTCCCCTTTATTAAGCGATATGCAAAATATCTAGTAAAAAAAAAAAAAAGAACCATTACGGACTCCAGTGTGACTTAACCGGCTTTTGTGAAAAGGCCATTTTGTCGCCGATGAGAATCTTAATAAAAAAAATCTACAGATTATCTTTTATGGACAACATCGAAAAATTTAAAGCTAATCCGTACGCAAACGCGGGCTCTAGCGCTGTCACACACACACACACACACACACACACACACACACACACACACACACACACACACACACACACACACACACACACATTCAAACACACACACACACACACACACACACACACACACACACACACACACACACACACACACACACACACACGGCGCTTGGCGGAAAAAAAACTTCTCCATCAAGGTTTGCGTAGCTAGACGTGACGTCATTTTCATCTTTTCCAGTATTTCTGCTCCGCACGCGAAAAACGTCATGTGCATATTCCGGAACTCGCTCCGACGAGCCCTATTTTAAAGTTGTTCTCATTTTAAAATGGGAAAAGCAAAAAGTTGGATAAATAAAAAGTGAAAGGGTTACACGGCAAAATTATCTATATGCACGAGTTGTGTTCATTCATTTATTTATTCAAAAGACGGAATGATTGAAAATGTGTTAAATTAAACAATACCTAAGAGAGAAATTCCAGACAAATGCAGTTCGCGCGAGGCTGTTGACTGATAGTCGGAAGTATCTAGACTTACGTCCCCTGAATCTCTAAGACACACGTAAAGTTTGGGGTCCTTTCAAGGATACACTTCACGCTTATGTTTTTTACACTTAGACACAAAATCGTTGTATGACGAGTTAGGCTTTGCTAGTGGTTCTTGTCGCGTCACGGGTCAGGTCAAGGGGTCGGAGGTAAGAGTCTCGAGCTAAAGTGTTCGACTAAATACCTCGGACACTGACCCCCCCCCCCCCCCCCCCCGCTACCCCCCTCCCCCCCCCCTCTTACCAGAGCCGAGAGGCGACGAGAACCACTGTCAAAGCCTAACTCGTAACACAGCTAATATTGTTGTCAATGTAACCATTGATGGTATTCTTCTTGCAATTCGCTGCTGACGTTGTTGTTTGTAGCCAATCGTCAAATGAAATATCCTGCTCTATTTTCCCACGTTTTCTGAATTCAGGAGTACGGAGGACAGGGACAAATCTTTGGCACTCGGCCTCATGAATTTCCTCACCTCGCTTACTGGTTGGTCAACCTTCACTCCTTCCTCGTGTAACCGGGTCATCCCCGGTAATGTTCTGTATGTTTATTTGTTTTGTCTTTTTTGTTGATATTTTCATTTTGTTACTTTGGTGACTGTCTGTGTGTACTTACTTTTCTTCTACCCCCCCCCCCCCCCCTTTTTTTTTTTTTGTTTGCGTAGTCCAAAAACGTATGCTCTGTTCTTTCTCTTTCTGTCACCCTCTCCTCTATTGTTCACCTTCCCCCACCCGGTTCTGCCCTGGCGTACTTGGGTGGGGTTAACTACCTTTTAGTTCCCAGGGTCACCCTGGTCAGCCCCACAGGGTGGGTTCCCCCCTCTATTCTGGGGCATGTGTTTCAGTCTGCCCTTGGTCCATTCACCTGTATTTTTTCCTTTTTTTACACTCTGCCTACTATCTGCGCTGCCTATAGATCTTGTTGTTTGATGTGTGTTGCTAAATGGTCTTGGCCTTATTTAAGCCCATGTCGTAGGTTTATTTAACGTATTGGACCGTCTGGCGACATACATTCAATATTCTGTTTAGTTGTTTGTTTGTTTTTGTTTGTTTTTTTTTTTCTAGTTTTTTTTTCACAAGCAGTGCAGGCACGTCCTGACAAAGTATTGTTGCTGTCGGGACGTTAAGCAATGTGCAATCAATCAATCAATCAATCTATTGTTTACCTGTCATCACTTATTAGCCTGGAGGCAGTGTAGATAACTCTTACACCGGCCCTGATTGTCGCCCTTGTTTCTATTTTTACCACCAAGGGCCATTTCACCACTTTAGTATGACCAATCACTGACCTGTTTTTTTATCTATCTATATCTATCTATATCCCGTAGACTGTTGGGGAACCACTGACGACTTGGCAACCAGCTCCCTCCATTCTGTCTGGTTCCTTGTTTTTTAACTAACTGCCAAACATTTTCAATCGTGGCCGCTTTGTCAAGTTTGTGGTCAGTGGTAGTTTTACAATGTGGCTTCATTCACCTCAGATCCGGTCTACTGATCACTTGGGCCATGTGAACTTTCATTTTTCTGAGCAAACTTTGAACTGCATCTTTTTAAGACAGAACATTTGAGGGACTCCTGTGCTGAATTTTGCCTTTGTAAGTACACTTGTATTTAGGTTTATTTTATGCATTTCTTTGTGTTGGATGTATCTCATATATTATAAGCTGTGCATTAGATTGAACGTTTAGGTAATGATGTGCTTTGCTAGTTGCTGCCTTGATAGATCATTTTCATGTTGATGGCTCTTTTGTGTCCGCTATGATGATTCAGGCTATGAGTTTGATGCACTTGGCTAAAGCCTGTAGCTTGGTGGGTATAGTTAGGTCAGATTTTATTATGTGAAATCATTGCTCTTACTCTTAGTTTATGGTTTGTATTTTGATTGTTGTGGATTTTTGTGCATATTCTTTTGTTTTATATCTACCCCCCCCCCCCCGCCCCGCGGGCCCCCCACCCTCTTTCTTTGTGTGATGCTGATCACCCATGCTGCTGTGCATCTGTTGTGTATGTTTGTAACTGTTTCTGTGTCTAAGTACTGGTGTATATTAGTCTCTTATTATGATGGTTGCTGTGCTGTGGATTCCTGGAGAAGTTGCTTTGTCTCATGTCTATGATTTGGCGTTCGGGTTTCATGTTTGTAGCGAGATCTGCTGGTGTACCAGAGACGTGTTTTGTTTTTCCGTTAAAATGTATGTGTATGTGAGGTGCATGTCTTGTGTATGTGAGGTGCATGTCTTGTGTATGTGAGGTGCATGTCTTGTGTATGTGAGGTGCATGTCTTGTGTATGTGAGGTACATGTCTTGTGTATGTGAGGTACATGTCTTGTGTATGTGAGGTACATGTCTTGTGTATGTGAGGTACATGTCTTGTGTATGTGAGGTGCATGTCTTGTGTATGTGAGGTGCATGTCTTGTGTATGTGAGGTACATGTCTTGTGTATGTGAGGTGCATGTCTTGTGTATGTGAGGTGCATGTCTTGTGTATGTGAGGTACATGTCTTGTGTATGTGAGGTACATGTCTTGTGTATGTGAGGTACATGTCTTGTGTATGTGAGGTACATGTCTTGTTTATGTGAGGTGCATGTCTTGTGTATGTGAGGTACATGTCTTGTGTGTAGCAAAACTGTGTTTGGATCTGATGTTTGTGTTGGAACGTCGATGTTTGTGGTGATTTGTGCCTTCTGCTTGCTTCCACGCGTCCAATGATGTTTGCTTCTTTGTTTTCATCAGCAATGATTAGCGAAAGGAACAATGCTGATTGCGAGACACTGACATAATTATGCGAATGGCCTCAAGCAAAAAAATTTTGTTTATCTCTTGATGTCACTGGTTACTGTGTGTGTTGAGATGCATCTGATGTAATGTTAGCGCATTGTGAAGATTTGTTTAGCTACAATGTCTGATAGGTGTGAGTATGTGTGCTCAAGTTTGGTTTATTCTGTATATGTAATTGATTTTGTGAACTGTGAACAAAATGTTTCAATGTTCTTTTGTTTTAGGTACTGCTTAGTACTTGGTACAATACACAAATGTTACAAGCGACCTCTTTGTTGACTCCTCTGTTACACGCTTCTGTGGCCTGGCTATCTACCCGGTTACACTTGCCATCAGACACATAATTTCCTTCTGAAATCTTTCTTCATTCTGCGACCGAAAGTCACAATCGTCCAACCAACATGGATACAAATTAGCCTCAGCAAGACGGGTAGTTCCTCTTGACCCCCCGCGGGGACTGATATGGATCTATATCTCTTGCTGAAGCCAAAGTGCCGCGTGATCCTGATGCGTTAAGTTATTTAAGGAGTCCCCCATCAATAGTGGAGGGGACACTCGAATAAACTCGGAAAAATCAGACATAAAAATCCAATCTATATATTGTTTGTTTGTTTTTCGTTTACTTTTCATCCGAGAAACACACACACACACACACACACACACACACACACACACACACACACACACACACACACACACACACACACACACACACACACAGCAACAACAACAACAACAAACAAAACAACAACAACAAACACTAAAAATCCAGAAATATTAGGTGGGATCATGGGATATTCTGCCCCCACACTCCTACATTTTCTTCAGGGGCCAGCTCCCTCCCCCCACCCCCGCCCCCGTCCCCCCACCCCACCAACACCACACCCATACTCTCGGTTTCTACGTGACTGTATTTCCAGGGTGGTGCCATAATTGCCTGGCAACTCTAAGTTCCTACATTTGCAACATGACATGACAACATCTTATGGCAACATGGTATGAATCGGCCATGATAGTACTTCTAAGGTCACAACAGAATAGTTTGCAAGGCGACTGCCGACAGATGAAGGAAACATTCCCAAGCCAGTAACTGCCAGCCAGCTGTCTCTCTAGAATTGGAGCCAGATTTGTGTGTGTTTGAACAACAGCTCAAAAGAAAGCCATTAGGACTACGGCAGACAGGTACTGGCTATTGAACATTACCCAGGATGGAACTGCACGTCATTTTCAATAGCCAATATCTGCCTGTATGGAGGCCAAAATAAATACATCTCCACGTCAAATATCTCCTTTCAGAAGCGTATGCAAAAGAAAAGAAAACAAGATGGGATGAATCATAACCCACAAAGTTTCCTCTATATGAGAGCTATCCTCACTGTCAATGGTCTCTAACTATTGTCATTGACTTGATTCTGATGTTGAGATAACGCCTATCGAACAAGACTCAAAGATTTGTCAATGCCTCATTGAGCTTTATAGTGCATACGGGTCACTGGTTTGAAAGTGTCATTTGCTCTGACGTAATAATATTATTTATTTACGTAATTTTACAATTTACGTGATGAATTTCACTTTGGCCTCTAGTGGCTTTGGCTTCTTGAGGCAACTGGTAAAAATTCAGTCTTGCTATAATTAATGTGAAGTGATGCTGACTTACATGTTACACTCCACGGCATGCTCGGCTGACAGTGCGTCGATATGTGCAGGCCCGTTTGTATGTGTGTGTGTGTGTGTGTGTGTGTGTGTGTGTGTGTGTGTGTGTGTGTGTGTGTGTGTGTGTGTGTATATGTGTGTGTGTGCGTGTTCGTGTGTGTGCGTGTGTGTGCGTGTGTGTGAATGTGTGTGTGTGTGAGAGAGAGAGAGAAAGAGAGAGAGAGAGAGAGAGAGAGAGAGAGAGAGAGAGAGAGAGAGAGAGAGAGAGAGAGAGAGAGAGAGAGAGAGAGAGAGAGAGAGAGAATGACAATGACAATGACAATGACAATGACAAT
>BTPG01000003.1:13340310-13360310 GCA_036245525.1 Semisulcospira habei
CAGAGTGAAATCCATCTCCGAACCGTTTCCATCAAAATCACCATGTTCAGCTAAACACCTAAATATAAAATTTTAGTTTTTGAAACCAATTCAACCAATCCGCACTCAAGTACTCACAAGGACTCTTATGATTAAGCTTTATCATGACTGCATGAGACACAATACAGATAGTAGCCCTCTGTATTATACTACAGGTTTTATTTATTTATTTTTATTGATTCATGTATGTATTCACTTACATATTTATTTATTATTTATCCTTTTAATTATGGATGGAAGGAATTCCTTGATGCACATGATCACTATGGTAGTGGTCACCAAGGAGAGGAAATTTGTTTTCAATATGCATACATCTGTGCATATTCATAATCTATCCTTTACTTAACATGCATATTTATAGGTCCCAGGTATCCCCAACTTATTTTATTAATTTATTATTTTTTTGTTTGTTTGTGATGTATGTTTGCACATACACATCAGCATAAAATGATTGATTGTACATTGTTTAACGTCCCGACAGCAACAAGACTTTCTCAGGACGTGCCTGCACTGCTTGTGAAAAAACCCAAACTAAACAGAATATTGAATGTATGTCGCCAGCTGGTCTAATACACTAAATAAACCTAACTAGACCCTTTAGCAACACACATCCAATATCAAGAGCTACAAGCAGTGCAGACAGTAGGAAGAGTTTAAAAAAGGTAAATACTGGTGAATGTACCAAGGGTAGACAGAAACACACGCCCATGAATAGAGGGGAAAACCCACCCTGTGGGGCTGACCAGGGTCACCCTGGGAACTAAAAAGTAGTTAACCCGGCCCAAGTCCCCCAGGGTAGACCTGGGTGGGTATGAGAACATACATATACACATATATGATGTGAACATAACATGTACACATATGGTAATAGGTGCATACCACTCGCTCCCCACCCCACATACAAAACCACAGAACAAACATCTGTGCATGTTCATAATATATCTTTTACTTGGTATTCATATGTCCTAGTTATTTAAATTTATTATTTATTTTTATTTGTTTGAAAAGTAGGTTTTGTTCATATGCTGATGTTCACATACACATATATGGTAATACTGCCCACTCCCAACCCCACTCCACAACCAGAGAACACCCACCAAACGACACTTACATCTGTGCATGTTCATAATCTATCCTTTACTGAGCATTCATATGTCCCAGGTATCTTGACTTACTTTATCTTTTTTATTTAACCGCCATGAGATGGCATTGGTCGCCTGCTCGACATTAAACCCAAATAAGTATATATTTAAATTATTTATTTATTTTGTTTGCTTGTAATGAAGGTTTTGTACATACACATCAGCAAACAATGACTGATTGATTGTACATTGCTTAACGTCCCGACAGCAACAAGGCTTTCTCAGGACGTGCCTGCACTGCTTGTGAAAAAAAAAAACTAAACAGAAAATTGAATGTATGTCACCAGCCGGTCAAATACGTTAAATAAACCTACAACATGGGGCCTAAATAAAGCTAAGACTGTCTAGCAACACACATCCAACATCAAGAGCTACAGGCAGTGCAGACAGTTGGGAGAGTTTTAAAAAGACAAATACAGGTGAATGGACCAAGGGTAGACAGAAACACATGCCCCAGAATAGAAAGGAAACCCACCCTGTGGGACTGACCAGGGTGACCCTGGGAACTAAAAAGTACCTAACCCCACCCAAGTCCCCCAGGGCAGACCCGGGTGGAGGCATCAGCAAACAAGAAAATATACACATATATAGATGGTAATAGGTGCCATACTGCCTGCTCCCAACCCTTACCTAAATACACACATAACACCGCAGAACACCTACCAAAAGAAGGACATACACATCTGTGTATGTTCATAATTTTTAATCTATCCTTTACCTAGCATGCATATGTCCCAGGTACCTTAGACTTACTTTATCTTATTTATTTAAATTATTTATTTATTTTGTTTGTTTTGTTTTGTTTGTTTGTAATGTAGGTTTTGTACATACACATCAGCATACAGCTCAAGAACATACACCATGGTGCCCCTGTGCATGTGGCCACCAGTACTATTCTGACAGATCTGTCACACCCAGCCAATCATCTCTTCGAGCTTCTGCCCTCTGGCCGGCGGTTTCATGCTTTAAAAGCCAGAACCTCTCGATTCAGATGCAATTTTTTTCCAGAAGCTGTCCTCAATACATCACCATGCACGGAACAACGTGATTCCATGATTTGTGACATATGACTGATTTGTGTTTAATATTGTGTTTATCTATCTTTTAGTGCTGTATATAGGATGATCGCCAACTAAGTGTATGACATGATGAATGCCCTACAAGTGAGGACATATTTTCCTGTCGCCATGCCACACAAAAATCCTTGTAACGTTTTACTTGGTGAATAAATGTCTTATGTCTTATACACGTACATGGTAATAGGTGCAGTATCACTCGCTCCCAACCCCAATCCAGTTACACACACAAAACCGCAGAACATCCACCAATGTACATCTGTGCATGATCATAATCTATACTTTACTTAGCATTCTTATGTCCCAGGTATCTTTGACTTACTTTATCTTATTTATTTAACTGCCATGAGATGGCCGTAGTCTACCGCGCGGCGTTAAACCCAAATAACTATTTATTAAAATTATTAATTTGTTTGTTTGTAATGAAGGTTTTGTACATACACGGTAATAGGTGCCATACCGCCCCACTTTCAACCCCAGCCCACATACAAAACCACAGAATACCCACAAAAGACATGCACAATTGTATACTGATGGGCATTAGTGGACTGTAAAATCTATATATAGAGACTTCAGGTTAAGCAAGTGGCTTGTATTGACTGCCTGTATTTTAGCTGCCCACCTACAAATTTCATGTGTCCAGTTAACCACACTGCACATGCAGCCATCAGTTCTCTGAAAAGTACTGTTGGCCTCATGCACAGGGGCACCAAAACTTAGAGATAAGGCCACACCTGATAACAATAACAGTACTAATAATAATATGCCTACTCAGCCACTAGTTCTGTAAACAGCACCTTTGTAAACAGTACCAGTGGCCAAATGCACACATACATCATGGATGTTGCTACCACTGATCACTTCAAACAATAGGCTGCCCAGTTCACATTTTGATACCGTGAACTAGCCTGCACATGCAGTCATCAGTTCTGTAAATAGTACTGGTGGCCACATGCACAGCGGCACCAAACTTAAAGGCGAGGCCAAAACTGCCACCTCAAACAAAACCAAACGCTACCTACACACACATATCAATGATACAGTCAACCTCAGTGTGCGTTAGGGGGAACACGCTTAAAGTATGTGACTGTAAATCTTACAGCGAAATGTCAAAACCAGTAAGAAGATAATGTAACAGCAACAAGTACATGTATTTTGTAAACCACTCAAAACATGACAACTCATCGAGTCTAATGGTGTTATGAATGGGTGATGGAAACACTGAAAAAAATAGTACCTGTACATTATAAAGTATGTGCCTCCTTCCCCCCCCCCCCCCCTCCCATAACTAGCTGTTTATCATAAAACATAGATATCTCATTCATTTGATCACTTGACTGATTTATTAAATCATCTCTGTGTCACCTTTCTCCGTTTTCTTTGTCGTTTTAATCCCAATATGTCAGTGCTAATGTCAGCTGCTAAGAATCCTTGCAGCGAACTGCAAATGTCTATATGCAGACAAACTGCAAATAACACAGCAGCAAAATAAGTTCCTCTTTTGTGCAGTAGCAAGATAGTGCTTTTGTGCTAGCAAGATAGGGTTCAATTTTAAACAAAGCATTGCATGAACTTCCAAGCGTGTTCACATTGTACTGTGTATTTTTTTTTCAGTGTGAAGTGTACTGTACCATCAGTGATCACTGAGACTGCAAAATTGGCACTGGCAGTGATCGCACATCACAACATAGCTTGTCAGTGCAACTGATTAAAATAAATGTTACTGCTGCATAAAATAATTAATCAAGTTCCGAAACTTTGCTCAGCCATGACAGTTAAAACCAAGTGGTGTGGCACTCTTTTTCTTTTACAGAATGCAGCATAGGTTTTGAAGATAGCGTTTGTGTTGTGGGTTACGTTTTGTTTTGGTGCTGTGTTGTCGAAATGAAACGGGCAAAGCGATGGTAAAGTGAATGGAAATAAACGTGACAAACCTTTATCAAGCCGTAAAAATGCACACAGCAACTTGACACGTTTGCTTTTTTTTTTTTAAACAAACAAGCTTATGTAGAACAAATAAAAAAGAACCCGTCGGCACACAGAAATTCACGTCCGCAGAGGTCGTGGCGTCACGTGATGTTTTGATCACGTGATTTTGGGATACCTTATTGTTGCGAAACGATATTAATTTTGCGTTCAAGGCAAGCGTTTTCGTAATTGTTTCTTCTCTTAATATATCTAAGTGTGAAAATATTACTTTAAAAAATGAAATCCTTTTAAGTGACATATAGTGCATACTACCACTGAATACAGGAACAATGAGACCCGTGTAAACTACTGATCCCCTGTAAACATGGCGGTAAGGTCCTGGTTTCGTCTGCAGCCATACTGGAAACAAAATGTGCTACAGAAAAATGTCTCCATCCTCCGGCGGTTTAAAACGAGTGCGCACTGCTTTTATTCATACTAGACTTCATTTTGATATACCCAAACCTTTGTTACTCTCTAGAAAATCACTATCTCGTAAACGGCTGATCGTCTATGAAGGGCAGCTGCTAGACTATACGTTCAGCAGCGAGGTTAGCGTAACTAGACATGATGTAATTTTTATCTCGGTACTTTTGTTGTCAGATGTTTAGATCTGACCGCCTTTGCGGTCAAGTGCATGCTTTTCAATTTCCCCCACCGCGACCCATCCAAAAAGTCTCTTCTATAAATACGGGGTGGGGGTCGGGGTGTCAACACTGATTTTCATCTTTTTTTTCTTGTTTTAAACAGGATGGATGTTAGCGCCTTTAGTGTTCGGCAAACTGATCGATGACATCTGTATCCAGTGGGACGACCCTGAGGACTCGTGCACCGGACGCGGCGCCTGCCGTCTCTATGACAACGACCTCTTCCGCTGGAAACTGTTGGGTTATTTGTCCCTCTTTCAGTTTGCATCGTTAATCTGCACGATTCTTGCGCTTGTTGCTGCGGTTCTTAAGAGGGACACATTCAGAATTCACGACGCAGAAGAAAATGGTGATGATGTTAAAAGCGATAATAATGTTGATGAGGCAGAGAACATCATGTAAACACAGAGGGAGGAAATCTACAGATTGATGTGCCCCTTACAAAGGCTTTGAGCGGCGTGTATTCCTACTGACTCTCGGAGCCTTTGTGGTCTTGGTATACATTCATATAAGGTTGGTCAGGCCGTAAGAGGCCCGGCGATTGTTTTTTCTTTTAGATTCTCTGCCTTCTTTGGGATTATGGGATTCTGTACAGGTGCAGTGTGATAGAATTTGCTTCAAATCTCTTGATGGATGAGAAGAGACATGATTAGTGCTTTGATTCATACCAGCTTTGGCTTAACCAGCGGACCCTTTATGGGCTAGTTTCAGTTGCCGTGCGGATGGTGATTTGAGATGTGTACCAGTTTTGGCTGCGCTTGGGTGTGAGTTGGTACGGTATAAGGCTCATAGCGAGGAAATGCGCACGGCTAATGTCTCGATTTCTTTTTAATTTCTGCATTGCAAATGTGCACTGGGTGGGCAGAAGTGTTATTTAAGGGGTTGCAGGCTGGTGGGAGGGGGGGGGGGTCCAGGCGCGGACCAGTTGACCTCGGGGGGAGGCGGGGGCGTCCAACGTTTTCTTTGGCACCTTCAACCTGACACGAAAGGCCTCCCTTACGCTAGAACGTCTTCCAGTGTTCGGAAAATCAAACAACGGGGTTGGGGGTGGGTGGGTGGGTGGGTGGGGGGAGTGGGTGCTGGTGGAAGGGAGAGGGGAGGGGAGGGAAAGGGGGAACGCGTGTGTGTCTGGACTCTCACCACTCGCCGAAATTAAGTATCAGTTATAGAGTAAATGACATTATTTTGTCACTGATATAATTATGTCGCTGATGATTTCACACAGGAGTTGTACTTGTGTTTGTCAACTGGCATTGAATTGGTTAATATTGACATTTCATCCCCTTCAACACAAGCCAACTGCAAGAGACACAGATCCTCATGAGCCCCCGCGACTGCGGGGACTCATGAGGATCTACGTCTCTTGCTAAGACAAATGTGTATCCATGCCCTATGGACGGTTGTGACTTTTGGGCGTTGAATGAACACATAGGCCTATTTCAGAAACCCAAAACACGTCCCTTGGCAGGGAAGGGGTTACAGCCTCTTCCACTAGCTTCATCTTTGACAATATCTCTCGTTGCTGTGATTTATGCTTATTGACGCTGTTCATGCTCAGTGTTGGAATTGAAATAAAACGCCATTGACTTTTTGCTTTTCTTTTCTTTTTCCCGCTCTCCCTATGGCACTGAGTTTTTGTATACATAGGCCTATTGTCTCGTTGTTGTTGTTGTTGTGTGTGTGTGTGGGGTGTGTGTGTGTGTGTGTGTGTGTGTGTGTGTGTGTGTGTGTGTGTGTGTGTCTGTGTGTGTGTGTGTGTCTGTGTGTGTCTGTGTTGGGCGGGGGGGGGGGGGGGTGAGGGGATGGGTGTGTGTGTGTGTTTGTGTGTGGTGTTTCCGATGATTCCAAACATGAAGTGTGTCCGATGATTCCAAAAATGTCGCTTTTTTTTTTTTTTTGCTCCTTAGTATACATTTACATCGTGTCGTTTTATTTGTATTTAAGAAAACGTTGTATTATCCCTCGTGTAGCCTGTGTTTACAAACAAAACGAAAAGGCGAATCGAAATGCCAAAACCTACCCATCTGAATCCGTGTCATTTGTCTTTAGTGTTTGTGCATTGCACGTGATCTGCTAAAGTAATCAAACACCTGTACCGAATTGCTAACACATGGCTGGACAAAACAGCCTTACGAATTGAAACAAAATTTGAAAAACAAGTTCAGTTTCAGTTTGCATGGCTGCTGTTATGGCATATTGCATTTGTCTGCTCGTAAAACGTTCACCGCAACCTGTTCAGTCAAATGCATCGAAAACATTAATTTGCATGACTCAAAACCCGTGAAAACAAGTTTTATTTCAATGTGAGTGGCTGCTGTCATTGCATAATATTATTGTCTGATCGTCAAACATGCACAACAACTTGCTCCGTCAATTACGAAAGCCCCAAGCCCGACTCTTTCTGAGGAGAAGAGAACAGTTCACTGTAGCAGATTCTTCTCGGTCAGCTAGTGGCATAGAGTCTAATGAGTCCCTGCAACAGCAGGAGCTTATGACAATCTACGTCAGCTGCAGGGCCTCATGCGAATCACTACGAGTTTAGGACACAAGGGGCTGATAGGATTCTGTGTTTAACACATTCGAGACGACCACCTTGCGGACACGCGGCGAACGGCTGCATGTCTGTCGTCTGGAATGAGTTAAGGTAGAAAAAGTTCTCCTTTGTAAATTGCGTTTTGAAAATTTAACATCTGGTGCTCTTACTTGCAAGAGAATTAACACATATTAAGTTTATGTTGTTTTCTGGGTGTTTGTATGTATGTTTGTTTGTGCATGCTTGTTTGTTTGTGTGTTTCATTGTGTGTGTTTGTTTGTTTGCTTGTTTTTGGTGTGTTGATTTTTTGTTTATTGTTTGTTTTAGTTTTTTCTTTCTTTCTTTTTTGATTGATTGATTGATTGATTGATTGTATGATTGATTGGTTGAAGATTTGTTTGTTTCTGCATTTGCTGATTGATTGATTAATTGTTTAATTGGTTGATTGATTGATTTATTGATTTATGAATTCATTCATCATTCCTTTATTCATTCGTTCATTCATGCATTCATTGTTGTTTATTTCTGTGTTTTATATAGACTATTAGTATTAATGCCTGTATAATATCATAACAGTTCTGTTAGTAGTTGCTTGTGATAACATTGTTAATCTTTATGAATTCTTATGTTTTATACAAAATTCACGTTCAGTTCAATACTTCTTTTTTGTTCGTTGTTTCGTATCTTCGTTCGTCCTTTCTTTCGTTCGTGTGTTCGCTCGTTTGTTCATTCGTTCGTTCGTTTGTTAGTTTGAGTAAAATGAATCAATCAGTTAATCACTGATTCTTTCACGATCGTGTTAAGAACAGTTTGAAGTCTGTTTACCTGAGTGTGTGTATATACATACATACATATACATATACATATACATATACATATACATATACATACATGCATACATGCATACATGCATACATGCATGCATACATACATACATACATACATACATACATACATACATACATACATACACACATACACACAGACACACAGACACACAGACACACAGACACACACACACACACACACACACACACACACATACATACATACATACATATATATATATATATATATATATATATATATATATATATATATATATATATATATATATATATATATATATATATATATATATATATTTTATATATATACATATATATAAATTATATTTATATATATATATATATATATATATATATATATATATATATATATATATATATATATATATATATATATATATATATATATGAAGAGACCCTCACAACTCAAGAGTGGCAAAGGCAAAGCAGCAGGCATTGATGGAATACCGCCAGAGATCTGGAAACATGGAGGCACAGCACTGCACAACAAGCTCCATGACCTCTTTCTCTGCTGCTGGGAGGAAGGAACACTACCACTCCGTGATGCTGTCGTTATCACCCTATACAAGAACAAAGGCGAGAAGTCTGACTGTTCCAACTATCGGGGAATCACATCGCTGTCCATTGCTTGGAAAATTCTTGCAAGGCTGCTCCTGAATCGGCTGGTACCTGCCATCGCTGAAAACCACCTCCCAGAGGGCCAGTGTGGCTTCAGAGCAAACAGGAGCACCACCGATATGGTCTTTGTGCTGAGACAGCTTCAGGAGAAGTGCCGCGAGCAGAACAAAGGGCTGTACGTAACGTTTGTCGACCTAACAAGAGCGTTCGACACTGTGAGCAGGCAAGGCAGGTGGCAGATCCTGGAGCGACTTGGCTGTCCCCCAAAGTTCCTCAGCATGATTGTCCAGCTACACGAGGACCAGCAAGGCCAGGTCAGACTCATCAATGACCTCTCAGAACCATTCCCTATTCTCAACGGGGTAAAGCAAGGCTGCGTGCTGGCACCGACCCTCTTCATCATCTTCTTTAGCATGATGTTGAAGCAGGCCACAGTGGACCTCGATGATGACGATGCAGTGTACATCAGGTATCGTCTCGATGACAGCCTGTTCAACCTCAGACGACTGCAGGCCCACACGAAAACCCTAGACCAACTGATTCGTGAGCTGCTTTTTGCTGATGACGCTGCCGTCGTTGCACACACAGAGAGAGCCCTGCAGCGCATCACGTCCTGCTTCGCAGACGCTGCCCAGCTCTTTGGACTCGAGGTCAGTCTGAAAAAGACAGAGGTCCTCCATCAGCCGGCACCCAAGACAGTGTATCGCCCTCCTCACATCGCCATTGGTGAGTCTGAACTAAAGTCAGTGCACCAGTTTACTTACCTTGGCTGCATTATCACGTCGGACACCAAGCTGGACAAGGAGCTTGACTGCAGGCTGGCAAAAGCGAACAGCGCTTTCGGGCGACTTTTCAAGCGGGTGTGGCACAATCAACAGCTAAAAACAGCCACCAAGATCAGCGTGTACAGAGCTGTGGTCCTCACCACCCTGCTGTATGGTTCCGAGTCCTGGGCCCTCTACCGCAGCCAACTATGACTCCTCGAAAGCTTCCACCAGTGCTGCCTGCGCACCATCCTGGGCATTCACTGGAGTGACTATGTCACCAACGTCGAGGTCCTTGAACAGGCTGAAACTGTGAGCATCGAGGCTTTGCTGCTGCGGACACAGCTCCGCTGGTTGGGGCACGTCTCCAGGACGGAGGATCATCACCTAGCTTCCTACTGGACACCGTGACAGAGGGGCACCAAAGAAGAGATACAAAGACTGTCTCAAGAAGTCACTTAGTGCCTGCCAAATCGACCACCACCAGTGGTCTTCGCTTGCTGTGGACCGTGACACCTGGCGCTCCACCATTTACAAGGCAGCTGTCTCCTTTGAGGACTCTCGCAGAGCTAGCCTTAAGGACAAGCGGCTCAGGAGAAAAAACAGAGATGCCGCAACTCAGAACCCTGGCCATACCTCCCCCTGCAGCCACTGCGGTCGAACCTGCCTGTCCCGGATTGGCCTCCGCAGCCACGAACAAGCCTGCAGACGTCGTGGGCAACTCCTATAAAATCTTCGTTCGCGAAGTCAAGCCAAGATTATATATATATATATATATATATATATATATATATATATATATATATATATATATATATATAATATATATATATATATATATAATATATATATATATATATATATATATATATATATATATATTATATATATATATATATATATATATATATATATATATATATATATATATACGCACATACACACACACAGGTAAACAGACTTCAAACTGTTCTTAACACGATCGTGAAAGACTCACTGATTAACTGATTGATTCATTTTACTCAAACAAACAAACGAACGAACGAATGAACAAACGAGCGAACACACGAACGAAAGAAAGGACGAACGAAGATACGAAACAACGAACAAAAAAATAAAAATATATCATAACAAAATACAGCAGCGAAAGCAGTTATATAAAAACACCATTAATCCCTTGACTGCCTAGGCATTGCGCCCCTATTTAAGCTGATTCGAATATTGTTGCCATGTGTAAGAGTCCGAAATAGCTCAGGCGGTTAAACGTCGGAGCAGGAGAGCGAAGGGAATCGCCGGGTCGTGGGTTCGAATCCCGTCCCGGCCCCGGTAGCTGGACTCATAATCCAGTGGGAAACACGGATTTGTTCAATAGCATATCCGTTGAAAGGTCCTGGTAAATCAAAGTGGACCAGTTTGGAGTGCGCCTGAGTTGATCAGTGTTCTGGTCGTACTCCATAGGCAATAGATTTCCCTGTCCCCCATAACCCGCCCGTCAGGGCCGTCCATGATCACCTCGGTGCTGTGGACGTTAAACCCGAACTAACCAACCAACCAACCTTGCCATGTGTTATCGCGTGCTCTAAACCGTGTTCTCTTCACAGCGAATCGCCTTTGAGGCGCTCCCCATTGCGCAAAGGCCATCGGGCGGACGTAGGCCACCGTTGGCCTGCGCATGCCCGTGCGCGGGCCAACGGCGGGTGACCTCAACCCGATGGTCTTGCCCAGCTGTCGACTGTAATCGAGCGGCTGTTGCATCGCGCATATGGAAACACGCCTTCTTTATTTCTTTTTACGATTCGTGTCATTGTCGCCACCGCTTTTGCGTCGCTGTATGGAACACGCCCTTATGGTTGTGTGGGTCGACACTCGCTTGAAACAAATTGATAATTCGAGTGATGTCGCATTTCTTTTGCTGGACAGTGGATTTATTTTGATATGCAAATTTCCTCAAATGACGAGTCTGGTAGATTCAATCGGTGACGTTTTGAGCGATTTGTGTCTGTCCTATATACAGTCCGTGGAAGGTACGTTGGTGGATTTTCTTTAATATTCTGACGTTCTAAAGTATGTTATTTGGATGTTGGTATGTGATTTTCAACCTTACCGGTCCAAGCCATGACGTGCAAACTCACAGAACTAGAACACAAGTTTAGTTTTCTTAACCCATTGAACCGCAACGACCTAAAGCAGGAGATGGATCGACCATAATAATATTCAAGGGCCGTGCCAGAAGATTGGCGTCTAGACTTTTTTTTTCAAACATACAACAAAATGTGCTACAGAAAAATGTCTCCGTCCTCCGGCGGTTTATAATGAGTGCGCACTGCTTTTATTCATATGCCCGTATCCTGTAGGAACAGGCAAGGTCTGTCTTTCAACCTGTTGTAGTGTGACACAGTTGTAAAAGCCACTGATGCAAAAGTTGAGTTTGCTTTTGAAAGTGTTGCGCCTGCTGATGAACGACTGAGGTATTGTCTCTCCCGTTTCTTCCACCAATTCACAGTAGTAGTTCCAAACCTCTGACAAATCAGGAACTTGTGCTTTCCTTGCTGTGTCCTTCAGCTCAGAGATCAGCCATTCCATAGCCACACCTGCTTCTTCATCAGCCGACTCTTTTGTTCTCGTTGTACGCCACAGGAATTTATTGTAGCAATTCAAATGGTATATTCCTTCTGATGCAATAAGGTCAAACACTCCAGAGAGTCTTACATGAATTATACGGTCATAATTAGGCCTCTATAATCTGCTTGCTTGTGTCGAAAGTAGCCACATTATACAATCTCCCTTTCACTTTTACCCGGCAGAATATGCCCAGTTTCCAATTCATTGGAGCTACAGAACCTCTCAGCATTGATGACCTTGGCGTTTTCTCTACAGGTGTTTTGGTCTGACTTGTTGAAGTTAGAAGAAGCAGTCTGTGATCTTCTGCAAGTCTGGATAAGCGTTTTTTTGCTGGTAAATGCGATTTCTTCTGCTACACCCAATGCTGTGCTGCGCCCCAGCCTGTGCACAAAACCTTTCCGGTCTCGAATAGTCTCGTAATGGTGGCTTGTCCCTTGGTGATTGGTGGATCATTTGGGGCGGCGCAATATTTTTGCAAAAGCAAAACGTGCAGGAAGTTGCTGATATTTTTTTTAAAACAGCTGTTATGTTTTAATTGAATCTGTGCCGGCTACTAAATCACGATTTAAGTGTGTGTGATTTGTAATATTCACGGTAATTCACGGTAATTAGATATAAGCAATGGAAAAAAGTGTGATACAATGAAAGTGTGCAAACAAACAACATACACAAAATGTCAGACGAATTCACCCTGCGTAAAGAATTATTCACCTCACATACGTAAAAACTTCAACATCTAGCGGCTATAGTAGGGACCCAACATCTCTGTACAGAGAGAGAGAGAGAGAGAGAGAGAGAGAGAGAGAGAGAGAGAGAGAGAGAGAGAGAGAGAGAGAGAGAGAGAGAGAGAGAGAGAGAGAGAGAGAGAGAGAGAGAGAGAGAGAGAGAGAGAGAGAGATTGGTAGAATTACGTCATATTTAGAGTATTATGTCAATGTCTGCGTGGTGACGGAGTTGCCTCTTTTACGTCACCGCCATTGTCTGGCTTTCTATAAAAGTCAAGATATTTTACTGTTTTAATTCTTTTGTGAAATAATTAATTGTTACTAAAGTTGAAAGGATCCAAAGCTGTCTAACTAACTCAACAAATGTTTTTCTCCAAACTAGCTATATCTAAAATTTCAAGTAAATATGACCAAAATTAAGGACTCTAATCTGAGTCAATCGATTTTCTATAAACGGTTGTTTATGTCTTCAATGAGACATTCAATTACAATATGCTGGGAGGCTCTCTTAGCCACCCCTTTAAGAAAGTATTTCGACAAGTTTCAAGCTTGTGTGTACAGAAATTCTCTTATTTACATACATACATACATACATACATACATACATACATATGCACATACGGCTCTTCGCGCCAAATGTACGCTCAGCAGCAAGGTTATCATAACTAGGCATGGTGTAATTTTTATCTTGTTACTTCAGTTGTGAGAGGTTTAGGCTTGTCCGCCTTTGATATCGTGGACATGCTATTAAATTCGCACCACTGCGACCCGTCATAAAAAAAATCCCTTACATAAATAGAAGGGACTTAAAAAGTACGCCTTGAGCTCAAATAGTGTTAAACAACAAGAAGGTATGCAAAATCACGTGATCGTCACATGATACAAGATGCACGTGGACTCGTCGTTGTGAATTTCGGTCTGCCGACGAGTTCTTTCGATTTTTCTCTACATAAGCTTTCTTTCCCCCAATAAAATAAAGCGAACTTGCACAGTCGCTTTGTACATTTTTACTTCTTATTAAAGGTTTGTCACGTTTATTTGCATTCACTTTACCACCGCTTTGCCCATTTCATTTCGACACGACAGCACCAAAACAAAACGCAACCCACAAAAACAAACGCTATCTTCGAAAATTAGGTCCAAAGTGCAACATGCTGCATGCTGTAAAAGAGAAAGAGCATCACACCACTTGGTTTTAACTGTCATGGCTGAACAAAGTTTCGGAACTTGATTAAATATATATTACTGTATCATTTAATTCAATCAGTTGCATTGGTAAGCTATGTTGTAACGTGTGGTCACTGCCATGCAGTCTCAGTAATCACTGATGGTACAGTACACTAACACATTGAAAGAATACACAGCACAATGTGAAGACACTTGAAAGTTAATGCAATGCTTTGTTTAAAATTAAATCCTATCTCGCTAGCAGTAGCCTAGCTGCACAACAGAGGAACTGTAATTTGCTGCTGCATAATTTGTAATTTGTCTGCATTTGACATTAAAATTTTGAAGTTCGCTGCAAGGATTCTTAGCACCTGGCACTGACACTGGCATATGCCAGGATTAAAACGAGAAAGAAAACGGAGAAAGGTGACACTGAGATGATTTAATAAATCAGTCAGTCAAGTGATCAATCAGTGAGATATGTCTTATGATGAGCAGTTAGTTTTAGGACATAGTGGAAAGGTGTGGGGGGAGAGGGGGGGGGGGGAGGCATGTACTGCATAATGTGCACGTAGTATTTCCTTCAGTGTTTCCACTCATAACACCATTGGGCTCAATGAGTTCTCATGTTTTGTTTGAGTGAGTTACAAAATACATGTAATTGCTGCTGTTATCATAATTTCTTACTAGCTTTGACATTTTGTTATAAGATTTACTGTCCCATAATTTAAGCCTGTCCTGCCTAACGCACACGGAGGTTGACTGTATCTTTGATATCTATGTGTAGGTAGCGTTTGTTTAAGGTGTCAGTTCTGGCCTCATCTTTACCTCAGGTGCCGCTGTGCATGTAGCCACTGGTACTATTTACCACGTATCTAACCTCGCTGCTGAACGTACATTTGGCCCGAAGAGGCGTATGTGCGTATGTATGCATGTGCGTATGTATGTATGTTTGTATGTATGTTTGTATGCGTGTGTGTGCGGATGTATGTGAAGAAGAGAATCTTCTATATTTGTGTACGCACAAGCATGATTCTTGACGAAATACTTTTTTAAGTGTTCTGGCTAAGAGAGTCTCCGAGCATATTCTAACTGAATGTCTCGTTGAAGACATAAACAACCGTTTATAGGAAGTCGGTTGACTCAGATTAGAGTCCGTAATGTTTGTCATATTTACTTGTACTTTTGCATAAAGCTTGTTTGGAGAAAGCCACTGGATGAGTTCGTTAGCCAGCTTTGTATCCTTTCAACTTCTTTAGAAAAAAATTAAAACACCTTTACTTCTAGGGAAAGTCAGACAGTGGCGGTAGCAAGGGGAAATGTAGTGGGAAGGGGTAATGAGTATCCATAGATAGGTCTTACCATCAGATATCTTTGTACCAAGTTTGGATTTGAAGTTGTGAATAGTAAATGAGAAAACAAGAAAGGCAAATAATCTTATGGCTCACGTGTATGACAGATCCACACATGTCTGACAATAAGCAAAGGGATGGGTTCTGCACTAACAAAATAGTTTGACAGACGTGTAAAAGATGCTTAAGTTTTTAGAAAACATTTATTTCGCTGGTGCTGAAGCCAACCCTTTAATTGATGTCACAAAAGTCCCACATGTTCACTGGTCATACACGTGAGCCATAATGGCTTTGCCTTTCTTGTGTTCAGCTTATAGTACATGAAGTTTCCAAATCATTTGATATGCACAAATGGCAGTAAATAGATTAACCCCTAAAGCTCAACATAGGCAACTTAACTCATTCTACCCCAGACACACCACAGCAAGATAAGGATCGACCATGATAGTTCAAGGGTGATGCCAGAATAGCTTGGCGCCTATGGGCGCCAAGCTATTCTGGCATCACCCTTGAACTATCATGGTCGATCTGTGTCCTGCACTACAATGCAGTCTTCAGAGGACAACGGCAAAATCTGGGGATTTCGGTGTTGGGGTAGAATGAGTTAATGGCATGGCACAAGGCATGTAATGCACCACTACTCGACCGTCATACTTGCGCGTGTGTGTGTGTGTGTGTGTGTGTGTGTGTGTGTGTGTGTGTGTGTGTGTGTGTGTGTGTGTGTGTGTGTGTGTGTGTGTGTGAGGGTGTGAGGAGAGAGAGAGAGAGAGAGAGAGAGAGAGAGAGAGAGAGAGAGAGAATATTTTTTTACAAATTACATATTACTAGCTGTCCCGTTCACTGATAAAGTACTTAAGACGATAGTATTGTTTGTATTCTGACATATTAGGCAGAAGAAATAATTATATGAGATAGTTAGCACAATTCACATGTTAATATATGTGAGATTTCCATTTACACTTGTCATATAATAGCTGTAACACCAAATAGACGATGTTCAGAAATATGTTTGATAGGTTCATTATTGCGGAGGAAAAAGTTTAAGAAGAAGTTGATATTTCCGATGCATACTTAACAGGATAGCTGTAATTATAAAAAGGCTGATTAGCATGCTGTTTTTTATATAGTTTTTTTTTTACTCACATGCGAAGCAAACGTGAGTCTCTCTTCTCAGCCGGTGGTCGTCCGTCCGTAAACGTTAACGTTGACATTTTCTCTGAGACTATTCAAACCACAGTCATCAAACATGGCCTAATGGTACTTTGTGGCAAGACCTTTCTATACATACCAGTTTCAGTGACCTCTTTCAAATGTCAAAGTCACAGGGGTCAAGTAATATGTAAAATATTGCCATATAATTTTCACCCAAATTTGTTTTTCTCAAACACTATTTGCAACTTCAAACCCAAACTGTACAGAGATAGCTGACGGTACGACCTTCCTATGCATACTGATTTGGATAACCACTCAGAAATTTGAAGGGTCACGATGTCCCAAACTAAGTTTTTAAAAAATATGGCTATTTTCACAAAAGAATGTTTTTTTTCTTAAATGCTATTTTCGACTTTAAACTCAAACTTGGTGCGGATATACATAACGATAAGACCTGCCTATGCATGCTAATTTTGATGACCCCTTGCAAAGGACAAAAATCATAGGATGTCCAGAAGTAAGGTAAAAACGGCCATATTTGTGCAAAATAGTTGGATTTTCTTCTCATATTCTGATTTTGACTTCAAACCTAAAACTTGGTACAGAGATACCTGATAGGAAAACCTTTCGCTGCATTCTAAATTGGATGATACCTCAAAAAGGTCAAGGGTCACGAGAGGTCAAAAGATGGTTGAAGAATGCCAGTTGTTTGGTGGAATTTTACTTTTATCTAAGTTTTGGAGCAGTAATGCACGTGAGCCCTATGGTCTTTTCCATTCTTGTTCTGTATTAGTACATTGTCATGAATAAAGTTGAAGACGATGAGGATGGAAATTCATTGAAAATATGGATACACGGAAACATTTTAAAGCGGCGTGCCCGTAAAATTACATTGTGAGAGACATGTTGTATCTGGATACACGGCTGTAGCTGTAGTGGTTGGCTGTAGCTGGAGTGGTTGGCTGTACCTGTAGTGGTTGGCTGTAGCTGGCGTGGTTGGCTGTAGCCGCGTATTCGGATGCGACCAGTTTCGAAAAAAGTTAATGGGAAAGACACGTTGATCAGATAGGGGCTCCAGCTTGCATCAGAAACCTTCCTCATCACACGACAAGTCTTTTTTGCCGTGTTCCAGTTTGTACCGGATCTCTCCGTGTGCATCATCCGAAAATTCATCGCACTGGCGATTGAGCAGCTAAAACAGAGATTCCTTCGACGAATTCTCCCAGTATGGAAAATAAACTCCGCGACGGTTATGACAAGGCGGCAGACGATGAACCAGCCGGGGAAAACGGCGGCAACGATTTTGAGCCCGAGTGTGGAGTCAGGAGGTTCAAACCTCAGGCCTTAAAAAAATGCGCTAGTGTCGCGACCTTCACTGGGGTGTACAGTGTCTGTGGATTACTCACGTCAACTCTGACAACTTACGTCAACAGCCAGGTGAGAACGTTCGGTTCCTTGGTTAACCCATTTTCTGCCGAGAAAAAAAGTGAACACGATGCAACTGCAAGAGACATAGATCCTCATGAGCCCCCGCGACTGCGGGGGCTCATGAGGATCTATGCCTGTAGCTGAGACTAATCTGTGTCCATGTTTGTTTGGTCGGTGTTGGCTTTTGGCCGTTGAATGAACCAGGTGTTCAGGAACAAAACTGCGCGCACAGTGGCAGGGAAAGGTTACAAAGCGGGGTTGGCAGGCTCGTAAGTTCGTTTGCTAGTTGGTCCGGTGGCGAACCCTGAAATACAATGACTAGATGATAATCATCAAAACCAGCAAAATAATCTTGATAGGTCTCGACCGCCAAGATGGGTACACTAAACAACGAAAGTCTTAGGCTCCTTCAATGGAATTGTAGGGCCATCAGTAGTAATATTCATTTTCTAAATAACTATCTGAGTGCGGAATACCCTCATGTAGTATGCTTGCAATCTTTCCTTATGATCAAAGACAAGTTACCAACTATCAGTGGGTATTATTATCCTCCCATTGTAGAGTCTGTCAAAAAACCTAATGAGAAAATTCATACTGCTACTTACATCAGGGTAGGGATTGAACATCAAGTATTAAAAACACCTGTCCCCCTACACGAAACACATCCCATATGTAGTTATTACATTCAAATCAAAATTTCCTCAAATAAAGTAATTAGTTTATTAAATGTATATGCTCCCAAATCAGTCTCCCCAACTGGTCTAGAGTGGTTGCTGACCCTGTCGGGGGATGGCTGGATGGTTATAGGGGACCTTAACATCCATCACCCGATGTGGTACGCTAAATCTCTTGACACACATGTCATAGCACATAAACAGGCTGAGGATATTGTTTCATCAAACGTATGTATACTGAATAGCGGAGACTTCACCAGAGTCCCCGACAGTAAAGATCAGCACCCATCGGCGGTCGATCTATCGTTGATATCTACTAATTTATTTCTTGATGCTTCCTGGACGTTGGGGGATGACACTATGGGGAGTGATCATCTCCCAATATTTTTGGAGCTTAACTGTAAACCTATAATGGCCAGGCCTTTCCCAGGCTAAAGGTAAATCCATGTATAATGAGGCAAATTGGCCATTGTTTCAGAAAACATTTATCCAGAACCCAGTAAATATTGATACAACTGATATTGACATTTTTAATGATACTTTCATGAGGACTACAATCAACTCAGCCGAAGTAGCCATTCCACGTAGTAAGGGAGCTCCACGTGGTAAACCATCCAACCCCTGGTGGAATGAAGAATGCGACAGAGCGGTTAAAATCAAAAAGAAAGAATATAATATATGGAAAAAGTCGAAAACAATAGATAACCATGTGGCAATGAAGTCGGCGAATGTGCAATGTAATAAAGTTATCGCCTTAGCCAAGCTCCAATTTTTAGACCATCAAATCCGTAAGGAGATTCAAACTCCTACGGATATGACTAAGGCTTGGACAATTGTTAAAAAACTAAAAAATAAATATAACCCTTCTCCGAGCCCACTGATTAATAATGGAGTTATTTATACTACCGATCAGGATAAAGCTGAGTTCTTAGCGGAAACGTTTGCGTCTATTAGCTCTACGGATCTTCATCCGATAGCTAAAGACTATAGAGCAGCTGAAGAAAAAAAAACCCGAGTTTAAAAATTGTTTTCCCCCTTGTATAGGGGATTCTATACCGATAAACCTTCCCCTGACTATGGAAGAGCTTGGCACCGTCCTGTCCCAGATAAGTACAGCTAAAATTACACCAGGGCAGGACGATATAACTTACGCCATGCTTAAAAATCTTCCTCCTGTTGGAAGAAATTTGTTGCTGACCTTATATAATCGTTGCTACAGTGAGG
>BTPG01000003.1:13365310-13432810 GCA_036245525.1 Semisulcospira habei
ATATAAATAATAATAATAATTATTATTATTATTATTATTGTAATAATAATAAAAATAATAATATGGCAGAATATGGTTATTATGCGAGAGATTTATCTTATTTTACTTACTTGTGTGCATATTTAGTAGAGTGACTGCTATACATATGTGTGGTTTGGTATTTTAGAGTCTGCTTGATTGTGATGTCTGTATGTTTTATGTGTTGATCTTAACATGGCTCGTCAGTTATGCCGCAAAATATTCCTAATGTTTATGCAGATGGCCAAAAAGTGTATCTTATCTAATAATAATAAAATAATGATGAGTGCATGTGTAGCGCCTAACCTCAGAAATTAGAGTTCTAGGCGCTTAACAAAAGCTAATTGTACAATAATAATTAATTACCAAAATGCAATTTACAAAAAGTAATTTAAACAAAGTACAACGCAATCTATAAACAAATATTCAAAAATGCATATCATTCATTCATTCACTTCTAAAGACTCTCCTCTCCCCAACACACACAGCAAAGAAGAACTCCCGTCTGCTTTTTCTACCTATTTTTCGGACAAAATCCAAACTCTGCGCGACACACTCGACACCCTGCCTTCTGCGCCTTGCCCTCCCGACCCCCCCTTTTCCGGCACTCCCCTCTCGTCCTTCCGCCCCGTCTCTCAGGATGAAGTACTCAAGACCATAAAGTCCATGCCCTTCAAAACCTGCGAGCTAGACCCCATCCCAGCTTCTCTCTACCGTGACGGCCTTCCAAAACTTCTGCCTTTCATTACCGACATCATCAACGCATCTCTAGAAAACGGCTCCGTCCCCGATATCTTCAAGTCCGCCATCGTCCGTCCTCTCCTAAAAAACACAACCTCGACCCAAACGAACTCAAGAACTATCGCCCAGTCTCCAATCTCTCTTTCCTGTCCAAGCTTCTTGAGAAGGTTGTTCTCAACCAGCTCAACCTCCACCTCACCGACAACAACCTCCTCAGTCCATTCCAGTCTGCCTATCGCAAACATCACAGCACTGAAACAGCCCTTCTACATATCTTAAACGATCTGCTTCTCTCCACCGACTCGGGCAACATCTCTCTTCTTACACTACTCGATCTCTCTGCCGCCTTCGACACTATAGGCCACTCTATCCTCCTCCACCGACTCCACCACTCCTTTGGCATCACTGGTTCTGCTCACTCCTGGTTTCTCTCCTACCTCTCCGACAGACAGCAGTCCGTCACCATCAACGGCGTCTCTTCCAACCCAGTCACGCTCTCCTGCGGAGTCCCACAGGGGTCCGTCCTGGGCCCGGTCCTTTTCACACTCTACACCTCTCCTCTGTCCAACATCATCCAGTCTCACCGCATACACCACCACCTCTACGCTGACGACTCACAACTACTAGACAAAGACAAACTCGACAACACTCAGTCACTACTGACTCGCACGGCTGACTGCTACGAAGACGTGAAAAACTGCATGACAGCAAACAAGCTAAAACTGAACGACGACAAAACGGAAGCCATGATTGTAGGCACTCGCCAGAAACTCTCCCAGCTCCCTCCCTCTCTCCACCTTCAACTCGACAGCACCCCCTCTCCCTCCAAGAACCTCGGCGTTATCCTCGATTCCTCTCTGTCCATGACCAGCTTCGTTTCCGCCACGGCCCAGGCATGTTATTTCCACCTCCGCCGCATCAGTCAGATCAGAAAATACCTCACTACCGACGCTGCCACCAAACTTGCTGTCTCTCTCATCTTATCTCGCATCGACTACTGCAACTCTCTCCTTTCCGGCCTCCCTCACTCCACCATTTTCACTCTCCAACGCGTTCAGAACAATGCTGCCCGCCTCGTCCTCAGAAAGAAAAAATCCGACCACGTCACACCCCTACTCAAACTCCTTCACTGGCTCCCCATCCCCCAACGCATCCAATACAAAATTCTGTCTCTCTGCTACAAATCCCTGAATAACTGCGCTCCTGCCTATCTCTCCAACTTACTTCACCCCTACACACCTTCCCGCTCCCTCCGCTCTGCCTCTGACCCTCTCCGCCTCCACATCCCTCGCACCAAACTTAACACTTTCGGCCCCCGCTCCTTCTCCGTCTACGGTCCATCCACCTGGAACACTCTCCCACTCTCTCTCCGTCAGAAACACTCTCTCTCCTCCTTCCAGTCCGCCCTCAAAACTCACCTCTTTCAACAGTTTTAGCACTATATCACCACACTCCCCACCCCAAGCTGACCGTCGTAATGTATTCCACTGTTTGTGGTACGCAAGTCATTGTCTAAAGCGTGCGCGTGCGTGCGCAAGTTGTGAGTGCGCGCTTAGAGTTATAATTATTATAAGATAAGCGCATTATAAATACCGTAATTATTATTTTATTATTACGTTTATGAACTCATACATGCACTCCCGCGCGCGCCCCCGCACGCACACACACACACACACACACACACACACACACACACACACACACACACACACACACACGCACGCACACACACATACATACACACATACACACACACACACACACTACTGCTACTACTACTACTACTACTACTACTACTACTACTACTACTACTACTACTACTAGAGATAGAGCTGACTTCAACATAACAGGTCTGTGACAAAAGTCATTTGTAGAAGACAGAAAAAAAGATAGGTCTTTAGGGCTCGCCTGAACGCCTCTCTCGAATCCATGTATTTCAGTTTCGAGTGAGAGGTCATTCCAAACGAGAACAGATTATATTTTCTTTGTAGAGCCAGTATCATTTATATACATCCTGTTTTCCTGGTGGAGCCAGTATCACTTATACACATCTTGTTTTTTTCTGGGGGAGCCAGTATCACTTATGTGCATCCTGTTTTCCTGGTGGAGCCCGTATGACTTATGTGAATCTTGTTTTTCTCTCGGAGCCCGTATGACTTATGTGCATCCTGTTTTCCTGACGAGGACAGTACAACTTATGTGCATCCTGTTTTCCTGACGAGGACAGTACAACTTATGTGCATCCTGTTTTCATGGCGGAGCCGCAAGACGTATGTGCATCCTGTTTTCCTGGCGGAACCCTATGACTTATGTGCATCCTGTTTTCCTGGCGGAGCCCGTATCATTATGTGCATCCTGTTTTCCTTGCGGAGCCGCTGTCACTTACATAGTTTCTGTTTTTCTGGTGGAACCGGTATCACTTACACACATCCTGTTTTACAGGTGCAGCCGGTATCATTTATAAAAATCCTGTTTTTGCTGGTGGAGCCAGTATCACTTACACACATACTAGATTCCTGGTGGAGCCGGTATCTCTTAGACACATCCTGTCTTCTTGGTGGAGCCGGTATCACTTAGACCCATCCTGTTTTCCTGGTGGAGCCGGTATCACATAGACACATCCTGTCTTCCTCGTGGAGCCAGTCTCGTACATCCTGCCTTCCCTTGTGGAGCCGGTATCACGTACGTACATCCTGCCTTCCCTTGTGGAGCCGGTATCACGTACGTACATCTTGCCTTCCATTGTGGAGCCGGTATCACGTACGTACATCCTGCCTTCTCTTGTAAAGCCTGTATCACGTGTGTACATTACACTTTCCTTGTAGAGCCAGTATCACATTCGTACACCATGTCATCCTTATACAGCCAGTATCACTTACGTACACCATATCCTCCTTATACAGCCAGTATCACTCACATACACCATGTCCTCTTTATACAGCCAATATCACTTACATACACCATGTCCTCTTTATACAGCCAGTATCACTTACGTACACCATGTCCTGCTTATACAGCCAGTATCACTTACGTAAACCATGTCCTGCTTATACAGCCAGTATCACTTACGTACACCATGTCCTCCTTGTACAGCCACTATTACTTATATACATCTTATTTTCTTTTACAGCCAGTATGACATATATACTGAAGAGCAAAAGAAATGCGACTTTTGGGAATCATCGGAAATGCTAAAGTGTATCCGATGATTCCAACGGTGTCGCATTTTGTTTGCTCGTCAGTATAGATTTCAAACCATACAATCTGGCAGGTTCACATTCCGCGCTCTCTAGGATTCATGACCGTTCTCTTTGGTGTGTCTGGCATGGTGTGCGCTCTGCCCTATTTCCTGTTCGGCGCGCCCAGTTACGGAATTGACGTCACTGTAAACGCCACATTGTTGACACCAGCCTCTGTGACGACACCGGCTTTTGCGGGACAACTTTGTGGCATAAACAATACCTTGTCAGCCACCTGTGATGTAAAGACTGAAAGTAAGTATATATATATATATATATATATATATATATATATATATATATATATATATATATATATATATATATATATATATATATAAGTGTATGAAAACCGAGGTCGCGAGTTCCCCCGAACTAGCGTGCTCTTTAGCGCGAGAGACGATAAAGCGTAGTGGGTCGTGGGCAGACACAGCGCGTCACTATGGACGATCGGCAGTGCGAGCAGGAAAACGGCCGGTACAGAAACACATTATTTCCGTGAAATCGCCCAAAACGTAGCAGAGTTTGCATTAACAAGATTTATCTACTGTTGGTATAACAAAGTTAATTAGTTATACCAGCTGTTGAAACGACGTGGTAGAGTGTTTTCCGAAGCCTCCGTGACTGGCTTCATCGCCATTATGTAGTTTTAATGTACATCGTTTTCCTCGGCACTATTTGCTCAAATGCAAACAAATGTTGTATTGTAACAACTGTATGGCCAGGAAGCAATCGTCCTCAGTCCTTTTGTCGACGTCAGCTTAAATTTTGCCGCATATTACTTAGCAAAACAGTATCGGCTAAGCGTCAGAGCTAGCCGAGTTGCCCACATTTCATGGCTTGCCAAGTCTAGTCTTGGCTCAAAGTCACGTATTCTAGCATGCGTTCTCGCGCTGCTCGGGAGCTCGCAGCCGGCCTTTTGATTGATTGAATGATTAATTGATTGTTCGTGTGAGTGTGTGTGTGTGTGTGTGTGTGTGTGTGTGCGTTCGTGCGCGCGCGCGCGTGTGTGTGTGTGTGTGTGTGTGTGTGTGTGTGTGTGTGTGTGTGTGTGTGTGTGCGCGCGCGCGCGTGTGTGTGTGTAAGTGTTTGTGCGTAATGCAAACATTCAGTTTTTTTTGTAAAACTTTTTTTTTTTTTTTTTAGTATACTGACGAGCACAATAAATGCGTTGAAGTGTTTCCGATGATTTCACAAGTCGCATTTTTCTTCCTCGTCAGTGTCACTGAGTCCGTTGAATTTCTTGTCTTCTTTGTTTTTGTCTTTTTTTTTCCGAAATAGTCAAAGTGACCATGATAGTTCAAGTTTGGCGTTAAAATAGATGGTGCAATATGTTATTACTTATTTGTAGGCGACAACACGCCCCACGTGATCAACAATGCACGTGCTAACGCCGGAGCTGCACTGGTCATCATCGTCATCGGAATGCTTCTACAGGGTGTGGTCAAAGCTCCAAGGATACCATTTAGCACAACTTTCGTCGACGACAACGTCGATAAAACCAAGACTGGATTCTACGTTGGTGAGAATTTCTATGATCTGACACAAAGTAAAAGTGGCCTCCGGATTTCATAACTTTTGATTGGCAGACTTTACATTGGCATACACGCAAAATAGACGTTTTTTTGCAAATTACCTCATTTAAATTAACTCATTCTACCCCAACACCGAAATCCTGAAATTTTGCCGTTGTCCTCTGAAGACTGCATTGCAGTGCAGGACACAGATCGACCATGATAGTTCAAGGGTGATGCCAGAATAGCTTGGCGCCTATGGGCGCCAAGCTATTCTGGCATCACCCTTGAACTATCATGGTCGATCCTTATCTTCCTGTGGTGTGTCTGGGGTAAAATGGGTTAAGACGTTCCGCTTATGGGTACGCGGCGAATCGCAGCGTATCCATAGGCGGCACGTCTCGAAACTGCATGAAAGAGTGGATTAAGGTTGTAGGACACACCTCTTTCGCGCATCTTTTCTGCGCTTTTAGATACCGCTATTTTTGCGTCTGCCGTGACCTGAGACTGGAGTTCACCGAAAAAAAAACCGCCGTACGGCATGTCGTATTGCAAACAAGCTCAATTTATCGATAATTGACAAAAGATATATACTGTCTGACATAGGTGTGTAAGCTGACTGTTTCTATGCATAAAATGTTTTGTTTCCTCAGAAATAAGATACTTTTGCATAAGTTGCGACAAGTCATCGAGCGTAACGCATAACCTGCATAAGTGGCGCGAAACAACACGTAACCATTTGGCAGAAAATAAAAGAAAAATGAACGGGCCAACCAAACGGGAAGCAGTCTACGTGGCAGCCAGGAAAACAACAAAATCTCTTCAGACATCAGCAACGAAAAGGTAAACTAAATTAGATTGATTGATTGTACATTGCTTAACGTCCCGACAGCAACAAGGCTTTCTCAGGACGTGCCTGCACTGCTTGTGAAAAAATAAAAAATAAACAGAACATTGAATGTATGTCGCCAGCCGGTCAAATACGTTAAATAAACCTAACACATGGGGCCTAAATAAAGCTAAGACCATTTAGCAACACACATACAATATCAAGAGCTACAGGCAGTGCAGACAGTAGGGGGAGTTTTAAAAAGGCAAATACAGGTGAATGGACAAAGGGTAGACAGAAACACATGCCCCAGAATAGAGAGAAAAACCCACCCTGTGGGGCTGACCAGGGTGACCCTGGGAACTAAAAAATACCTAACCCCACCCAAGTCCCCCAAGGCAGACCCGGGTGGGGTGTAAACTAAATTAGAAAAAAAAAAAAAGGTTGGTAGTGTTTGCTAAGTGACTAGAACACGAGTTACTACTAATACTAGTGGAAGCAAAATGTCGTACGTAAGTGGCATTTATATCTGACTGGTTTTATACACCGCCGTGAGATGTTACCTGCACGGCGTAAAACCCCAATAGCTATCTGTCCTTTTATGCATGGAAATTTAGGTCCCCACAGTACTATTGCCGTCGCCACTGCCTATCTACATTTTATAATTTTTTTGTGGGTTGACAGGGGCATGCATTCCATGTCAGTCACTACCTAGGACTGAATAGAACATTTTCCATGCATTCTCAGAGAGCTTTTACTAATACGGTGGAGGGTATGTAGTCGACATTGTTGTTATATTAAACCAGTGCCAGTGCTTATTATCTAGGAAAACGTACTGTGTGTAAGAAAAAGTCCTGCTAAGGGAGAATTTGGCATTATGGACCACTAACTCAGTAACTGCTTCCAGTACCTAGTAAATTAGTTTGCTTATCCATTCTCTGCCTTATGAAGGCTATTTTACAGATTAGGAGATAGGTCCAGCATTTTTTTTTTTAGTTCAAGGATGGTGCCAGAATAGCTTGGCGGATGAGACGCCAATATATTCTGGCACCACCCATGAACTATCATTGTCACATTTATTTCAAGCAGTGGGTGTATCGGGACTAAAAGGGTTACCTAGTAAAACGCTACTTTGACTGAAACCCTAATATTTGTTGACTACCATTTTGGATGATGGTGGAATGTGTGAAAAATACAAATTTCACTAGTACAAAAGCAAGCCTCTATGTTGAGACTCTTGACACTTATTTTAGCTATCTTTTGGAAAGGTCACACAGGTTATATGTGAAACAGTTATATATACAGACTTTGCCATTGTTGTTTGTTCTTTGCGGTTTACACAGTTTTTGTCGCATTTATTTTGAAAGTAATAATCTGCACCTGCATTTAGTTCACGCAAAGGGAAATTGTCATGCTGCTGAACAACACAGTAATAATCATGTATTTCATTTCAGGCTAATACTGCTGTTGACCTATTGCTGTGGAGTCTCAGTACTTTCACCCAGAGTACATACTTGCAAACAAGCGCAGAAGTATGATGCCTACACCAAGGTAACACTCACAGCTCAAGTGAAGTTAGGGAAGGCGACATTTATTCTCCTGGACTCAAGGTAAATCATACCAGTAGATCTGTGACGAGAATCAGGTGCAGAACACAACACAACTATGGTGTGAATGAACACATCATACTGTAATGCTTTCTTTCATTGGCTCATGTGCAAAGCAAGTGTGATGCTATGTTCTGGGCCATTGGTCGTCCATGGTAAACTTGAATGTTGGCATTTTCTCGGAGACTATTCAAACCACAGTCTTCAAACGTGGCCGAAGGATACTTTGTGGCAAGACCTTTCTTACTCTTAGCATACCAGTTTGAGTTCAGGCCAAGGGTCATGAGAAATCAGGAAATAGTTTTTTAAAAAATAGCCATATTTTAACAAAAGATGTTTTTTTCTCAAATACTATTCACAACTAAGCCAGCCTTTTACTTATGCTGAGACTCATGGCACTTAAATTTCAGTCACCTTTTGGAAAGGTCACACATTTTAGATTATGAAAATGATCAGTTTTACATGCACACGAGTGATCCAGGCTTCACCATTGTTGTTTGTGGTGTTCACAGTTTATTTCACATTAGTTTGAAGGAAGTAATGCGTAAACTAAGTGTAGGGGCAAATTGGGTGAGTGGGGTGTGGGACTCCCACCCCCCTTCCCCCCCCCCCCCTACTCTCCACCCCTCCTCCCCCTCCCGGCCCCAAATTGTTTATAATGCTATAAGTTACAAAGTCCCTTTTTGTGGATTTTGGAACCGACCCACCCTGAAATAAGATCAGAAGTTAAATTGTCATGCTGCCGAATAACATGGTAATAAACATGTATTTTATTTCAGGTCAGTGCTCCTGTTGACGTCTCACTGCAGAGTCACGCCCAGAGGGTATACTTGCAAACAAGCAGAGAAGTATGACGCCTACACCAAGCAGAGGCGAGAGCTAGTCAGGTCATGTTTGCTCAAAGGAGAAGGCCACAGCTAAAAGCAGGCAATGCCAGTTCCAGTGGATCAACTAAAGTGAGAGAAGGCGACACTTATTCTCCTGGACTCGAGGTAAATCATACCGATTGATTTGTGAATAGAATCAGGTTCACAACAAAACACAACTGGTGTGAATAAACACATCACACTGTAATGCTTTCTTTCATTTTGAAGATGGTGTATAATGTACCAACATTCTCAACAACACCGAATGCTAAAATCGTTTGCTGTCAACAAGTGGCACTATATTGCATTTGATTTGGAAACTAGAGGGTTGGGCAAGTCTGCAAATACTGTCGTTTTCTTTAATAAGCACTAAGTGCACACAAAAGGACTAGAAAACACTGAATACTACCCATTTGGTCCAGTGTGTGCTGTTGCTAAACAGCAATGTGTTGTGTCTTGTTTGAAACAATTTCTACAAGTTACACTTTGAATATTAATGCTGATTCTAGATATGTATACACCCTTTGTGGTCATTTCAAGCTCAATGGCGTCTAATTTTTGGCTCACGTGTGATATCAAAAGTGTTTGTAATGGGTCGTCCGTCGACTGTCTGTTATCTGTGGGCAACTTTAACATTGGCGTTTCCTCGGAGACTATTCAAGCCTCAGACTTCAAACTTGGCTCAAGGGTACTTTGTGGTAAAATCATTCTAAACATACCAATTTCTGTGACTTTTCAAAGGTCATCTCAAGTATTATTTTCAACTTCAAACTCAAACTTGCTATGGAGATACCACATGATAAGGCCTTAATTTGGATGACCCCTAGGAAAGCTCAATGTTGGCAAGAGGGTGACAAAAGTTAGTTTCGGGTAGAGTTTTAATTTTTATTAATGTTTTTGCAAACTTTTCAATAAAATTTGGCATGATGATAACACTTGTTTGGCATACTAATTTAATCAGCCCCTCACAGAGGGCAAGGGTCACAGAGGGTTGACAAATTTGTGAAAAATGTAGCCATTTGGAAAAAAAACTCAGGTTTTGCTGGTACAAAATCCAGCCCTATACTTATGTTTAGACATTTTCAGAGACCTGTTGGAGAAGGTCACAAAGGTCAGATGTATTATGTGGATTGGTCATACACGTGAACCATAAGGACATTGCCTTTCTTGTTCTTGTTCTGACTACTGTCATATTATGCATGTATGTACTTTGTATAAATACTTGCAAACACATTTATGCACGCAATATGTGCATGTCAAAACTTTTTTTGATTCAAAATTATCTTTTGCAGGTTGCGAAAGATGAGGGAAGAAGAGTTCAGCGGGTACATCTCTTCGGGATGGCCAACCGACGAGAAGGCAAAGGAAGTGAACTGATTGTACTGTGTAGGAGGGCAGACGCCCTGTTATTTTGATGTCCATCCACCAGGCTGGCCACAATGTCAAGATTTTGGACAGTCGCATCATTCACAATGCAGCAAAAAGCATGTGCCTTACTGCATGAGCTGATGCATAGCCATATATTAGAAGAAGGGCAAGCAGCCTTTAGGCCTGGCTATTCAACTGCAGACATAACAGCAGTGGGGCAGTGACAACAAAGTGAAAGCGACAAAACTCGAGAACATAGAAATAAAGAGGGAGTGTTTCCATAAGCCTGACACAGGGCAACAAAATTGTAATGTGCAGTCGAGAAGTTCAGGGGCAATTGTACAGTGATGGGGGTGTGCTTTGTGTGTTTTCATATAACAACATGACAAAGCGATTTGACACCCATGTTTTAATTGTAGTTCAGTAAAAAGGTGAAAAATAGCTGTATTTTGACCTAAAAGATGTTTTCTCAAGTATACACAACTTCAAACCCAGACTTGGTACAAGGTGGTAAGAACTTTTCATGCATACTAATTTCGTATGCACGAAAGGTCAGAAAGGTCAAGGGTCACAAGACATCGGAAAATAGGTACAACATAGCCATATATTGCCCAAAGATGTTTTTGTCTGAAGTATTCTTCACAACTGTAACCCTAAACTTGGTAAAGAAATACCTGATGTTAAGACCTTCCTATGCATATTTATTTGGATGACCCCCTCAGAAAGGTTACTTTTTGTCACTCTCCTGTCATGTCGCGATTTGGAAACGCAGCTTAATATGTATTAGTTTTTGAGTATCCAAGAAAAAACCCTTTACTGACAATGTGTTCATTTTTCGAAGACATTTCATCATATGGACAGGTCTTTTTTGTGACAAGTTCCTAAATACTGGCATACATCAGTCATTCAAAATATGTACTCCACAGCTGAGTCTTATGGGGTAGGAAACAGTGGTACAGATTTTGTGCAGCATCGGTGTGAGACAAGGAGAAAACTTATCACTGCTCCGCTTTGCATGATTCAAAATGATATACAGGGTTCATTCTGAAAATGGTCATTGGCCTCAGAGTATAACACCCATGGGTCCTTTCTGAAGAGGGGATGTGCCGAAATATAGAAATGTGGGGGTGTATATGTATGTCATTAAACCGTCAGCTTAAAATGTTGTGCCAAATGTGGACTTGCTCAATGAAAAAGCAATACTTCTCAAGAGTGAGTTGACCATGCAGTTCTTGCATCACCCTCCAGCTGTCACAGCAGATTTAAGTGGTTGGGTGATAACTGATCATTGGCATATGATATGTACTGTACTTGTTTTGTTTTTTCTTCCACTGTCAATCTTTGACTTTCAGCTGTGTGGCTTTACTTATCGAATCAGAATTGCTAGCCACATGGTTCATTTCACAAGTTTTCCAGATGTACTGTACATGACACGCCAGCAAACAGAATGACCTGACTATGATCTGTGTCCATACAAGTCATTTGTGCTGTCTAAGGACCATGCGTAAACTGTAGTAATAAGGATAATATTTCATTTTTGAGCACATTCATGTATATTTTTTGGTGATTTTTCTCGTGCCCCCAGCAGTGTTATATGGTCGACTGCACAGACTTTGTATCAAGAGCAGTACAAGTATTGTTTGGTGTGCATGCCTATATTATGCAGACTAGATGACACAGTGCATTGTACCCTTGTTATGCAGTTTTTATGGTATTTTGTGTTGACATCAGCATTGTGCAGTTTAAGTTATGGGGCTTGAGTCTGCATTCACTTTGTTGTGCTGCAACTGGACACAGTTTGGTACTGGTAACAGTATTGTTTGATTTTCATGCCAACATTGTGCACAGTATCTGTGTAGTGCAGTTTAGTGGCTGTATACTGCATTTGACTGTTATAATGTTGTGGGATGTGCAATGTTGAGTTATATCAGGACTACAGTGATGGTCTCTCTCACTCTCTCTCTCTCTCTCTCTCTCTCTCTCTCTCTCTCTCTCTCTCTCTCTCTCTCTCTATATATATATATATATATATATATATATATATATATATATATATATATATATATATATATATATATATATATATATATATATTAGCAAAATAATATATGTAGTGGAAGGCTCTAAATGATAAGTCTGTCATTCCTTCTCTCCTATCCCCTTCTTTTATATACTGTGCAGTTGGCTCCCAAATAAATACCTCATGAGCAAGTGGTTGCTGGTGTCGGTCTCCGTTGGCAGGCACACAACTAAAAATGACATCAGCTTCACTTTTCTCCCAAATAGCTTGTATAAAGTCAGCACTTTGTCAATGTAAATGTGAATAATGTTACATTAGTTGAAATATGTTCCGCAGTAAAGCTGTATTTTGAGGGGGAGCTGGGTGGCTCAGTGGTAGTGTGTTTGACTCTCATCCCGAAGGTCCTGGGTTTGCATTCAGCTGGGGTCAAAATTTGTTCAGACCCTAGTTCTGTGACCCATCTTTGAAATCACCTTTTATGGAAAAAGATGTTAAGCCCTAAATGTTTAACGTTTTGTATTTGCAGTTGTTACTTTTGTATAGGTGCCTACTTGCATTGTAACCTAATATGCTTTCAACAGACTTGACTGTAGACTTTAAATGAATGTCTGCAAATACAGCATTTGTTTTGAAAATAAACATAGATATTATTCTTTACTCACATTCACAATGATCATGTGTAAACATAACAGGGTATATTGAAAATGTGACATTTGTTTTGTTTCCTTATAATTTGTAACCAAAAACCGCTGGGAAACTGAGATTCAGCTAGAGAGATAGGTACATCCACTACCAATCTGTTCACAAACATCTTTCAACCAGAGATGTTCATCCACCTGCTTTCACAGAGACACCAAAGGAGCATGTAGCATTTCTTGCAGCAGGTATATTAAAACAAATTCACATCACTTGATGTTTGTAGATGATGCCAGTAAAAATTATTTTTTATAAAACTGTCTGTGGCAACTCTTTGGTGTACTTTTTTATCAGTGAAGATGTGAATGATTGAATGAATGTAAACGTGAAAGTAAACTTGCTCACACAATGCCGGGCTGAAAAAAATGAATGAACAAATGTACCGAGGTAACCAGTGTGCATTTTTATCCAAGACTGAATCCGGTTGGTTGGTTGGTTCATGGTTTAACATTCACATTACCACAGTGATGATAATCGCATATTAAAAATATAAAATAAAACCACACGTTTATTTTTTTTACTTCGGTTTGGTTTTTTTGTGTGTTTGCTTCATTTAGCGAAATAGAAACTGTATGGGTTTCAAATGTGAGCAGGAAAAAATATCGCCATCCACTGGGCTCGAACCCTCGTTACCTGCGTGGCAGAAGGGTATCTTACCACTGCACTAACTAAATTACAGAGAACCAGTAGGTGCATTTTAATTACTTATAGATAAACGTTCTCATCCCGTATCTGCCGTTGTTGTTTGTTTCAGTTTACTGTCACAAATAGTGATCGAGGACTAGCAGTTTGGGCGTAGTTTCCAACAGTTTTGGCGTATGTTTTCCTTGTAGGTTTGGCATAGTTGTTTTCCCTTCTTTCTCATGCGGGCTTGGGACCGGCTACGGCGGAGATATTATGATCTGCCGGAAGTCAGACATCGCTTGTATCCCTTATTGAATACGCACTCGCAAACGACCCAAAGTGCCAAATTTCGTGCGGGACCGCATATTTTCTTCAAAACTAATGTGATAGTTATGACATAAAGTAGGACTTTATCGAATAAAAAGGGCCTGAGCAATTGCCCAACAATGCAAACAATTGTAATGTTATTGATAACATCCGGGCAATTTGTGAGTTTACAAAATACACTATTGTAAATTTCGCTTAGAATTCCAATTCTCAGAACAAACCTTTTTTACGAGAAAATAATAACATACTACATGAAGTGACCTAAATGTTTCTTTATCATTTTAACACACTATTCGATAAATTTTTATGGTGTTCTGAAATCAGCTATTTTGCGTGTTTTCGCTAATGGGGTAGGTCACGCAAACGGCTTTAACTTACAAATATGCCCGGGACCATGGGTCTTTCAGGGTGGCAATAGCCTCCAGACTCAACAAGGCTCTCAAAAAACCCTATGAGCGGCAGTTTTCAATTAAAAAATATAGGTATAGTATACAACCTTAACACGCGATCGCGTGTTTGTCCGGACTTTGGATCTACATTGTTCTCGTCGCAACACGTGCAATTTTGAAAATCGTCTGTAGTAAACAGCCTGAAAGAGTCATGTTCTATCACTTTCTTGTGATTTTTTTTTTTTATATTTTTTTTTGCCCGTGTGCTGGTCTGCGATTATGGATCTTACGGCTGCTGGTCGTGAGGTGCAAAATCCCTGACTAGCTCATAATTCCACAACAAACCAAGGGCAATTCCACAGCAATTGAGCTGAATTACTGTGTTCAGGCAAATATTCACGTCGGGGTTTTGACAACCTCAATAGCATTTACCTGAATATACAGCAGATCAGAAGTTACAATGTTCATTGTTGAGGTTTTAGACAATCTTTGTAGATCTTGATTGAGACATTTCACTATCTATGAAATCATCAGCGAAGTGAAACTTTGGTCAAATAATTATTACATCACTTTCATATGACCTCATAACTACTTATAATATTTCTAAAAGCATTTGCATCACATATTACGTAATATTTTGTTTACATTGTGAAGCTATTTTTACATCTTGTTACATAGCAACATTGGCTAAAGAAGGCAAGGTAAGTCTGCATACACCCAATATGGTGTTCGATCTCTAAAATTTCCAATGCTGCGTGCAGAATCAAAATACCGTGCACCCATTTCCCAAATGGCACAAGGGGGAGGAGTGGGGGGTGTTGGGCGTCCAGCTTCTAAAGTGGTCGTATTTACATGCATTACGTTATACTAAAAAATCAATTTCTCAACAGCCTAGACGAGGAAGTGGACGGAGATGGGGGTGCAGGGGGCGGGGGCGGTGCAGGGGGTGGTGCGGTTAAGGTTTATGTATGGTCAAATAAACCCTTTCAATCCTGATACACCTTCGCTTGCAATGAATTTGACTACGACCGATCAAGGGTACAGCCAGGATAGAGTGATGCCTAGAGCCGCCAAGCTTGAACTAAAATGATCGATCTTTATCCTAATCTGTAATGTGGCCTTGTTAGAACAATAAGCAAATTTAAAACAAATTCAGCTTCAGGATTTAATACGATAACCTAACATTTTCCTCAAACCTTGCCTGCTTTCAGGCATCATGCTGGCGGTATTCTTTTTGGGCCCTGCACTGGCGTTTGGCCTTGGGGGACTCTTCTCCAGATTTTACGTCACACTGGACGGTAAGATTACCTCTTGACACAGTTATCTCCTTCACTGGGCAGAGTTCTTTCCCTTACTGTCGTCTTAATGCCCTACATAACAGTTGACGTATCTCCGTCTACGTGTTTGTCAGTGCGTACCACAGTGTGGGATGATACTTCACTAACAAGATGGATTGATCGCGTTGTCGAAACAAATTTCAAGTTCAGTCAATATTGGTTCTTCAGAAAAGTTTTGAAAAGTATTGAATTTCAAAAGAAATGCACAGTTAGGCCGTTTCCACATATCCGTACCAGGGAACCTTTGCTTTAACTTTTCAAAAAGTGAGACCTGGTCTGTTCTTTACATCATCACCAGGAACTTAAGTTATTGGTAGCAGGGGTATGCTACACGGAACCTTATAGGCCTGAGGGAGGTCAAAGGAACTATTGTACCACGAAGGATGAAGGCCTGAGGGGTACAGTGGTCTTTTGACCTCCCGAAGGCCTACAACGGTACGTGCAGCAAGCCCCTGCTACCAATAACGTATTTGTTTTCATTCCTCGACTGTTTTCCTAAAAGACATCAAGAAGAAATCTTCCGAGCTGGATCAGGCCACATGCTTTATGTACGAAATCAGACCTACCGTATATACCCAGTCGATACGTTCTATCTCTTGAATCCAGTGAGAAAAGTCCGCACTTCCTTGCTACAGAGTATGGAATTATCACTGTCTGCTTAGAAAAAGCACCGCTGGTAAACGTTTGAGATTCCAGCATAAAATATTAAGCACATTTACGCGATCGGGCATGGTAGCTTATGCAATAACAGTGACGTACCCTGTATTTTTTCCCATAAAAATGAATCTAACGTTGGAAAGAGAGAGTGAGAGAGAGAGAGAGAGAGAGAGAGAGAGAGAGAGAGAGAGAGAGAGAGAGAGAGAGAGAGAGAGAGAGAGAGAGAGAGAGAGAGAGAGAGAGAGAGAGAGAGAGAGAGAGAGAGAGAGAGAGTGCGTCGACGTCTGCGTCGTGACGAAATTTCTGCTTTTACGTCACCGTCACTGTCTGATTTTCTCAAGAAGTCGTGGTTTATTACTTCTTCTTTTTTTTCTGCATGGAATTATTATTTTACTGAAAAATTAAAAAAAATACAAATCTGGCTAACGAACGTCATCCAATGTCTTTCTTCTATATCCAAAATCGCAAGTGAATATAATGAAAATAGCGGACTCTAATGTGGGTCAGCCGACTTCTTATGAACAGTCATATAACTCTTCAATGAGACATCCAATTATCCAATTTCAAAATGATCGGAGGGGCTCCTAGGCACCCAATGAATGAAGCAACTCCAATAATTTCAAGTTTGTACGTACGCAAACTTTGAAGATTGTGTTGTTTACATACATATGCACATACGAGCGCGCGCGCGCGCGCACACACACACACACACACACACACACACACACACACACACACACACACACACACACACACACACACACACACGCACGCACGCACGCACGCACGCACGCACACACACACACACACACACACACACACACACACACACACACACACACACACACACACACACACGGCCTCTCGCGCCAAAAGTACTTTTTACAGCGAGGTTTGAATAACTAGACTTGACGTAATTTGTATCTTGTTACTTCACTGTCAGAGATTTCGTCTAGCCCGCCTATGATGTCGCGTTTTTTTTTTTTTTCTTTTGAAATCGCTCCACCGCGTCCCGTCCTCAAAAAGTCTCTTCTATAATAGAAGACTTAACCCGTACTGTGTGGGAATCTTCGAGTGTGGTTTGTGTAGATCTGTGTAGGTCTGCGCAAGAAAATGTCAATAAACCAAATCCACTGCATGCTTGATGTGACCTATTTGATAATGCCGAGCCAAAAGGTGAACTCGATACAACTGCAAGAGACACAGATCCTCATGAGCCCCGCGACTGCGGGGCTCATGAGGATCTATGCCTCTAGCTGAAATCAATTTGTATCCAAGTTTCTTGGAATGTGTTGGCTTTCTGTCGTTGAATAAAGCAAGATTTCAGAAACAATAATGTACGAACAGCGCGCGAACAGCGGCAGGGAAGCGGTTAGCGATCATCCCAAGCCTGTGGTGTGTACCTTTGTTTATTCCTCCTGGTGCGTCATTTTCATTAACCCCTTCACTGCGAACAGCTAGCAGTGACGTCAGGGAAACCATGGCAGACCGACCGCTTCCCGGCAACAACTTCCTGAAACTCTTTGGCTGTCGCTAGCGGTTTTGGTTGCGATGATTCCTGCTGGAATAACAACACCCTGACGTCCTGCAGGATCAGCAACATCCTGACGTCCTGCAGGAATAACAACATCCTGACGTCCTGCAGGAATAACAACATCCCGACGTCCTGCAGGAATAACAACATCCTGACGTCCTGCAGGAATAACAACATCCTGACGTCCTGCAGGAATAACAACATCCTGACGTCCTGCAGGAATAACAACATCCTGACGTCCTGCAGGAATAACAACATCCTGACGTCCTGCAGGAATAACAACATCCTGACGTCCTGCAGGAATAACAACATCCTGACGTCCTGCAGAAATAACAACATCCTGACATCCTGCAGGATTAACAACATCCTGACGTCCTGCATGAATAACAACATCCTGACGTTCTGCAGGAATAACATCATCCTGACATCCTGCAGGAATAAGAGATCCTCACGTCCTGCAGGGATAACAACATCCTGACGTCCTGCAGAAATAACAAGATCCTGATTTCCTGCAGGAATCATTAACAAACACCGCTACCGACAGCGGCCAAACGATTAACTGGCTTGCGCACGCATGGGGTTAACAACGTGACTTTGTTTCTGTTTTATGTTTCTCAGACACGAACCTGCACCCTCTGCACCCCAGGTGGATCGGCGCGTGGTGGCTGGGGTTCATCACATTTGGATTTGCTTCCTGCGTCTTCGCCCTGCCTCTCTTCTGTTTCCCGCGTCACATCAAACAGCAGACGACAAGACGCACTGCCATGAGAAGTGCAGACACACACCAAGCTGGCAACGTGTTTTGGAAAAACATTAAAGGCAAAACTGATTGTTTTTCATTACTTGCGGTTTCAGATACGTTTTGGTGGCATGTGCCGTACATCACGGCACTTGCGTCGAGTTGTACGTCATTTTGAATGGCCAGTTTCAGCTGCTTTGTGTTATGTTTGTGGTTGTTTTATTCATTTTAGGGCATCTATGCGTTGATCATAGGAAACGATCCGATGTTCAGTTAAGTTATTTTGGATAAGAATCACGTGCCTTTTTAGTATGATTCGTTTTTGCATGTAGAACTGTGATCGATTTTTGATGTGTAGTTAGAATGTTGCACATTGTTGCAAAGTCCAACCTAGAAAAACATGGAAGGTTCAGGAAGAGGCGCGATCGTTCTAATGACCTCAAATATGACGTCAAAGTTTGTAGTACACATGATGGCTTTATTTCTCAACATTTACGAAATGCGCCTAGATTTTAGTAGAAGATTGTAGATAGATCTAGTGTGCTATTTTTAATGAATATTAATGACTTTTATTTACGTTATCTTTTCTGATTGCTTGAGTTGCATAATTTGCCGGATTGTTCTGGAAATCTGTAACAGTATAAAAGAGGGTGTTAGGAAATGTGTGCGTGCATTGTATGGGATACACAGTGTATCAAAATTGCGGATGCATTGTATGAGACAGTGTAGCAAAGTGTGGATGCATTTGTGGATGCATTGTGCTAAGAGTGCATCAATTAGAATAAAATACTGTTGGAACTGTTACCCCAATGTGGTTTACAACCTTGTGCCACGTGTGACGAGTTGCAACTGAGTGAAGTTTCTTTACAAGAACCCTACGTGACTGTGTCTGGTGTGATTGCATCATAATACAACAACGGCTATCACTTAACACTTTGAACTATTTTTAGCCCCACGCAAAATAATCGCTGCAATGCAGAGAGACGATCAGTTGGCAGTTGAATTCCAAATGCTCATCGTACTATAATATAAAAAAGCTACAGGAATCATCGCGACAAAAACCTCTACTAACAGATAAAAGGTTAATCATTCTTGCCAAGTTAACTAGACTCTTCCTTTGGACTCTCATAGGCCATCTTTTTGTGTTTTTGTGGCCCGCACTCACATACGCAGGGACGGATCACTTACTTTGAGTGGGAGAGGGAGGGGGTCCAACTTTTTCAACGGGGGAGGGAATGCGATGGGGGAGTGAGGGGTGGGGGTAGGTGAGATTCTCACCGCGCGCCAAAATAACAAACAATGGAGATGAGGTGGGGGAGGGAGGGGGTGTCAGCGTGTTTGTCAAAACTCGCCCAAAATATTCAAAGAGGAGGAGGCGGGGGGGGGGGGGGGGGACTCCCCTAAATGGATTTTTGGGATTTTTTTTATAGCATTCGAAAGATTTTTTTTAGGGGGGGGGGGAGGGGGCGTCCGGAATCCGTGGAACCGCCCCCCCCCCTAGATCCGCCCCTGACACCATGGTGAAATGTTGTGCAAGTAAACTTTGTGCAGTGACGTACGTGCTTTCAGGCTGGCTGTCCGCACTCCGCCGTCTTCTGATCAACCCTGTCTACATGTGTACAGTACTAGCTTCGTGCACTGACGTGTTCGCTTCGGCGGCGGGTCAGGCCTTCCTGCCCAAATACACGGAGACCCAGTTTTCGCTGCCGGCCTGGAAAGCTAATCTGTCTCTCGGTATGGTCTGTTGAATCTGAAGTGTGTGTCGTGCCAGACCCTGAACTATGGGACAAGATAAATTAAGCGGCCATATTGTGTATACGTCATTTACGCCAGGCAATCTGTTGACGAGTAACCCGTTAAGTGGCGAGAAGATTTGAACACCACCCAACTGTAAGAGACATAGATCCTAATGAGCCCCCGCAGTTGCGGGGGCTCATGAGGATCTATGCCTCTTGCTGACACAAATTTGAATCCCTATTCCCGGGGAATCTAGGGTTTTGGAGGTTAGAATTAACAAAGATTGCAGAAACACAGTGTGCGGCGGCAGGTACAGAACGGGTGAAAAAATAAACCGTCCGTGATCAGTTTTAACTGATACAATTGCTTTCACATCTCCTTAAATCCCAACTTCTAAGCAAAAGAAACTTACGCATAAGCAGGAGAGACTTGCTCCTCCTTCCGCACCTTTTCCCTCTCCCCACCCCCACCCCACCCCCTCCTTCCATCCCATCTCCCCCCCCCCCCCCGCCCCCTAACACCCACCCATCTTAAAATGGTTATTACATTACACAAATTTGTGTATTACGTCACTCCTAGCTCAGAAACAGACGGCATGACGGTGTTTCTGTGTGTGTGGCAGCATTCGTGGTGCTGTCCGGAGCGTGCCTGGGAACTTACGTAGGCGGCTACGTCACCAAGCGCTTCAAAATGAGAACGATGGCGTGTGTGAAGTTTGTGTGCGTCAACCAGTTCATATCTGCCGTCTTGTCCTTAGTCATTCTGGCCTGGAAGTGTCAACAACCTTCCATCTACAACAGTCCCGGGTAACTTGCTACATACTTTATTTTACCATGCCGGGGCATTGACGAAATTTGGACTCCTGCCTCATGCTGATCCCATTCATATACCCCTGTCCCCGTTCATGCACACGAAGCTGTGAATCTGTGACAGTTTCAGAGAAATGGGTCGAGTTGCACGTCACTTTCAGCAGCCAGTACGTACCAGCCCGTCGTAGTCCTAACTGCTTTGTTTTGAGCTATTTTTTTTTTAGCCCCCGCAAAATCTGGCTGCAATGCGGAGGAACAGTTGGTTGGCAGTTACTGGCCTGAACAAGTTTCCTGCAACTGGGGCCGGGTTCCACAGCCTAGCTGTGAAGGGTTCATTGCTTTTTGGTTAGTTCGGGGTTTAACGTCCACGGCACAATTGATTTTGAATATTAGTATTTCATTTAGGAACAATTTCACCCCGTCGTTCCCGGGACGCGTCCAAAACGTGTTAAGGAGTTAACGGGTTATCCGCCTAAACACGGTTTACAGTTATGTTGCGTCGCAAACGCCTCTGATCTAACTGCAAGGGGCATAGATGTTCATCATCCCCCGCATTCGCGGATGCTCATGAGGATCAATGCCTCTTGCTGCCTTCTGTGCGCTTCTCACTTCAAACGGTTATCGGGTTCTAAGTTTGAAAATGATCTGGCAGTGAAGCAATTTGTCACATCAGTTTACTGTTTTGCTGTGTGTTTATTTTCAGACATATCTTGCATTGCTTAGGCAGAACCACTGCAGACGCAATAAGAAATAAAAACAACCAAACCATAGCACAGGTCACCTGTGCATTTTCCTTATGAAAACAAAAACTAACAATAAATAAAGAAGTGCATGGATGGATTGACGGATGCAAACATGCATGGATAAATAATATAAACGAATACAATTTAATTTCAGTGTTTCACAAATGACAATGTTTTGTTTCTGCTGCCCGTTTTAAGAAGGAAAATGATCTGGCAGTGAAGCAATTTGTCACATCGGTTTACTGTTTTGCTGTGTGTTTATTTTCAGACATATGTTGCGTTGCTTAAGCAGAACCAGAGCATACACAATAAGAAACAAAACAACCAAACCAAAGCACAGGGCAACTGTGCAATTTCCTTTATGAAAACAAAACTAACAATTTTTTTTTTTTAAGTGCATGGATGAAATGACGGATGCAAGCATGCATGTATGCATCATAAAAACGAATACAATTTCATGTCAGTGTTTGACAAACTACAATGTTTTCATTTTGCTGCCCAATAAACATATACCTTTTGCTGATCACACGTCGCAGCAGCTGACACTGCAAGCGTACGATTGTGATACTTTTAATGTACGATTGTAAACTCACACTTCATGCAGCCAGTTCTATTCCAGACCACGTGCAATTACCGATGACGCTATGTCTGGTTGCTATGACAACTGTACCTGTGACGACGACGACTTCTTCCCCATCTGTGATGACGTCGGCCGGACTTTCTTCTCGCCCTGTCACGCCGGGTGTGCGGTCAACGTTGGCAATGTGAGGTCACAGTGGTTAAGCCGACCTGCTCCACGGCAGGTTTAGACTGCAAAATTCGCCGGTGAAACGGATTATCAGTGTTGTCTTACTTCGTCTAAGACTTATCTACTCTTCTTCTTCTTTTCACGACCCATGTGAGTAGGCACAAGTGTCCGAGGTTTTCCATTGGCTTGTGAGCGTAACGGAAGGCAGTCTTCTGCGTATTAAAGAGAAGAAGAGCAGAAAAGTCTTTAAGATAAGACAAATAAGATAAGATAAGATAAGATAAGATAAGATAAGATAAGATAAGATAAGATAGATATGATAGATACATAAGTAAGATAAGATAAGCATAGATAAGATAAGATAAATGTATGTCATTGGTAGCTTATTTTTTTTTTTTTTGGCATAACTGAGGAGCGTCCATGTTAAGATCAACACATACAACATACATACATCACAATCAAGGCAGACTCTAAAATACCAAACCACGCATATGTACAGCAGTCATTCTTTATCTACTCTATATGCACACACATAAAAGTAAATAAACTTCAAACGTCATAAGTTAACTCATTCTACCCCAGACACACCACAGAAAGATAAGGATCGACCATGATAGTTCAAGGGTGATGCCAGAATAGCTTGGCGCCTATGGGCGCCAAGCTATTCTGGCATCACCCTTGAACTATCATGGTCGATGCAATGCAGTCTTCAGACGACAAAGGCAACATTTAAGGGTTTCGGTCTTGGGGTAGAATGAGTTAAGTGGACCCTTTTGTCCGGAATTATTGTGGGACACTCAAAGAACATTTAAAAATGTGATATTGCGAGCGTTTAATCCTTTACGGCCTGAAGTAGTTCGCTTTAACTCATCAATGTTCCGCTTGAATAGCTGCGAAAGTGTCGTATAGGGTTGCCGTCTGTAATGCTGTACGACACATGCTCTCGATGCTGGGAGCCTTGAATGAGTTTAAAAAAAAGATATATGTGCTGGCCTGTGAGTGTTAACCTTAAGGCTCTGGGCCGTAAAATCCAAAATCACAAACCAGCACACAATAGGTCAAATTTGTCACCTCCCACAAAAGGTAAGATAAGTCGATTTTGGTGGGTACTAAGATATGCATACCATTGTAAAGAGGAAGAAAATACCTTTCCATTGATACCAAAATTAAGTAAGTGGGATGAAAAATAAAAGCGTTATTCAAGTTTGAAGTTCTCAAGTGGTACAGCGGCCATTTTTAGAAAAACGAGCTCCAAGCTTTCTCTCAGTTTTCGAGCATTTCCCCTAGCAACCAAGGTCAGTCAAGCACATATTGTACTGACACTTCAACAAGACACTCGTCGGGGGTTCATTCTCCGGGTACTCCGGTTCTTCCACCCCCCCCCCCACCCCCCACCCCCCACACTTTGGTACCGGTCTCAGGCCACTTTACAAATTTCAAATACAAGCGATCAAAAATCTCTGTAACTTCAGTAGCTGATTGGCCCTTCGTTTGTCTTGTACTGTGTTTGTCTTAAATGGCGTAAAATCCGTGTCTGTTTCGTGAATGTGTGAGGGTTTCAGGCGCGGCGCTTTGAGTCGATTTCCCCAAAATTGAGAAAAAGCGCCTATATAATAACAGTATTATTATTATTATTATTAGCAATGCTTCAAATCCTGGAAATATTTAATATTCACCACATTTGTGTAGAAATCAACGTTTTACATTGGGCATCTCACAGTTAGAATGTCAAAATATGCTCGCAACACTGCCTTCTTCAGGATAACTGCATGTGCGTTCTGAATGTATAAAATATATATGCCATCAGAAAGCAGTATCTAGAAGCTGCTATGCAAGTCCATCACTCACTCTCTCAAAAATATTGTTGGAATTAAAACCGCGCATACGATAATCAATCCATCTATCCATGCTTGTTTCGACTGAAAGCAAGTAGCGATGTTTTGTACGGAAGTTAAGGCTGTAGTCTCCCTTTGTCAAGCATGAGCCAATCGCACGCGCTGTTACTGCCAGCAATGTTTCAATGGCTTATTACTTGTGTACCGTGCTAAATGCTGGGTTTTTTCTCCCCCGGGGTCCTCCCGTTTTTCCCCGAGGTAGTCCTCAACCTGAAGGTGATATAAAGTTTGCTTTCGGGTTGGTGTTTAGCAGGTTTTGTGTATTATACACTCAGCCTACTTCGTGCCCAAGGGTACTCCCCGTTTGTTCTCTCTCTCTCTCTCTCTCTCTCTCTCTCTCTCTCTCTCTCTCTCTCTCTCTCTCTCTCTCTCTCTCTCTCTCTCTCTCTCTCTCTCTCTCTCTCTCCCTCCCTCCCTCCCTCCCTCCCTCCCTCCCTCTCCTCTCTCCTCCTCTCTCTCCTCTCTCCCTCTCTCCTCTCTCTCTCTCTCTCTCTCTCTCTCTCTCTCTCTCTCTCTCTCTCTCTTTCCTGGCCTCACCTACAAGCATTTACTTTTGCTCGCTCCTGCACGTGCTTGCATACACTCTTGTCTCTCGTGTTCAGGTTCTCTCCGAGTCTCTCTCTTATGATTCTTCGTTGACGTCACTTTTACTTTTTCCGCACTTTTGTTCTTCCTTTCCTTTTCTTTTATTTTACGTCACCTCCTTCAGTTGCCACATTCCTTCTGCAAATGAAGATAAGTAGCGGCTAATCTCTTTGTTTGTTTGTTTGTCTATTTTGACAAAGGGTATTTACCCGAAATATTAATAAATTGTGTTGTACCCATCTTTTCTAAGCGTGTTTCTTTCTCCGTTAGGTACTTCTTTGCATATTACACGCTTGGCAGTCACCTTTTTGGTCTGGATTGCCAGCATTGGTAAAGTTGCTAAGATTATTTAAAAAGTCGGCTACTGATTGGCCAAGGGCTTCTGTTTACACTGAAAATGTCTCTTACAGGCTAATCGATGCCAACGCCCTAAAAGTAAATGTGTTCAAGTTTCCAACGCTGTGTAAGATGATGGGGTTCTACAAGGGATGCTGTATGCACGATCGTTGCAAGTTTGTCATTTTGGCATCATTTGTTTAGGGCAAAAACGAACAGTAGATCACGAAATTGACGGCTTTTAGGTATTTCTAGCTATTTTGTAACAGAAAGCATCGAACATGTTGTTCAAGAATGACTGGACTGCATAATGGCGCAATAATCTCAAATTACCCAAGATAGGCCCCAACCTGTTTACTGCCCGTAGCGGCATAGCCGCTGAGCGACTTATCTCACCGTTGGTGGGAACAGGTCGTTTTGCTTCCACAGGGTATGTAGACAGGCCTACGCCTGTGCACACAGCGAAAGTAAGGACTACGTCCTATACAACGCACTAGGCTGCAATTTATGCTTGTATCTTCAAAATATGTCAATGTTGTTCTTTTTAAGCATTCACTAGCTGCAAATAGATTGGCACACCTGCAGCTAGTTGCAGAGGTAAAAACTGTGACCGCAAACTGTCATAATTTGACGAAATCGGCGAGATTTAAAAGTGCAAAATTTGATCGATCACATGTCCGATTCGTGAGGCCGGATTCTGCTGTTGAGCTGCGTCAACACTACACAAAATACACTTGTCAACATTCTTGCTAGTTGTACAAGTGGCATTAAATGGTTAGGTTAAGGAATTTTAGTGTCTTTCGAGCTGATAAAGAGTATTTGATATTTCGGACTACGATGTGCAAGGGATGATATCGGTTGTTTAGAAATGGTCTACGGTGTGAAGAATTTTGGACTACACTGTGCACCCGACGCCGAAGTAAAACCACGCTGACCTTAGAAAGAGCATGTTTTTAGCTGTATGAAGTAAATACAGCTGTAGTATTATAATTCCATTATAATTCCATGCGAATGAAATTCTCTCTCTCTCTCTCTCTCTGTCTCTCTCTCTCTGTCTCTCTCTCTCTCTCTCTCTCTCTCTCTCTCTCTCTCTCTCTCTCTCTCTCTCTCTCTTAAGTAGGTCAACATTGACCTACTTAAGCCCAAAGGGCACCATGCTGCATGGGCATCAACAACAGCCTTATTCGGTTTAAAACAATTATTAAAAACCCACTAGAACCACATCTACATCCTCAACCTTAATTGATCACATTTACGTGACAAATGACGATAAAATATCAAATGTGCAGGTTCCCTTCTTAGCTGTCAGCGATCATAACCCAGTATGTTGTAACGTCTCCATGAAACTAGACAAGCAAAAAACTAAAAGACATAAAACTATAAAATATCGCTCCTTTAAACACTTTAATAAAGACGAATTTCTGTGGGACCTGCACAATGCTTCGTTTACTGAGGTTTATGATCACCAATGTCCTGACAGTGCCTTGTCGTGCTGGATGGATCTGTTTCTCAGTGTACTCAATAAACATGCGCCAATACGTGAAAAACGAGTTAAACATTCCACCATACCACCGTGGTTAACAGCGGATATCAAGCAGGCCATGTCATTTAGAGACAAACTGAAAAAAGAGCAAAAGTACGAAGAATACAAAACACAACGCAATCGTGTCAAATATTTAGTTAGAGCGTCTAAGAAGTCTTTTTTCCAACAAATGATTCGAGACAAAAAGGACACGGCATCTGTTTGGAAAGCTCTGAACGTCATAACAAAGGGTAAATCAGCACCCGAAATCCCATCTCATATGTCAGCTGATATATTAAATAGCCATTTCTTAACGACAGCCGAAATATTGGCATTGTCAGCTGCAAATAACAGTAATCCGTATGAAGTGCCGAGTTCTCTCAGAGAACACTTTAAGAAAGACAACTATATCAAATACCTTCACCATCCCTGATATTACAGTTGCGGAAGTCGGCAGATATATTTCTAGCATGCCCAACAAAAAGTCTGCTGGTATTGATGGTATTGATAATGAAACCCTAAAAGTCTCATTACCGTATACAGTAGAATCACTAACATATATTTTCAACCTCTGCATAAAGCAAAGTACATTTGCAATCATTCTTAAAGAAGCAAAGGTAATCCCAATCCCTAAATCTAAAGATCTTGAAGATATTAATAACTATCGTCCAATCTCCCTTCTGTCAGCTTTGTCAAAACCTCTTGAAAAGCACATTCAAAAACATCTCCTTGATTTTCTGGAAAAAGGTAAATTACTTAATATTCACCAGTCTGGTTTTAGACCGAAACATTCTTGTCAGTCAGCACTGACACATATTGTAGACAGCTGGCTGGAATCAATCAATAAAAGCCTGATGTCAGGAGCAGTTTTCTTAGACCTTAAAAAGGCGTTTGACCTTGTGGACCATGACATTCTCCTAAATAAGCTAACAGTTTATCACTTGGACGCAACCGCTATGTAAAATACGGCGTCCCCCAGGGATCTATTTTGGGCCCTCTTCTATTCATACTATTTATTAATGATCTACCGTTGCACATCACTAATTCCGCCGTTAATTGTAATCTATTTGCTGACGATACGAGTCTTCATGTTTCTGGCAAAAAAACGACGGACATTAGCCATAGTTTACAATGCAGTCCTTCACCCAGCAAAAACAAAGAGTATCTTAATCGCCACGCGGCAAAAACATCAACGCCGACTACAGCCATTACAATTACAATTAAACGCTGAACCTGTTGAACAAGTCACTGAGCGTAAATTCTTAGGAATACATGCTGATGATCAACTGTGCTGGGAGACCCATATAAATGCTGTTTGTAAGACCATTGCTAAAAACACTTTCTTATTGTCCCAGCTTAGACATGTAACGGATACAAATACCCGTAAATTGTTTTTTCATGCTCATATAAAGTCCCATGTTGATTATGTCTCCACAGTGTGGGACGGCTGCAGTGATGTCCACATGAAGAGATTAAACTCCATATACAAAAGAGCTGTAAAAATGATAGATAGACGCCCCATCCCTACCACAGACAAATTTAGACATTTAAACATTCTCGGTCTGCGTCAGCAACTTACATTAAACAAATGCGTCTATATGCATAAGATACTGAATAATATGACACCCCAGTATCTAATCACTAAATTTATATCTCACCAAGAACGTAAACGGACCTCAAGAAACAATACCTTACCCCTACCACTGCCAAGAATTGACCTTTTTAAAACTAGTATGTCATTCTCTGGTCCGTTTGCTTGGAATTCCATCCCTGCACATTTGAAAACTATTACCTCACCAGGAAGTTTTAAAACAAAACTTTTTGATTTCCTGATGAGTCAGACTTAGTACGTTTCTCAGGTACTGTAATATTTCCTGTATCTCATGTATTTCATACAGATGGTTTTTATATGTGTGTGCGCGTGTGTGTGTGTGCTCGTGTTTGTTTGTGCATGTGGGTGTATGTGTGAGCGGCGCGCGTGCGTGCGTGTGTGCATGTGTGTGTGTTGAGTACTATTATTTTTTCCGTATATAATGATGCTATTGGGTTTTGTATGTACATATATATTTTATAGTTTCCCTTCTTTTTTATCCTGTAGATGTTAGCAACGGCAAGTTTGTAAAATGACGATTTGTTTTCTGTCAAACTTTTTACCGTTGAAAAATAAAGTTTCATCATCATCATCATCATCTCTCTCTCTCTCTCTCTCTCTCTCTCTCTCTCTCTCTCTCTCTCTCTCTCTCTCTCTCTCTCTATCTATCTATCTATCTATCTATCTATCTATCTATCTATCTATCTATCTATCTATCTATCTCTGAAATACTTTATGACTTTGTGTGGCTACCCTTCCAATTTTTTACATTTAAAATGTATTAAAGGACAGACATGAGAAAGACCTGCGTGCCTACTGTCTCCATCCCCAGAAAATACAATTTCAGTTTAGCTGTGTGTGTGTGTGTGTCTCTCTCTCTCTCTGTGTGTGTGTGTGTGTGTGTGTGTGTGTGTGTGTGTGTGTGTGTGCGCGCGCGCGCGCGCGCGTAACCCTTTTAATGGAGTGCCAACTAATTTATTGACTGTATTTTACAGTATGTTGAAATCAGACAGTTTCCATGACGAATGAGTGTAACAATTCAAAACAATGTAGGTTAAGATTTGACGATCGTAGTCGTCTGCTCGGCTTTAGACCCAAATAACTAACTAACTAATTTCACATCAGTGTCCTGCTATAGCAAGCGTGAAAATGGTCTGTCCACAAACAACACACGTGACTTATGGCAAGGCTTACAGAAAATTACCAAACTACAAGCAAGCATCTAAACCAGCAGACACACAAGACCCCACACTATCAAACTGAACGTGTTCTACAGCAAATTTGACAAGCAAAATGACCACCTGCCTGTGCTGCATACGCCCAGTGACGAGGACACAGCCTTTTGTTGTCTGTGAACACGACGTCACGCAAATGCTTGAGAGGTTGAATGTCCGCAAAGCCGCAGGTCCGGATGAAATTTCACCTAGCAGGTTCCGTCACTGTGTTAGCCAGCTCTCAGACGTTTACACAGACATCTTTAACTGGTCCCTCAGAATCTGTAAAGTTTCACTATGCTTCAAAAAATCTGTTATCATTCCGGTCCCGAAAAAGTCCACAGTTTCCTCCCTTGACGATTACAGGCCTGTTGCCCTTACGTCTGTCATTATGAAAACGTTTGAGCGTCTGGTTCTGCAGCACATTACAACTGTTGTCTCACCCACCTTAGATCCTTACCAGTTTGCTTATCGGGCGAATCGGTCAGTGGAGGACGCCGTATCCATGGATCTGCATCGTGAACTGGAACATATTGAGAAGGCCAACACATATGTTAGGGTATTATTTGTGGACTACAGCTCCCATTTAATACTATTGTGCCACCCAAGCTCTATGCGAAACTGATCCAGCTAGGTTTGGACAGTTCACTATGCCAGTGGATCAACGATTTTCTGTCAGATAGACCTCAGGTAGTTGGTCCGTGCAGTCAGCATTCAGACCCAGGGAGTCGACAGTCAGGTGGATGTAACCACTCTTCTGGTTCATGTAGTCGCGTTGCTAAGCCCGTCACACTGAGCACGGGTGCACCCCAAGGTTTTGTTTTGTCCCCTGTGTTATATTCTCTTTTTACTCATGATTGTACATCAACGGCTGATAACTCCCTCACAGTTAAACTTGCTGACGACACCACTGTTGAAGGTTTTATTTTAAACAACAGTGAAACAGCATACAAAGAGATGGTAGATAAACTTGTTGGCTGGTGTTCTGACAATAATCTTAACATGAAAAAAAAAAAAAAAAAAAAAACAGTGCTACCCGCACCCCCCGACAAAGAGCTGTACAACAACGGCAGACACCAGAATTGGAACTGGGCGTGCGCAAACATGATTCATGCACGCCGACCGACGAGCGATTACACAACGGGGCTGACATAACCGCTGCCGCCCACAGGCCATATCAGCGCTGAACAGCGGCAAACAAACCGCCCGAAGAAACAATACGAAAAGGTACAACAAAGCCGAAAAGGAAAAAACACTCCTAACCAGATTCGTGAAATGATTCACACCAGACCCAAATATCGGGTTCCGGAACCACCTACGCGCCAAGTACCAGAACCGCCTCAGCTGGATCACAGTCCACAGCGGACTGGAATACGAACGAACGTTCGGGCGCCCAGCAGCTGCATTTGAAATAACCTTCAAGTCGAGGGCCAGCTTCAACGGGGACCGTAAAAGATCTGAACAAGATCAAACTTGTCTGCAGAACAAGATAAAAGAGTTAAACAAACTCATCCTTGGCCACCCTGCTCGCACCTACGAAACAGAACATCGTAAACTGGACCAACGAACGAAACGTAGTTCACAAAGAGGCGGCCAGGACACTAACAAACAAGGCGCTCAAGCGGCTAGGGGAGAAAATCAGTGAGGGCGGCCAATAAAAAGACGCAAGGATTTAAAACTATCTCAAAGTAATGAGATGACAACACACGCAATGAACCAAACCGGACCAACTCGCCAAAAACTGGTTTAGAAACACATTCGGAACAGGAGACTCGTGAAAAGAACGTTAATGAAATAACGCAATGAATCGAAAGTGAAATGGACAGAACCTAACGCGTGGGTGGAAAAAACAAGGAAGGAAACTACAGTCACGAACGGACTTAACACAACGTGTACCTCCCCACCAATAACAACGCACAAAAGTCGCAAAAAAATTGGGAATCCAAATTACCTAACGCGTAGAAAAAATCTCAAGGCATGAGGTAACAAACACACGCAATGAACCAAATCCCAACGAACCAACTACAACCGAAACAACTGGGAAAAAGAACAACGGCACGCTCGGGAAAAAAACAAGTTTAATAAAAATAAAAACTCCCAAGAGCACTGCCAAACATGAAATATGGTTAAAAAGAACCCACTAACACAGGACATTGGGGGAATGGAATCTAACTCTCCTGCTCTATGAGTCACCGAACAAAAACGCCGAACGCACAGAACAAACAGGCTAAAAGAACGTGTCGTTGGTGTGCGATGTTTGGCACCATTTTATATAAACACACTCGGAACAGGAGACTCATGAAAAGAACCTTAATGAAATAACGCAATGAATCGAAAGCGAAATGGACAGAACCTACCGCGCGGGTGGAAAAAACAAGGAAGGAAACTACACAGTCACGAACGGACGGTAATACAACGTGTACCTCACCACCAATAACAACGCAAAAAAGTCGCAACAAAATTTGGGAATCCAAATTACCTAACGCATAGAACAAATGCGGATACCCGGGCCCGAAATGAATCATGCATAAGCAATGATTCAAAAACACCAAACAAAAAACGACGCGCGGCCGACTAAAATGCCACTGACAGAACACGTCAATCAAGCGGGGGCAACCACTGAAACTAAGCCGAAAAACAGTCACAAGGAAACGTGACAAACAAGAAAACTGAACACAAGAACAAAACAAGCCTGGACATCACTTCTGAACGAGAAGGGAAAAAAACAGGTACAATGACGGGAGCTGAAAATGAGGACGCGCACGCACACGTATGCACTATCTCAAGCCCAGCTTTGAACTTGCAACGTGAACATGCTAACAGTTGGCGCGGGGGCCGCTCAGCCACCCAAAGACCGATGACCAAACATTATGCAACACTACAAGGAGGGTACAGCCTTGGAAGTGACTCAATAGACGGGCCCGCCGTCACATTTTAACTCAAACCCGTAAATCTGTGCACACTCTGGGACTGGTAACACAGATACCAAATAACCAACATGTGCATGTGGAATGTGCCCCTGTTTTCTGCAGGAACACTTGGACATCTATGCCTCCCTTTGCATAGACCCGTGTGCATGTACGCATCTTATGCAATTGGATTTCTTGTGTCTGCAGGGAAACCGTTTATGCATGTATGTTTCTCTGGTCTGCAGAGACACACGACTGAACATCTGTGCCTCCTTCAGCAGGGACCTGGGTGCATCTATGCCTTTTTTCCCTACAGGGACTTTGATGCAATTGTATTTCTTCTCTCTTCAGGGCCACGCTAACATCTATGTCCAGATCCGCGGGTACCCATGTGCATCTATGCCTCCAGTTTCTGAGGGGACCCTTGAGCTTGTGGTTTTCTTTTCTTTGCAGTGACACATGAGAAGTTAGGACTCTTCCCTCAGGGCCACATTTTCATCTATGTTGATTTGTCTCTGCAGGGCCTCATGGGCAGTGATGTGCACTGTCTCGGCGGAGTTGCGTGTGCGGGGCCCGGGGTGGGCGGAGCCGGCCCCGGCCACGCGATGTCCACGGCCCCGGCCACGCGATGCCCACGGCCCCGGCCACGCGATGCCCACGGCCCCGGCCACGCGATGCCCACGGCCCCGGCCACGCGATGCCCACGGCCCCGGCCACGCGATGCCCACGGCCCCGGCCACGCGGGGCGCGGATAAGTAGCGGTAACCAACCCAATCGCGCCAGTGTCCCAGACTGGGCCCAGCAACGGGTATAAAGTGGCAACCCGATGCGCACGAGAAGTGTATGGCCCCAGGCACCTGATACAAAGTCCCCTGCGAAGCGCTGATGGACAGGCACTCTTCACCGATAATAACTCCATCTTGAACCGCTGGTCGGAATACTTTCAGGACCTCTTCAGCGTTGAGCGCACTGTTCAAGAAGCAGTCATCCTCCAAATCCCACACCTCCCAGTAAAGGTTGAATTGGACAAACCGCCCACTGCTGAAGAGACCCTCACAGCCATCCACCAGCTCAAGAGTGGCAAAACAGCAGGCATTGATGGAATCCCACAAGAGATCTGGAAACATGGAGGCCCAACAATGCACAACAAGCTCCATTACCTTTTTCTCTGCTGCTGGGAGGAAGGAACACTACCAAAGGATCTCCGTGATGCAGTCATCATCACCCTGTACAAGAACAAAGGAGAGAAGTCTGCCTGCTCCAACTAGCGTGGAATTACCCTGCTGTCCATTCCTGAGAAAATACTCGCAAGGCTGCTCCTGAATCGGCTGGTACCTGCCATTGCAGAAGACCGCCTCCCAGAGGGCCAGTGTGGCTTCAGAGCCAAAAGGAGCACCACCGGCATGGTCTTTGTGCTGAGACAGCTTCAGGAGAAGTGCCGCGAGCAAAATAAAGGGCTGTACGTAACGATTGTCAACCTAACAAAAGCGTTCGACACTGTGAGCATGTGGCAGATCCTGGAGCGACTTGGCTGTCCCCCAAAGTTCCTCAGCATGATCGTCCAGCTACACGAGGACCAACAAGGCCAGGTCAGACTCAACAGTGACCTCTCAGAACCATTCCCCATTCTCAACGGTGTGAAGCAGGGCTTCGTGCTGGCACCGACCCTCTTCACCATCTTTTTAGCATGATGTTGAAGCAGGCCACAGTAGACCTCGACGATGACGATGCAGTGTACACCAGATATCGTCTCGATGGCAGCCTGTTCAACCTCAGACGACTTCAGGCCCACACCAAAACCCTAGACCAACTGATTCGTGAGCTGCTCTTTGCTGACGACGCTGCCCTCGTTGCACACACAGAGAGAGCCCTGCAGCGCATCACATCCTGCTTTGCAGACGCTGCCCAGCTCTTTGGACTCGAGGTCAGTCTGAAAAAGACAGAGGTCCTCCATCAGCCGGCAATCAAGGTAGAGCATCGCCCTCCCCACATCACCATCGGCGAGTCTGAACTGAAGTCAGTGCACCAGTTTACCTACCTTGGCTGCATCATCACGTCAGACGCTAAGCTGGACAAGGAGCTGGACAGCAGGCTGACAAAAGCAAACAGCGCTTTCGGGCGTCTATACAAGCGGGTGTGGCACAATCAACAGCTGAAAACAGGCACCAAGATCAGCGTGTACAGAGCTGTCGTCCTCACCACCCTGCTGTATGGTTCCGAGTCCTGGACCCTCTACGGCAGCCAACTACGACTCCTCGAACGCTTCCACCAGCGCTGCCTGCGTACAATCCTTGGCATTCACTGGAGTGACTATGTCACAAACGTCGAGGTCCTTGAACAGGTAGAAACTGTGAGCATCGAGGCTTTGCTGCTGCGGACACAGCTCCGCTGGGCTGGGCACGTCTCCAGGATGGAGGATCATCGCCTATCCAAGATCACCCTGTTCGGTGAGCTCACCACTGGACACAGAGACAGAGGGGCAAGAAGTCACTTAGTGCCTGCCAAATCGACCACCGCCAGTGGTCTTCACTTGCTGCGGATCGTGACTCCTGGCGCTCCATTATTTACAAGGCAGCTGTCTCCTTTGAGGACTCTCGCAGAGCTAGCCTTAAAGACAAGCGGATCAGGAGAAAAAAACAGAGATGCCGCAACTCAGAACCCTGGCCAGACCTCCCCCTGCAGCCACTGCGGTCGAACCTGCCTGTCCCGGATCGGCCTCCGCAGTCATGAGCATGCCTGCAGACATCCTGGACAACCCCTATAGAATCTTCGTTCGCGAAGTCAAGCCAAAAAGCCAAAAGACAGAGAGAGAGAGAGAGAGAGAGAGAGAGAGAGAGAGAGAGAGAGAGAGAGAGAGAGAGAGAGAGAGAGAGAGAGAGAGAGAGAGAGAGAGAGAGAGATAGAGAGAGAGAGAGAGAGAGAGAGAGAGAGAGAGAGAGAGAGAGAGAGAGAGAGAGAGAGAGATTACATATGGCAATAAAGTATTATCTTATCTTATCTTATCATTCTGCACATCGTAGTCCTAACATCAGACATCCTTTTCCCGCATCGAGATGGCCTCGGTCGCCTGCTCGGCGTTAAACCCAAATGACTAACAGATATTTTTTTCAGTGCGATAGAGACTAGAATACCATACATCAAACACAGAATTCCACTTTTACAACGCGCAAGAATGTTGACAAGTGCATTTACTGTAGCACGGACGCTGTTTTTACAGCAGAATTGGTCTCAACGAATCGTAGATGCCATCGATCAAATTTTGCACGCTTAGAGTTCACGGATTTCACCAAATCATGACGTTTTCCAGCCAGCTTTCGAAATTCTATAACTAGCTGCAGGTGTGCCAATCTATTTGCAGTTAGCAGATGCTTAAAATGAAGAACATCGACTTATATTTTGTCAGATACAAGCATACACTGCAGCCTATTGGGTCCCTGGGCACGTATTCCCTCCTTTCGCTGCGTGAAATACCGTAGGCCTGTCTACATACCCTGCTCCATAGGTCAGGTACAAAAAGAAGACAGTAATGCATTGATTTCCCCTTGACGTGTCACTGAACGCATAATATGTTGTTTCTGAAATATTTGTTCACTTAACGACCATAGTCAACAGTCGCCCAAGGACAAGCAAACTACCCACGCTGTTTAGTCAAACCAAGCAATCCTATCATGCTTTGTGTTACTCGGCACTGACAATAACGATGGTGATGATAATAACAAGTGAACAAGGGTTCTCGGGCAGACGGCGGCCACAGTTGGCCCGTGCACTGGCTGTGCGCGGGCCAACTATGTCGGCCATGTGCCTGAAGACACGATGCAATCGTGGATGTTGCTGGCCCTGATGTGAATACATATTGCATGCATTCTACAGTTTTTGTGTCACACAAGTAAATAGCTATGACATCACCCTCATAATGACAACATTGCTACTTGCGCTATTTCTAAAGAGCATTTACATCACCAATTAGGTCATCCTTTGTTTACATTGTGGTGCTATGTTTACGTCATTTCACATGGCGACTATTAACATCACTTTCATATTGACATCATTACTACCTATTAGTACCTATTACGTCATCCTTTGTTTACACTGTGATGCTATTTTTTTTTTACATTTTGTCACACTGCATCATCAGCTAACAAAGGCTAGCAAAGCCGACGTACTCCCCAATATGGTGTTGGGTGTTTTTTCATCATAGCTATCGCACAAATTGAGTGTGCACGTGTCTGTCCTACAGACGTACACAAACTGCACGTGCATCGCAGATCACGTGGCCAAGGCCGGCATGTGTGACTACGGCTGTAACATGTTCTACGCCCAGCTTGCTGTCCTCTGTATCAAAGCCATCTTCTCTACAGCTCTGATACCGCCGAAAGTGCTCATTTTTATCAGGTGAATATCAGGAAAAACAGATTGTCAAGCATGTATGGAAATGCTCGACCTCCATTCCCGTTCAAAACAGAAATCACTCGCGCTCGGTTCGCCCGATAAAATGCTCGCTTTCAGGGTGATTTATTTTGCAGAACGGTAGGTGAGGCATAATTTACTTTATATACACAGCTTTGCAAAAGTGTTTTTATCTCAAATCGACATGGTTTTCATTTCGAAGGCCTTCAAACTGCGCGGTACCAATTGCCTTGGGCGTGACTGAGTCGCTGCCAACTTATGCTCCGCCACAGTACTGACGGTAATGCAGCGAAACGGCCAGCAGCTGGGCAGAGATTTATGGATTCTTACATCGGCGTTTAGGTGATACTGACAATCATATTCGAGTGGTTTTAAAACCTTATCATTCGAGCGAAAGCCAGTAGGATACAACGTTAAGACCACCAGTGTATGAGACTCAGTATCACCTAAACACTAATGTAAGAATTTATTTCTTACTCACCTTTTTCTTTGAATAAATCCGACTTGAGATGGTTTTTGTCGCACGCCTAGCCACAACACAGCCACCATTGTGTCTTGGCAAAAATCTTGTCGTAAGTTACTTTATAATGTGACCATTCAATATCGCGTGTACCCGTTCTTTTCTGTTGACCACACTTTCTACAAGACAATTTTGTGCTCACGTGGCCGTTCACGCAGCAGGGCTGTATCACGCACGTGTCAGGTACAGCCCAGTTGTATTACACGTGTCAGGTACATCCCAGTTGTATCACACGTGTGTCAGATACAGCCCAGTTGTATCACACGTGTGTCAGATACAGCCCAGTTGTATCACACGTGTGTCAGATACAGCCCAGTTGTATCACACGTGTGTCACATACAGCCCAGTTGTATTACACGTGTGTCAGATACAGCCCAGTTGTATCACACGTCTGTCAGATACAGCCCAGTTGTATCACACGTGTGTCACATACAGCCCAGTTGTATCACACGTGTGTCAGATACAGCTCAGTTGTATCACACGTCTGTCAGATACAGCCCAGTTGTATCACACGTGTGTCACATACAGCCCAGTTGTATCACACGTGTGTCAGGTACAGCCCAGTTGTATCACACGTGTGTCACATACAGCCCAGTTGTATTACACGTGTGTCAGGTACAGCCCAGTTGTATCACACGTGTGTCAGGTACAGCCTAGTTGTATCACACGTGTGTCACATACAGCCCAGTTGTATCACACGTGTGTCAGATACAGCCCAGTTGTATCACACGTGTGTCAGTTACAGCCCTTTTGTATCACACGTGTGTCAGTTACAGCCCAGTTGTATCACACGTGTGTCAGATACGGCATAGTTGTATAACACGTGTGTCAGATACAGCCAAGTTGTATCACACGTATATCAGGTACAGCCCAGTTGAATCACACGTGTGGCAGGTGCAGCATAGTTGTATTACATGTGTGTCAGATACAGCCATGTTGTACCACACGTGTGTCAGATACACAGTCAACAGTTAGCTAAAGGTGAGCTAAATGTAAATTCCCGACAGAAAAGAAAAGTTTTTAAGTGAGCTTTAAACTGTGAAAATGTGGGCAGATTCCGCATTTCATTTGGCAGAGAGTTCCACACACTTGGGGCTAAAAAGGTGAAAGAACGCTCCCCGACAGTTTTCATGTTAAGCTTTGGGATTTTTAAACGTTTTTCACTGGAGAAACGGAGGGTGTGATGGCTGATAAACAGACAGCTTGGCAGAAAGGTACGGCGGGAGAGATCCGTCAAAATGTCGATAGGCGAAAATTGCAATTTTGTACTGGCAGCGGAATTTGACGGGCAGCCAGTGCAGCTGCTTCAGTAGAGGCGTAACGTGGTCTCTCTTTTGTTTCTTCAAGATGAGACGCGCCGCAATGTTTTGAATCATCTGCAAGCGTGAAATCTGATCTGCCGGTAAACCTGCGCGCCAGTACAGAATTGCAATAATCGAGCCTGGAAGTAATGAATGCATTTACAAGTCTTGACGCCGCACTTTCTGTGAGATAAGGTCTGAGGGAAAAAATTCTGCGTAGCTCAAGGAAACCAGCTCGGCAGACGCTACTGATATGATCATGCATGGAGAGCGTCAAATCAATCTTCACACCCAGATATTTGACACAGTTCTGGCAGCGAACGCTGCAGCCACCAATGTTTGCGAACTCGCTGTCAATCAGACTAAGGCGAGACTGAGAGCCAGCAGGCATGACCTCGGTTTTGTCAGTGGTAAGCTTAAGTTTGTTGCTAGTCATCCAGGACAGGACGCCATCTATAGAACACTGTACGCTCATCTTAGCGGAGCTGAAATGGCTAGGCGCGCTACTTCTTGACAATTCAGTATCGTCAGCATACTTGTGAAAATCACACTCATGGGCGGCAATTGCATCAGAGGTTGTGAATTAAAAAAAAAAAAGTGACCAAAACAAGCCCTAATACGGAACCCTGAGGGACTCCACACAACAAAAGACTAGAAGCAGATAGCTGGCTTTTAACAATAACAGCCTGAAAACGATCCTTAACGTATGAACTGAACCAGGCCAGGACGGTACCACGAATGGCAAAGGTCACCTCTAACCTCTTCAGCAAGACAGAATGATCGAGCGTGTCGAATACTGCGCAGTGCAATAAGAGAGACAAGTCTCTTGTCTGCCTTCATTAGCAGACCATCCAAGACGCTCAGCACAGCAGTCTCCGTGCTGTGATCCTTTCTGTAGGCCGACTGATGCATATCTAAAAGATCGTTTCCAGACAAATGGCTTTGTAGCTGTTTCAAAACTCTCCAAAATCTTTGAAATAAACGGAAGGTTAGAGACAGGTTTCAAGCCGTTTGGGTCCAGTCCAGGCTTTTTTAAGAGTGTAGAGAGAAGCATTAACTATGGTGGTAATCAATGGGAGGAGATCATTGATACACTGTTTTATGAAGGACGTGGGCATGGGAGCAAGCACACAGCTCTTTGTTTTGACTTCATAATGAGTTCATGGATCTCCTGCTCAGTCACTGGCTCGAATCGAGACAGTGAAGGGCCATTATACACAGCAAAAGTAAGGGGATCACATGAACACGAGTCTAGTTCAGAGCGGATGTGCTTGATACTATCCGAGAAAAAGTCACAGAAAAATGGTGGTAAGACATCCATACACTACTAATAATAATACAGGTAATTTGTCTAGCGCCTAATCACCAATTATCAGTCAAGAAGTAGAAGTTTTACAATGCCAGTTAACGAACTCATTTAATGTCTTCCTTTTATCCAGCGATATGCAAAATATCTAGTAAAAATAAGAAACATTACGGACTCCAGTGTGAATCAACCGGTTTCTGTGAAACGGCCATTTTCTAACATACACACACACACACACACACACACACACACACACACACACACACACAAGCACGCACGCACGCACACGCACACACACACACACACATACACACACACACGGCGCTTGGAGCAAACAAGACCTACTCCGATCACGAATTAACCGAGTTTTTCCACCTGTTTGCCTTTGGTACGCTTGCCAATGTCGCACAGCTTTCCACAAAACCTGACGATGTTTTTACATGCATTTGGCACGTTCGTGGAAATTGATGAATTGTTGTCTATTGACGTCATTTTCATCCTTGCAAGTATTTCTGCGTCTAACGCCAAAAACGGCATGTGCATGCTCCAGAACTCGCTCCGACGAGCCCCATTTCAAAGTTGTGACCACCTGGCGCTCCACCATTCATAAGGCAGCCGTCTCATTTGAGGACTCTCGCAGAGCTAACCTTAAGGACAAGCGGCTCAGGAGAAGAAAAAAAAAAACAGAGTTGTCGTAACTCAGAACCCTGACCAGACCTTCCCCTGCAGCCACTGCGGTCGAACCTGCCTGTCCCGGATTGGCCTCCGCAGTCACGAAAATGCCTGCAGACGACGTGGGCAAGCCCTATAGAATCTTCGTTCGCGAAGTCAAGCCATGTGTAACCCCGTCTTTTTTATTTAAAATAGGAACAACTTTGAAATGGGGCTCGTCGGAGCGAGTTCTGGAGCATGCGCATGCCGTTTTTGGCGTTAGACGCAGAAATACTTGCAACTTATGACTAAGACTCCAACACATAACAGCTTTGCTAGTGGTTCTTGTCGCGTCTCGGGTCAGGTCAGGGGGGTCAATGTCGGAATTGAGTGTCTCGGCCTAAAGTGCTCAACTCTTTACCTCCGACACTGACCCTCCCCCCCCCCCCCCCCCCCCTGACTAGACCCGAGAGGAAAACAACCACTGGGAAAGCCTAACTCGTAACACAACTAATATTGTCGTCAATGTAACAATTGTTGGTATTCTTGTTGCAATTCGCTGCTGGCGTTGTTGTTTGTAGCCAATCGTCAAATGAAATATCCTGCTCTATTTCCCTACGTTTTCTGAATTCAGGAGTACAGAGGACAGGGACAAATCTTTGGCACTCGGCCTCGTGAATTTCCTCACCTCGCTTACTGGTTGGTCAACCTTTACTCCTTCCTTGCCATCAGACACATAGTCTCTTTCTGAAATCTTTCTTCATTCGGCAATTAACCAAAAGTCACAACCGTCCAACCAACATGGATACAAATTGGCCTCAGTAAGAGGCACAGATCTATGCCTCTTGCTCAGGCCAATTTGCCGCGTTATGCGGATGCGTCAACTTATTTTACGGTGGCCCCCATCAATAGCTGCTGAAGTGTATAGCCGGCGGCAATGCATTTGCAGCTATTGATGAGGGGTGCCTTGGACGTGTTAACTGATATAGGTTCTGAAACAGTTTATAAAGATGACTCGACGGTGGATTGTTCAGGGGCGTAGAAAGATTTTCATGCGTGGGTGGGGAGGTGGGGGGTGGGGAGGGTCACCTTGCCTTACGTTACTTTTCAGCCCCAAAATATCAAACAACCGGGAACGGGGAGTGGGGCTAAGGGGTTTTGGGAGGGGGGTGGCGGGCACTTGTCTAACCTCGAAAAAAATCAAACCGGGAAAGGAGGGGGTTGAGGGTGAGGGGTGTGGAGGGGGGGGCACGTCCAAACTCGAAAAAATCAACCGGAAAAGGGGGTGGGGGTGGGGAGGGGGCACTCGTGTAACCTCGAAAACGTCAGTCATAAAATTCCAAATCTATATATCGTTTGTTTGTTTGTTTTTTTAAGTACGTTTCGTCCGAGAGAAAAAAAAAACACAACAAGCACTAAAAATCCAGAAATATTAGGTGGGGTCACGGGATATTCTGCCCCCACACTCCTACATTTTTTTCGGGGGGCCAGCTCCCCTCCCCCCCCCCCCCCACCACCACCACCGCACCAATACCCCCGGTTTCGACATCACTGTATTTCCAGGGTGGTGCCAGAAATGCCTGACACCTCTAAATTCTGACATTTGCAACGTGACATGACAACATCATATGGTAACATGGTGTGAATCGGCCATGTTAGTTCTACTAAGGTTACAACAGAATAGCTTGCAAGGCGACCGCCGCCAGATGAAGTAAACTTTCCCAAGCCAGTAACTGCCAGCCAGCTGTCCCTCTAGAATTGCAGCCATATTAATATTTGTGTGTGGGGCTGAACAATAGCTCAAAAGAAAAAAGCCATTAGGACTACGGCAGACAGATACTGGCTATTGAACATTACCCAGGGTCGAACTGCACGTTATTTTCAATAGCCAGCACCTACCTATCTGGACTCTAAACTTAAATACATCCCCATGTCAAATATCTTCTTCCAGAAACGTATGTTAAAGAAAACAAGGTGGGATGAGCCATAACCCACAAACTCTCTTTTATATAAGAGCTGTCCTCACTCTCAATGGTCTCTAACTATTGTCTTTGACTTGATTCTGATGTTGAGATAACTCCTATTGAAAAGCCTCGCAAATTTGCTAATGCCTCAGGGAGCTTTATAGTGCCTACGTGTCACTGGTATGAAAATGTCTTTTGCCATGACGTATTAATATCAGTTATTTACGTTATTTTAGAATTTACGTGATGAGTTTCACTTTGGTTTCTAGTCCTGAGGCATGCAACGAGTGAAAATTCAGTCTTGCTATAATTAATGTGAACAGAGGTTGACTTTACATGATATACTACTGTACACGGGCATGCTCGGCTGAAAGTGCGTCTATGCGGGCGGTGGCGTGTGTGTGTGTGTGTGTGTGTGTGTGTGTGTGTGTGTGTGTGTGTGTGTGTGTGTGTGTGTGTGTGTGTGTGTGTGTGTGTGTGTGTGACACAGACAGATAGAGAGAGAGAGAGAGAGAGAGAGAGAGAGAGAGAGAGAGAGAGAGAGAGAGAGAGAGAGAGAGAGAGAGAGAGAGAGAGAGAGAGAGAGAGAGAGAGAGAGAGAGAGAGAGAGAGAGAGAGAGAGAGAGAACGAACGAACGAACGAAACTTTATTTTCCAAGGATTGAGATATTAGGCGCGCAGGCCTTTCTTACAATCTGTCCTTGCTAAGCTACTTTAAAAAAAAAAAGAAGAACACCAACCAAAACAACAAAAACTAACTAATAATAAAGGACACACACACACATACACACACGCACACATACATACATATACATGTACTCGTGCACATGCGCACTTTTGTACATCCACATACACACGTACGTGCGCACATAATTATCTAGCATATAAGTAGGTATGATATTTTGTGTACTATCAGAAACAAGTTAGAAAACAGAACAAACAATTTTGAGGCTAGATGGGAAAAAAAGCAAAAATTTAAAAACATAAAGCGTATTATGTCGAGAAAAAAAGAAGAAGAAATGATCAGCATAACGTTGTCTTAGAAAGGTAATCATGTACTCTACTTTTAAACAGAGAGAGGCACGTGGTTTGTTGAATATTGGGAGGAAGTGAATTCCATAAAAGAGCACCTGAATAAGACAGGCTAGATTTGAACAGGTCTATACGGGGCCTTTTTATAGAGAGACTGTTCCTGGAGGTGCTGTATTTTTTTTCAGTTGGCAAAAAGAGCCTAGATAAGTAAGGTGGAGCTTTCTTGTTAAGAATTTTGTGTATCAGTACACATTTGTTTAGTGCGAGGTGCTTAACCAGAGGGAGAAGTCCGATGGCCTGCAGCTTGGCATCAGTGGATAAAGACGGATCAGGGAGGATAAGCTTAGCAGCGCGCTTGTATAATGAGTTTATCTTCTTAACGTGATTTTCACTGCAGCCATCCCATATTGTTGAGGCATAATCAATGTGTGGTTTAATGTAGGCATTAAAAAATAGTTTGCGCGTCTTAAGGTCAATGATCGTTTTAAGTTTGGAAAGTAAAAACAACTTTTTGGACAACTGTTTTCTCATATAGTATAGGTGGTTATGCCAGCTTAGATCATCATCTATTATTACTCCAAGCAGGCGGTGTTGACTGACCTGCTCAATTGGGATGGAGTCCAAAGAAAGGTTGAGTGATGGAGGTTTGAGCTGATGTTTCTGGCGGGTTGTGATAAGCATGCTTTTTGTTTTTGTGGGATTTACAAGCATGCGATTTTCATTACACCACCGAGAGACTTCTTGAAGACTCTCTTGAAGATTATTTGCAATTTCAGGCACAGTTTTACCAGCGGAATGTAATGTTGAGTCGTCGGCAAACATGTCACACTCAGCCGCAGTACACGTTACATGTAACGGCAGATCGTTAACGAAGATACAGAACAGTAGTGGGCCTAAAATAGACCCCTAGGGCACTCCATACTCCACAAATTGTTCAGAAGAACATTTTCCATTGACGTAGACTGTTTGTGTTCTTTTTGTAAGATAGGAGTTCAGAAACGAAAGAGCCGATGGGCTCTTTTTGTTTAAGTAGGTGGCAAGCTTTTTCAATAAGATGGTATGATCGATAAGATCAAACGCTTTTCTTAGATCCAAGAAGACAGCACCAGCCATTTTATTATCATTTATGCTGTTGACCCACGAATTCACTATTCGTGCGAGTGCAGTGTGGCATGAATGCTTGGGACGAAAACCTGACTGGTAATGATATAATAGGGACCTTTTTTCAAGACATTCCAGAAGATGTTTGTGAACATGCTTTTCCAGAGGCTTCGAGAAAACTGATAGAAGGGAAGTGGGGCGAAAGTTATTAATTTCAGAAGAATCGTTTGCTTTAGGAACAGGCACTATTTTTTTATTTTTTTAAAGCTATTGGGAAGACATTTTTTTGTATACATAGGTTATAAATATATGTTAGAGGTTCCACTATGTATGGTTGCGACAGGTCAAGGATATATCCATTGATACCATCACTGCCCGAAGATGTTTTCTTTTTTAGGATGGAAATGTTTTTGCCTACCTCATGTACAGCAATATCGGGGATGGCGAAAATATCATCTGAGGACAATCTTTGTATACAGAACTTTGTTAGCTTCTCTGATGTGGAATATATCGACTGATTGCGATTGTGAGAACTGAGTAAGTCTTTGGGGGCTGATAGAAAGTGGTTATTAAACTCCTCAGCGGAGAAATTTTCTGGAATAGTATTGCACTGTTTACGCTTGTTGTTGGTAAGCGTATTAAGTGCTGTCCAGATAGAGGAAGGGATTCTGTCTTCTTCAACTGTTTTGGTTATAAAAGATCTCTGCGCCTCTCTAATTAAGTACTTAACTTTATTTCGCAATCTTTTAAATTCATGAAAGTTCTTTTCTTTCTTAGCCTTATTTCTATCATCCATTGCTTGTTTGAATTTGTCGGTTATCCATGAGGGAGGCTGGCGGGATCGGACACGCTTTCTTCTTTCTGGCTCATGTTTGTTTAGCACCCCTAGGAACAGATTAAGTAAGACAGAGACAGCCTTATCTGGGTTGGTACAATTGTACACATCATGAAACGGTGTAAGGCTAAGATCGTGTAGAAAAGCATCTTTGTTTAGTTTTTTAAAAGACCTATAGGTAATGTACACATGCTGATCCCTCTTGTTTGGGCATCTTACACGACCATGTACAGGTGATGGGGAAATGATCACTGACAGCTAGTGGGGGGACGCTGGTCTCTAGTACTGACTTACAGTTGTTTGTATAGATGTGATCAATGAGTGTAGCGGATGATTGGGTTATTCTAGTAGGAGCTTGGATTAGTTGCTTCAACCCAAAAAGAGTTGTTGTCGATTGCCACGTGGGATTTGTTTTCAGTAAGTAAATGTTAAAATCACCTAACAGCAGTACATCTTTGTCAGTGTCATTCACTTTATCCATCATCTGCACAAAGTCATCATACCACCCGACAGTGGACGATGGATTTCTATATACATAACCCATTATAATTGGCGATGAGTTATTAATTTTTACTTCTAGCCATACACACTCAATCTCAGTTGACTCCAGATCATCACGTCTGCGTACCATATGTGCAATCGAGTTGTGGACATAAACAGCAATTCCTGTGTGTTTGAGGGTGTTTGGGTCACGACGAATTAAGGAAAAGTTTGGAATGCACAGATTTTCGTCGCTAATTCTTGAGTCCAGACGTGATTCCTTTAGCCCAAAGAGATGGAAGTGTGAAGGCTGGTTTAAAAATATTGAAATGTCGGGAACCTTATTGTAAAGGTGAAATACATTAAGGTGCCCGACCTTTAGCCCGTGGGCATGCATGTAATTGTTTGATGGTGTACACATTTTGATGACGAAAACGTAAATATAAATTTTCAATATCCGAACCTCAGTGAAACAGTCCAGTCACTGAAAGGAGTGATCTTGAGGGAAAATATGGAATAAACCAAATCCACTTATAATCACCACGACTGTCAAAAATAACTTGCGTGATAGTTTGTAGAACTGTCTACTCGCATTCAGCACAACACGTTTGGCTATGCACTATAATCACTAATCTTTACATTTAGCCCGGCTTACAAAAATGGTGTATATGCCGGCCAGACACAAGTCAAACGCGCAACTGTACTGTACACAGGTCAACCACAGTACAAATAGTCCAACGATTTCTCTAAACTGTCAGACTGCAACACATGTTACTGTGATACGGCCGCATCGCACATAAACCAAAAGCATCGCAAATGTTAATGTCAAATCTATGAGGTGAAACTAAAACAACAGCACAGTAAACCGTTTCGTATAGAAATGTCACCGTTTGATCAAAGGATTGTCAGATCAGTGCTCGACACACTGAAACAGATTGAACTGACGAGAACTGGAATTTAAAAAATCCTAATAATACTTTAATAGAGAGAGAGAGAGAGAGAGAGAGAGAGAGAGAGAGAGAGAGAGAGAGAGAGAGAGAGAGAGAGAGAGAGAGAGAGAGAGAGAGAGAGAGAGAGAGAGAGAGAGAGAGAGAGAAATGAAATGAAATGAAATGAAACTTTATTTTACAAAGATAAAAGAATACCTTACAAACCTATTTTCAATCTTGTCCTGTGTTAGCCTTAATAAGGTGAGTAAGAAATGTTAACAAGGTGGGGGGGGGGGGGGGGATTAACACTGATTTTCATCTTCTTCATCTTGTTTTAAACAGGCTGGATGTTAGCGCCTTTAGTGTTCGGGAAACTGATCGACGACATCTGTATCCAGTGGGACAACCCTGAGGACTCGTGCACCGGACGTGGCGCCTGCCGTCTCTATGACAACGACGTCTTCCGCTGGAAACTGTTGGGTTATTTGTCCCTCTTCCAGTTTGCATCGTTAATTTGTACGATTCTTGCGCTTGTTGCTGCGGTTCTGAAGAGGTACACATTCAGAATTCACGACGCAAAAGCAAATGATGATGATGTTAAAAACGATAATAATGTTGATGAGGCAGAGAACATCATGTGAACACAGGGGGAATATATCTACATATTTATGTGCCCCTGACAAAGGCTTTGAGTGACGGGTACTCCTACTGGCTCTCGGAGCCTTTGTGGTCTTGGTTTACATTCATATATTGTTGGTCAGGCCGTAAGAGGCCCGGTGTTTGTTTGTTTTAAATCCTCTGCCTTCTTTGGAATTTTTGAATTTTGTACAGAGACAGTATGATAGAGTTTACTTGAAATCTCTTGATCGGGATGAGAAGAGACATGTTTGGTGCTTTGATTTATACCAGCCTTGGCTTAACTTGTGACCAGCGGACTCTTTATGGCCTAGTTTCAGCTGCCGTGAGGATGGTGATTGAGGTGTGTACCAGTTTTGGCTGCGCTTGGGTGTGGGGTATCAGGCTCATAGGGAGAAAATCAGGCCTCAGGCTGCAACAAGGAGAGGCAGGAGAGGCTGGCTGTGCAGTATATGCAACAGGAGGCCTTGATCCTTTCGTCGTCTGAGGGAACAGACATAAATTCATCCGTGAGCTGAAGTTACCGCTGGGTTGTTTTATCTCTCTTTTGACCGCGATGGGTCAGTTTTGAGTCGACACTGTTTTGTTTAAGTGTTCGGGATATAGGGCTATATCTTGATTGTTTGGTCTTCTGTTCGCAAGGCTTTCTATACATTTATGCATGTGCCAGCTCCAGAAAGCCACATGTCTCGCATGTGGCCATGGGATATTAGTCCAGTCAGCGCCAGGCCCGGCAGTTACTTAATCAAGGACCATTCCCAACACCCTTCAACTACTTTTGGAAGTAGTAGCGCGATGCACGGATAGCGGCATAGAGGTAGCTTTGCCGCCTGCCTGTTAGTAAGATAGCGTATCCCTTCGCTGTGTAGTTTTCAATGTTTTTCCACGTGAAATTTATCTCTCTGTTTCAGAAAGTTGTGTCATTTAGATTCTTCTTATTCGATGCCGAGTGTTCTCTTTATTGCAAGTCTGTCGGTTTCGATAACCGTTTCTTGCCGGTTTGTTGTTTCTTCTTTTTCTCTTTTCCCCAGTTTAAAGTTCATTCAGTATCAGCTGCTGGCTGTGATACAATGTAATGGATTTTTTTTTTTAATAGAAACTTTATTTCGAGAACGTTCTTCTGTTCGCTGTTAACCAGCTACTGTCTTTGCAGTTACGTTTGTAAAAAAAAAAAAAAAAAGTGTGTCACTTCGCACACTCTCCGAAGCAATGGCCTGGTTTTTTTTTTTTATGAATTGGTTGTGGTTTTGTGCTCTAGCCACGCAAAGCTGGTCAGTGCCAGTGCTGTGACGAGGAAGGTCGCGTGTGCACTCTTGCACGCCGTGGCACCAAGCGAAGAGACGATCTTGGCCGCGTTGCACGTGAGCCTGGCTGTGTAGAGTCGTGGATTCTCGTTGAAGTGCAAGTCCTGTCTCTGCCGTAGTCTGAACAGAAAAGGTTAAACATTTGGAGTCGCGATGGGTAGTTTAAGATATCTCGTGCGTAGTTTTCTTGGTTTTTTTTTTTTTCGTTTTTTTTTTTTAATCTGAAATGATCCTTCTTCGAACATTGTTCTGTTTTTACGTGTTTGGGATAAGGGCGCTATGTCATTTATTCTTTTGTCTATTGTTAGTGTGGCTCTTCATACATTCACGTGTATGTATTCGCCCACCAAGGACAATGTGTACCTCGCCCGTGGTAGTACATTCATGTCAGGCCCGGCACTGACTTTCGTAGCTACGTACTGTTACAACCACCTTTCTACCACTCTCAAAGTCGTAGTGCGAAACACGGTCAGTGGCATAGGGGTAGCTATGCCCCCAGCCTAAGTAATAATGCGCATATATATCCTGTGTACACTACTGTGTCAGCGTTTTCAACAACTGAATCTGATTTTGCTTCCACGATTTTGTTTGTTCTTTAAATGCCTTTTTCACAGGTGTCGGCACACTTTTGTTTGTGTCCCACTGTTTTTCTGTTTGGTTGTTGTTTTGTTTTTTGCTGTTTGCCGTGTTGTTGGCTTTTACGTTCTTTTCCCTTGTCTCTCTCATTCTTTTTCGGCATTTACTTTTGTATGGTTTTGTAGCAACCAAGAACAAATTATTTTTTATGCGACTGACTTGTGTGAGAGTGTTTTCGACCGGCTCAGTCATCACAGTCCACTGCATACAAAATAGCGGATCAGAGCGGAGTCTAACCTTGCGAAAAACACGGCGGTGTTAGACACCAACGATCAGTTTGTAAAAAAAAGTGTATCACATCGCACATTATCCGAAGCAATGGCCTGTTTTTTTCGGCCGACCGTACACACTTGAGCGACACAAGTCAGTCTGAATTTTTATGTCTAGTTCATGTGTGTTTCGAGGAAGTTTTGCTTTAAATTGCCGGTACTCCTCATCGTCAGCGGACCATTAGTATTACAATTATTATCCTGTGTTTGTAGAGTAGCAAAGGCAAGTATGAAAAATGGCACACGTGCTAATCCGTTGAGAAATAAAGTTTCATTTCATTTCAATAAATAAAGTTTCATTTCATTTTATTTCATTTCTCTCTCTCTGACTCTCTCTGTCTCTGTCTGTCTGTCTGTCTGTCTGTCTGTCTGTCTGTCTGTCTGTCTCTCTCTCTCTCTCTCTCTCTCTCTCTCTCTCTCTCTCTCTCTCTCTCTCACACACACACACACACACACACACACACACACACACACACACACACACACACACAAACATGCTCGCTCGCACGCACACCCATACACACATCGACGAGCTGTCAGAAGAGCGGCTTGCGCGTATGCAGCAGAATATCATGTGAATAGGTAAAGTCAACCTTACTTTACACACAGTATGGCAAGACTGAAATTGCACGGTGAAATTCTAGTGTTGTCGCCCATAATTATTTCTCAAGTCTAAAAGGCAAAGTTGAACTCATTTTATATAAAATATAAAATTACGTAAAACTAAAATTACGTCATGATAATGACGTTTTTTAAACCAATGACGCGTATGCACTGTGCCCCTTATAGGGCCCCTTGACGCACTGTCAAATCTCGCAGAACAGCTCGCAGAACAGCTCGCATATGAAAAGGACTTTGCGGGTTATGGCCCTCAAATAGAAGAGACTTCGTGGGTTATGGTTCATCCCATCTGGTTTCTGAAAACTCTTGGTTCATTCAACGAGCGAAAGCCAACACCGTCCAAGGAACATGGATACAAATTGGTTTCAGCAAGAGGCACAGATCCTCATGAGCCCCCGCATTCGCGGGGGGCTCATGAAGATCTATACCTCTTGCAGTCGGATCGTGCTCACCTTTTTTTCTCGGCACTGCAGGGGTCAACGTATCAGGCCCGTCTTGGTTAGGTCGACTTGCAGCATCACTACGCCACTGTCTCGGGCAGTTTAGGTTATCCAGCCGCGGATCTGCCACGTTTTCAGCCACGTCGTTTTCTTTGGCCGCCGGTGATGAAGGGTGTTACCTTACTCACTCTTCAACTGCCGGGACAAGGCGATCGCTTACCATCTGCAAGAGACATAAACCCGCATGAGCCCCCGCAGTCGCGGGGGCTCATGCAGGTTTATGTCTTGTTAGTTCTGTATTCTTGGTGCCTATTTTTGTCGCATTTACGTCTGTGTTTAACGTGCTAAAATTGCTCGTTGCGGAGTCTTTCGAGTCGCGTAGGTCGTGATTAATGGCAACAAAAAGAAAGATGTGTGTGTGGGTGGGTGGGGGGGGGGGGGGGGGGGGGGGAGTGTTAAAGGTTTGAACGCTGGTAATTATCAAAATAACGGCCCTCGTATTAGCAGGCAGTTCAGCATTCAGATAAATTTAATAAGGTGACTGCCCAGATTATAAAATACAAACAAAATAAGAGAAAGAAGAAGGACATAACATTAGATAGGGCAACTGTGTTGTAGCTCGTCTTTCTAACTGTGTTGTCACTGGACATAACAGCAAGTACATCATTCTCTAATAAAGTCTTCCTTTGTATCTCTATAGACCTATAAATGTGGGTGTGGCTATATGCGTAACTCTATGTATGTAACGGTGTGTTTTACACATCTCAATCAATGGAAAGAAAAGGACAGCATTGTGTAGCTGTTTGTACGTCCATTCTGAAAAAGGTTTTCACTCGAAAGTGCAACAAAACATGTTGTAATTGTCGTTTCTTTCTTTAGTTCTGATTTTTTATCTTTTTTTTTTCATTAACCCTTTGCGTGTCAGTAGCGAGTTTTTTTGTTCATGTTTTTGCATTATGTATATATATATATATATATATATATATATATATATATATATATATATATATATATATATATATATATATATATATATATCACAAGATATAAAAAAACACTACAGTGCACAATACAACAGACTACGACACTGCACAGAATACACTACAATAAAGTACACTTCAAAACAATATAAAACATAGTAGTACAAACAATACAGGAGTACAATACAACAACAACAAAAATTACCTTAAAAACACGTGTAACTGCCCCCCCCCCCCCACACACACACACACACACATGTAAACACCGACGCACTGCCAGGCTAAACCACAATATTGGGGGGGGGGGGGGGGGGGGGAGGAGAAAATTGCCATACTATAAGAGATTCGAAAAGGTGAAGAATTACTAGGAAGGAAGTGTATGTGGGGTAGTGTCTACTGACAGAAAAGTGCTCTGTATGGAAACCACAGTCTATTAAACTTTTAAGTTTAACTTTTAACTTTTAAGTCCCATAATTTATATCTGTACTTTTCTACTTTAACGCGACTTTTCATACAGTTAATGAAGTGTTCAATTCTTGGCTGAGTTTCCTGTAACCTGCATTTAAAAATATGAAACTTGGCAACCAGAATTATTTGGTCAATAACAATGTCTGACTTGAATTTTTTGGTAGTTCCAAAGAGCACCAACTCCGTACAATAGCTAAGAGTTGCACAGTTTGCACAATCATCCTGTAACCACTTTAGCATGTCTGTCCAAAACTTCTGCACACAATGACACTCACAAAAAGGTGGGTAATAGTTTCTTCCTCGTGCTGACAGAAGGTACACATTGCCGTGTTGGACAGTTTATGTAAAAACAAAAAGCGTTTTGTGAAAAGAGTCTGTGTATCAGTCTTAACTGAAACCACCTGAGCTGACAGTCAGGGATTGTTTTAGATGATTTAAAAAAATATACATTTCCATTATGGTAGGTCATCAAACATTTCCTCCCACTTTCGAACACATACAGGATTAGGCTTTATTTTCACAAGAGTTGCATAAACCATTTTTGATCCACCTTCTAAAATGAGAGACCATACCTTTTTATCAGACTTTATATTGTCTCCAGCCGGTTCAAGTGCTGTTGAGTCAACATAAACCCTAATGGCATTGGTTACACCAGTATACAAGAGAAAATTAGTTGAGACCTCAGGGTACACCAGCTTAAATTGCACAAAGAGAGGAGTTTGCCATTTTCGTCTAAAAGATCACCAATTGACACAATCTAATGTTCTTTCCATTCGTGTAAACGTACAGTTCTTCTATCTCTTATTATATTCTTATTATAGTGTATAGACTCGGACTGCAACTCATTAAAATTTGTTGATGCACATCTATTATGCTTTGTCTTAAAGTGTTTGGCAACATCAACCCAAAAACTGTTTTTGTATTGATGCATCAACACATATGCAAATTCACCACCAAATATCTGTATAATATCTCTAAACATAGGACAACAAGTCAACACTAACCTCTGCAGTTGAGAGTCACACCCAAATAGCCGTTTCAACCAGCTGACTTTCAGAGCCGTCAGAAAAGAAAAAAATGTTCACACGGTTATTAAAACACTTGCTGTGTCAAAGATTGTTCATCTATTCACTAACATACCAGATCCACCAACACTTTTTCTCACGGAACTTAATAAAATGTTGTTCTTCTTTCTGTTGGACGGTAAACGTGGTAAAATCAGTAAAAGTCCGGTTTATGTTCAGCATATGAGACAGGTGGTTTACTTATCAGCTTTCCTTCAAAATTGATGTTCGTGATACTATTCACATCTGTATAAAATTTAATGACAAATACCTTAAAGATCCGATCCCAGATAAAGTTAGAATCCGGCATGTTGCGGGTGGGAGAGTTTTTCATGGATCCAAGCCAAATCACTTGCGTTTTGTCTAGATTAATTTTCAAACCAGAAAAAGATGCAAAGTAACGTAAGGTGTGATTGCTGTCCGCAAATGATTTTCTGCTACCATCCAGGAACACTGACGTATCATCTGCAAACTGCGAGAGAAGTAGCTTGATGTCCCTAATCTTTAAACCCTAATATTTTAGTTCTGACGTAAAATAGAAGCCAAAATTTATGTACAAAGTAGGTAGATAATATATGGCGAGCTTGGATCACCTTGCCGACAGCCCCGGCATACCTGGAACCATCTAGAATATTGGCCATTGACTGATATGCAAGCATTTATCTGATTGTAAAAAGTTCTGATCCAACTCTTAATATCTGGACCAAACTTTAAAAAGTCCAGACATTTGTTTATAAAAGACCAGGCAACTGAATCAAACGCCTTCTCGAAGTCTACAAGGAGAAGCTGTCCAGGCATATGATTGACATGTGTATAAAAAAGTACATCATATAGAAGACGAATATTCTCCCCAATATATCGGCCCTTCAGAAAACCTTTTCGGTCCTGATGAATAATGGAGCGGGCAGTACCTTTTTCAATCGCTCGGATATAGGAGCTGATACAATTTTATAACTAGTGTTCCGGAGAGTAATTGACCTCTAGCTAGTTTTAAAAACTTTTTATGTTTACCTTCCTTTGGTATACAGTGATCACTCCCTGCCTCTGAGTGACTGACATCTGACTACACTGAAAACCTTGGTTAACAGATCTGACAAGCAACCAATGTCCACCCAAAAAGATTTGTAAAATTCGGAGGTAAAGCCATCCGAACCAGGAGATTTGTTATTACTTATTCGTTTTAGAGCACTAAGTGCTTCATCCAAAGAGATAGGCCCTTCAATCGACTCTCTCTCTCCTCCTCAGACAAGAAGGGACTGACAACAGTAGAAGGTAGGTCAATGTCCACCGGTTCTGCTTCTCTAGAAGCATACAACTGTTTATTAAAAAGCTTGGGTTTCCTTTATAATAGATTTGGTCATCATGTATTACCACCATTATCCTTTTCTAAAACATTCACAGCATTGCTAACATAATTTCTATTTTCTACCTGCACCCATTTATCTCGGAACCGAACAATCACACCGTCTGTTTGTTTCTTTGTGTTTTTTTTTTTTTCTTCTTCTTAGTTCAACAAGCTCATTGATTTTCTCTTCCAAGTGTGGGATATTATTATCTTGAATATTAAGTTCCATGTCACTTATTTCCTTTTTGAAGACATCCTCTTTCCTATTATATTCTTTTATCTTGTGACTTGCATAGGAGATGATTCGGCCCCGAACCTCTAAGAGAATTATTTCAAAAAAAGGTCTGGTCATTGATGCTGAATTTAAGTCATTATTATTAACATTACCAATATTATCCATATTATACAATACAATGTCATACTGTCTATTTAACTCTAAAATAGCTTTTTTAACAACATCAACATATGACTTATCTTTAAGTAAAGAGTTATTGAATTTCCTGTAATTTCTTCTTTTAATGTGAGGTTTTGCAAAAACATTCAATGGACACCAGTGAGTGATCGGAGCGACAACCTGATTCAATCATTGCAGACATGAAATCCAACATTAAACATTCTGAAATCAAAAAGTAATCCAGCCTCTCCTGTTGGGTAGAATTAAACCGACGCCATGTATACTGCCTGGTTACAGAGTGGAGCTCTCTCCAGGCATCCACTAGATCAAATACAGTCATAATATCAAGCACCTTTTTCATTGAGCGTGGGCGGTTAATATTTCTATACCTAAAGGTGTCCTTATCAACATTCGAAACAACATTCCAATCACCCCAAATGATGACATACTGGTTGTCTAGTCTTTCTATTTCCTTAAATACAGTCTCAAAAAAGAAGGGGCAGTCCACATTAATAGGACCATAAACATTTACGACAGTCATCCGTTTATCTGCTATATCAATATCTAATACTATGTACATTCCGTTATCACTTCTACACACTTCATGCAGTTTATAAGCAAAATTGTTACTAAACAGTATGGCAACACCTTTACTATTTGTGTCATTGCTACTCAAAAAACATTCAACCCCTCACATAGCCCTCATCATGTTTTCACTAGATGTCTTGAGATGAGTTTCTTTCAGAAAGTAAATACTGGCCTTTTTCTGTCTGAGGAAATTCAGTACATCTTCCTTTTTTGATGCTGACCTAAGCCGTTCGCGTTAAAAGTACATATTTTCAATAACTTGTGGTATTGACCATTTTACACACCAACAAACTGTAGTTACAGAATATATATGTAACGGCTCAGGTTTCCCATATTTGTTCCCAGAATAGCAAAAGAAAGAAAAGCATACAACTCTAGCCCAGCAGTCATATCCACACAAAATAAACATGTCAACAAAAAATACACAAAGACACATACACAAAAACAAAACAAAAATGTACAACTGTGTTATTTGCATGAACAAGACGCTCCCAACAGTGGAGGAAGAAATAAAACACACCCTGTTCTCAAAGCAAAATCGTTGGTGACTTTTAAAGAAAAATTAAATAATACTAATAATAATAATGAAATTAAAAAAAATAATAATAATAAAAAAATAAAAAAGAAAAAGTCCAGATGCAGTGACGCAAGTACTACGGGGTGGGGCTGGAGGTGGTGGTGATGGTTGTGGTAGGGGGGGGGGGCGTGGGGGTGGAGGGGTGAAAGCGCAGTGGAGGCGCGTGCCCCTGTGCAATGCATCAGAAGAGAGAGTATGGTTTCGACCCCCCCCCCCCCCCACTCCCCCCCCCCCATCCCCTTACCCCTATCCCACGCCCTTTCCCTGAAATGAGTATGAATTTTGTTAGTCACTCAAACCACCCCTTTACAAAGGGGTGGTGGGAGTGGCAAATAACATTCGTTTGATTTTTCAGTCATTGGAAAGGTGTTTGAACCCGCACCCCAAGTCACGCCCCCACCTCCCCCCTCCCCCCTCCACACCAACAACCCCAACTCCTTATGTTTCTCACACTTAAATTTGCCCGCAGCAAAACAATCGACACAAGAATGCGAAAGCCAGACAGGCACTATTGGCCGTGGCCAACATGCAACTCCAAATGCATGCTGTGAATCCAGGGCAATGATCAAGCAGACACCATCGACGGCAAGGCTGATGTAACACAGGACGGGCAGATTAGATGTGGTGAGAAACCTTCAGAAAGCATTCCCAAGTGCAGAGCCAAGGGCACCACACAGTCGATCGCCAAAGGAGCAGCAACGGCGCACCTTGCTTAGTGGCTGGCGCAAAACTAAGCTCGCTCATGCAACTGGCCACGGAGGTGTGGAGAAAGGCAGGGGACGCTGGGCACGACACTTGAAGGTACACGAGAGATGCCTCTTATACCAGACCAATATTCGCATCTTTAAAAACAAATGAGCTCTTGGAAGACACCTAGTGGATGGGTTGCAGCGCGTGTAGACCTTTCCGAGGGCAGAGATCCCATCGCTGTCGGAAACATGTTCTGACGGTATGAGGTAGACATGTTAGTACGCTGGTGCTCTGACAGCAACCTGGATTTGCATGTTGGTAAGACCAAGGAAATGATAATTTATTTCAGAAGAAAAAAAAACCTGACCCCCTTCCTTTAACCACCCAAGGAAACGACATTGAAATTATTGAAACGTTCAAGCTCCTGGGTACTCTTATTGCGCACGATCTGAAGTGCGAGAAGAATATTGAACAGCTAGTATAGAAAGCCCAGCAGCGCCTGTTTTTCTTCGGCGTCAGTCTGCAGATCATGGTGCAGTTTTACTGCGCCGCCATTGAGAGCGTTCTTACCTTCTCAATGACGGTGTGGTATGGCAGCGCAACCGACGAAGCACGCAAGAAATTAAATAGGGTGATCTAAACAGTATCTCATATTGTTGGAAGTGATCTCCTCTCGCTGGAATCTCTGTACCACGCACGCACCATCAAGAGAGCCGCGAGCTCCATCAGTCATAACGAGCACCATCCTGCACATAGCCTGTTCGAGCCCTTGCCATCTGGCTTGCGCTTTAGATCCATTAAGACCAAAACCACTCGTTTTCAGGAGAGCTTTATCCCTTGGCTGTTCAGGCCCTGTCTAATGTGGCTGTGATATGATACAACTCAGCAGATTGAATCAAAGTCCCTAAGTTATAATTATCTACAGCCCATCTTAGTAGCTTATAGTTCTTTTATGTTCTATTAAACCTCTTCTTAAACAAGATATACAGTCACTTTACAAATACATAATTATGAATTTAGGTAATCTGTTTTCGTTGCGCGGCGGCTCACCTGGCGGTTTTTATTGTCATAATATGGTTATTATGCTATAGATTTTTTTAAATTTTACTTACTTAGATGTGTGTGCATACTTAGCACAATAACTGCTATACATATGTGTGGTTTGGTATTTTTGAGTCTGCGTGATTGTGATGTATGTATGTTTTATGTGTTGATCTTAATATGGACGCTCGTCAGTTACGCTGCAAAAAAAAAAAATCCTAATGTTTATGCATCTGGCAATAAAGTTTATCTTATCTTATCTTATCTTGACCGAACTGAACTGAAATAAACAACGAAGGTCGTAACCATATTAACCAATTTAGCCCTGACGCACAAGAGCCTGTCGGCTCACAAGCTAATCTGACAATATCCTTGAATTATCATGGTCGATCCATCTCCTTCAACAGGTGCATAGTCGTTAGATTACGCCTTAAAAATGAAATCCAGACCAAAAAGGTGACTGCCAAGCGTGTAATATGCAAAGAAGTACCCAACGGAGAAAGAAACACGCTTAGAAAGATGGGTACAACACAATTTATTAATATTTCGGATAAATACCCTTTGTAAAAATAGACAAACAAACAAGCAGAGAGATTAGCCGCTACTTATCTTCATTGGCAGAAGGAATGTGGCAACTGAAGGAGGTGACGTAAAATTAAAGAAAAGGAAGAACAAAAGTGCGGAAAACGTAAAAATGACGTCAACGTAAAATCGCAAGAGAGAGAATCGGAAAGAACCTGAACACGAGAGACAAGAGTATGTGCAAGCACGTGCAGAAGCGAGCGAAAGAAAAGGCGTGTAGATGAGGCCAGAGAGAGAGAGAGAGAGAGAGAGAGAGAGAGAGAGAGAGAGAGAGAGAGAGAGAGAGAGAGAGAGAGAGAGAGAGAGAGAGAGAGAGAGAGAGAGAGAGAGAGAGAGAGAACGAACGAACGAACGAACGAAACTTTATTTTCCAAGGATTGAGATATTAGGCGCGCAGGCCTTTCTTACAATCTGTCCTTGCTAAGCTACTTAAGGAACACCAACCAAACAACAAAAACTAACTAATAATAAACGTCACACACACGCATACAGACACACATATACATGTACTCGTGCACATGCGCACTTTTGTACATACACACGTACGTGCGCACATAATTATCTAACAAATAAGTAGGTATGATATTTTTGTACTATCAAAAACAAGTTAGAAAACTGAACAAACAATTTGGAGGCTAGATGAAAAAAAAAAAAAAAAAAAAAAAAAAAACCCATGAGAGAGAGAGAGAGAGAGAGAGAGAGAGAGAGAGAGAGAGAGGAGAGAGAGAGAGAGAGAGAGAGAGAGAGAGAGAGAGAGAGAGAGAGAGAGAGAGAGAGAGAGAGAGAGAGAGAGAGAACAAACGGGGAGTACCCTTGGGCACGAAGTAGGCTGAGTCTAATACACAAAGCCTGCTAAACACCAACCCAAAGGCAAACTTTATATCGCCTTCAAGTTGAGGACTACCTCGGGGAAAAACGGGAGGACCCCTGGAAAAAAAAAAAACAGCATTTAGCACGGTACACAACAAGTAATAAGTCATGAAAACAAAGCAAATAATCAAATTCAGTAAGAGAATATAGGTATAAGTGGAGAGTAGGTAGTTGTGAAACCGTCTTCAAGGGTAACTAAAAAAATAAGGGGGGGGGGGGGGGGGAGAGAGACTGACTGACTGACTGACTGAAACTTTATTTATTAAGGATTGAGATATTAGGCGCACAGGCCTTTCTTCCAATCTGTCCTTGCTACATCTACTGACATATAATAACAAGCAAAGTTACATTACACTCACAAACAACATCGAAATTAATGCGAATTACGACAACACTACAAACTGCAACAATGATTTAACAAAACACACAGGTACCCATACGAAGATGTTTGCACGTGTCATAATATCCGTTTGCGGGAGCCCTCCCCAGACACTCCCACCCGGGGGGGGGGGGGGGGGGGGCACACCACAAATATACTTTCACTCAAATGAGAGAGAGAGAGAGAGAGAGAGAGAGAGAGAGAGAGAGAGAGAGAGAGAGAGAGAGAGAGAGAGAGAGAGAGAGAGAGAGAGAGATGGGGCGGGGGCGGGGGGGGGGGGAGGGGGGAAGGAGGAAATGGGGAAGAAGGGAAATAAATATTAATAAATTGTGTTGTACCCGTCTTTTCTAAGCGTGTTTCTTTCTCCGTTGTACTTCTTTGCCTTAAAAATAGGTTCAAGTTGCAACTCTGACAATAATCATATATACGGGAGTCCAACATTCCGGCAAACATTCAGGCCAAGCGTTTAAAATGCAAGAAAAATCTCCCCCTGGGCCCATGGGCTAAATGTACATACACGCCCCTTTGATAAAATTCCCGATTCCCCAATTAGCCAAGCAAACTTGCTGAGTGCAGTGAGCTGACCGCACGTCATTGTTACCCTTTTAATGCAGGGGTGCAGTACTCAATCACAGTGTCAATATCTGGCTATTTTTTTACTCCTCTCTGGACCCCTTTTGAACTTGACCTTTGATAGATGTCACTGAAATTGGTATGTTTAGAAAGGTTTTGCAACAATGTACCCTTTGGCCAAGTTTGAAGTTTGAGGCTTGAATAGTCTCCGAGAAAGAGTTAACGTTAAAATTTACCACAAACGATAGACGACGGACGACGTAGGCCTACAGACGACGGATGGCCCGTTACATATTCTTGCTTTTGCCATCGCACGTGAGCCCAAAAAGTGAAAGTTACATACTGCATTTACATCAGGATTTATTTCCATAACCCGTGCATCCAGTAAAATTCCACCACATAAATCGTTAACGTTAACATTAATCGTAAATTTTACGTACATAGCATCCATAAATCTCAATGAAATTCTTAAATTAGTTGCTGTCAGCATTTTATTAGTTATAGAACATGTACATTTATGTTAAAACCAAGTTTGTGAAGCTCATTCTGTCTTAACTTGGTGTCTATGTTTCGTCTGCCCGACGCTAGCTGGTCATGTACTACCTCCCCTTCTGGGAGAAAAACGAAATGTATAAATATAAAATCTTTTGCAGATTCGTATGCATGACAGTCTTGAGCAATAAATGACACATCATAAGCTTTCTACTAAAAACTTTTTTAAACAGATGTCACACAATTGGGCCATGGTTTTGAGAACTACCGCATATACTTTGAAATAATTCAAGTAGAACGGATTTTTTAAAGACTTGTCGCCTCGCACAATGTATAGCAAGCACATTAATATCAAACACACACTCATTAATATCAAACACACGCACACGTGCACGCACGCACTCACACACAGGGTACACAAACATGCATGCACACACACACACACACACGCAGCAAGAGGTGCATATACAATGTATGTACAGTTGCAGGAAGCGGGTTAAATATTGACCACTTTCGACTAACCTGAAGTGTGCTGCATTGCACACCGAAACATGTTCTGACGGTACTGCTTTGAGTATGTCGCTGTCGGAAACATGTTCTGACGGCACTGCTTTGAGTATGTCGCTGTCGGAAACATGTTCGGACGGTACTGCTTTGAGTATGTCGCTGTCGGAAACATGTTCGGACGGCGCTGCTTTAAGTATGTCGCTGTCGGAAACATGTTCTGACGGTACTGCTTTGAATATGTCGCTGTCGGAAACATGTTCTGACGGTACTGCTTTGAGTATGTCGCTGTCGGAAACAAGTTATGACGGCACTGCTTTGAGTATGTCGCTGTCACCTCTTAACCCATTCAGCCCTGACGCACTACTGCAGGAGATGGGTCGACCATGATAATTCAAAGGTAGTGCCAGATTAGTTTGGCGCCTTTCGGCTTTTGAAGTTGAGATTGAGAAAGGATTGCAAAGTCAGCAAGCATGTCACTCCCTGGTGCAAATGGGAAAATAAGTAACGCCAAGTTGATCTGGCACTACGCTTGAATTTCCGTGGTCGTTCCATCTCCTGCAACAGGTAAATAGTCGTTAGACGACGCCTCCAAAATTTGGGAAATACGTGCGCCGGGCTGAGTGAGTTAACCCATTCAGCCCGGACACACCACAGCAAGACATGGCTTAAAATCAATAAAGATTTTAGAAAACAGTCAGCACACACACACGCTGTCCATATACCAATAAAAAGTAACATTTATTTTATTGTTAGATAAGACCTTGGGTTATACGCAAGCCTGCATAGCAAACATGTTTTATCTTTAATCAAGCGAAACGGCTGACGTTTGTGCATCTGAATTTGAGATATTTCGAGCAATGCCGCACTTTTACTTTTTTTGCCTGGAGCGGGTTGCGTTAACCCCTGCCCTGCCAACGCACGCACTTGGTGTTTCTGAGACATGTGTTCGCAGTACGACCAAAAGCCACAACTGTCTCAACAACAAAAAACGTGCATACAAAATGGCCTCAGCAAGAGGCATAGATCTTCATGAGCCCCCGCAGTCGCGGGGGCTCATGAGGATCTATGCCTCTTGCAGTTAGATCTCCAGATGGGTGAGAGCTGCAAGATGCGCAGATCCTCATGAGCATCCGCGTGTGCGTGGGCTCATGCCGACCTGTACCTCTTGCATGTCTTTGTTTTGCGGCTTGTGTACCGTCAGCCAAGGGGTTACAATTTTATTTGCCTCCACAAATAATTTACATTTCAGTGCACTCGTTGGCTGCTTTATGCAATCAGATATGCAGATGTATCGCATGGAGAGTTGGGGCTATTTATGGATCACAGGAAATGCGCAAAACAAATTAAACTCAGTATCGAGATCACTGTTATTGAAGCTTTGTATCGAACGCTCAGGGAAAACGCCCTCAACATCTAGACCCGATCGTGCCTGGGAGGCATGTCAAATGCAAAGAAAATCCCAGCAATAAAGGAGCCACGTTTAGAAAAGGGCAACTACAAAACAATTTATTAATTTGCTTGAGTTCAAACCTTTTTTTTTTCCTTTTCAAAATGAACGTTTAAACAAGTGCAGATTGCTCTGCTTATCGTTTCATGATGAGATGCCATTACCTTCTCGTGGCACAGATTCTCATCAACGCCTTCATGGTGCTGGGGTTATGTAAATCTGTGTCTCTTGCTGATTCGATTTACCTCTATGCTCGTCTGTTCGGGAGGCCTGCATTGGGTTCACAGTCTAGAAGGCGGATATGTCACAATCTGTTAAACTTATCCCTTTCACTGGCGAGAAAACGTTAACACAATCTATCTGCAAGAGACATAGATCCTCATGAGCCCCCGCAAATGCGGGGGCTCATGAGGATCTATGCCTCGTGCTGAGACCAATTTGCATCCATGTTTCTCGGACGGTCTTGGCGTTTGGGTGTGGAATGAAGCAAGATTTCAGAAACTACAAAAATGCACGCACATTGACAGGTAGGGTTACGGGACACGCAGCACAACATTCCTCCATAATCATGATCGCCATCACGACTGTGCATTTCATCTTTAGACATGATTAATACGCAAGAATGCATTTAATTAAACCAGACCCGAGCACACCCGCGCAACGTCGACAACGTCCCGAGAATAATGACAGCGTCGCGTCGTTTGAGGTTGTTGCTGTTATTCTCCGCGTTATGTAGCGCCCTCTACTTTCTCAGGCAAGCAGCACCGCCCTCAAAGAAGTGCCTGGGAGTTCCATCTTCCGTTAACGTCACGTCCACAGCTTTTGACGTCAACTTCCGGTGAGCGATTACCTCCAATGCCAAAGACAATATCTCCTCGTTTAAGTCCCGCCGTGAGATGGCCTTAGTTGACTGCTCGGTGTTAAACCCAAATAACTAACTACGCGTTTAAGTCCATTCTATATAAAATTATAGAAGGGACTTTTTAAGATGGGTCGCGGTGGGGCGAATTTAATAGCATGTCCATGATATCAAAGGCGGGCATGCCTAAACCAATGACAACTGAATTAACAAGATTAAAAATACGTCAAGTCTAGTTACGCTAACCTCGCTGCTAAACGTACATTTGGCGCGAAGCGCCGTTTGTGCGTATGTATGTATGTATGTATGTATGTATGTGCGTGCGTGTGTGTGTGTGTGTGTGTGTGTGTGTGTGTGTGTGTGTGTGTGTGTGTGTGTGTGTGTGTGTGTGTGTGTGTGTGTGTGTGTGTGTGTAAACAAGAGAATCGCCGACAATTATGTACACACAAACTTGAAACTTGGCGAAATGCTTTATTAATGAGGTGGCTAAGAGAGCTTCCGAGCATATAAGAATAAGAATAAGAATAAGAGTACTTTATTATCTCGAAAAGAGAAATTCGCTTGTGGTACATTTATCAGTAACAAATAGTACAAACAAGACATAAAAACATTATAGCATAATTATGAACATTTTCTCCCTGCACTTGCACAGCTACAAATTCCAAATGGATATAAAGTAAACACTACAAAATCTTTACACATAACTCTTACACATCTCACACAAACATCTTTTATGGACTGAACTAAGCGGCACTTATACATTCACACCCACCTCTACATATGCATACATAATACGCGTGTTTCAACCTAGTCCTAACCCTCACTACTTATTATACAAACATCTCAGTACATTATTACACATTATTACACAAGCTGCATAATTAAAGTCTACCGTAGTAAAATAATTAGTGGGTAAACACTCAGTAACAACAATCCCAGTATGTCCATGTTCACCACCAAATGAAACGCAATATAATCACTTCTCTAAAATCAACAAGCTCCATTACTACTGATTGCACAGGTAAAGGGGGATAGGGGGAGGAGTTAGGTTTGGGTATGCGTGGATGTACCTACAGATTGCTTAGAGTGATGGATTTGGGGATGAAACTGTGCTGTAGTCTAAGTGTTCTAGCTTTGTGCGTGCGGAGTCTGCGGCCAGAGGGGAGGAGTTCATAGAGGTGGGCAAGGACATGGGATCTGTCTGAAGCTATCCGCCTACCCTTTCTCACCACACGCTGTTCATACAGGGACTCCACACTGTTTTGCTTACTGCCAGTCACTTTGCTGCAGATGTTTACCATTCGTGCCAGGGTGTTCTTGTTCTTCACACTCAGACCTCCATACCAGCACACAGAACCGAAAGTGATGACAGACTCAATAAAAGAGCAGTAAAAAGTTTGAAGGACAGAGGGGTTCACATTCAGCTTCCTGAGTTTCTGGAGGCAGTAGATGCGTGACTGACATTTCTTGTGTATGAGGGAGGTGTTTGCGTTAAAGGACAACTTATCATCTATGACTGTTCCAAGATACCTATACTCAGTCACACGCTCAACAGACACATCATCGATCATCAGAACAGGGACAGGGGCAGGGTTTCTTCGAAAGTCTATCAGTAGTTCCTTGGTCTTACTCACATTTAGGTCTAGAAAATTATCTTTACACCAAACACTAAAACGTTCTACTTCTGCGAAGTAAGTCGCATCATTATTGGAGAGATCTTCTAAGGCAGTGTCATCCGAGTATTTTATAAGAAGGGTAGAGTCAGTGCCACTACAATCGTTAGTGTACAGTGTGAGCAGCACAGGGGAGAGAACTGTACCTTGAGGGGCGCCTATGGAAGTGGACCTAAGGGATGAGAGAGCTGTTTGAAAGCGAACTGACTGGGTCCTATTTACAAGGAAGTTGACAATCCATAGGATAAGCCTTGGCGTTACATTGTAACAGAGAAGTTTTTGAGCTATGAGATAGGGTTGTATAGTGTTGAAGGCTGAAGAAAAGTCTATAAAAAGAATGCGTACAAAAGAGCCAGGTTTTTCTAAATGTGTGTATGCATGGTGCAGGAGTGTGAGTGTGGCGTCGTCTGTACATCTGTTTTGCTTGTATGCAAACTGGAAAGGATCTTGATAGGGCTTGACCTGATCGAGCAGTCTAGAAAGGACAACACGCTCAAAGCACTTCATTACTATAGAGGTGAGAGCTACAGTGCGATAGTCATTGAGTGTCTTGGGCTTGTTGTTCTTGGGGACAGGGCAGACTGTAGATGTTTTCCAGAGCCTAGGTACAGTGCAATCCTTCAGAGACCAGCTAAACAAACGGCTATAAACAACAGACAATTGACTGGCACATACTCTCAAAACCCTACCGCAAATATTATCAGGGCCTACTGCTTTCTTAACATTCAGTTGCTAAAAAGCTTCTCAACCGCCTTGCCATGGATCTCAAAGTCTTCATCAACATTGCCTGCCACATTTACTTCAAGCTGGGAAATCATGTTATCTAAATCATCCTTCAGATCATCTTTCTCAAATCTACAATAGAACTCATTCAGTTTTTCAGAAAATTCAGTTTGTTCTTTCATTGGCATGCTACTGCTACTGAATTTTGATTTATTGTGGCCTGATAAAGTTTTAAGTCCTTTCCATGCATCTGCTAAGCTACCTGATTCAAACTGTGACTCTACTTTCTCTTTATACTTTTTCTTAGCGTCTAAAATCTGCTTCCTCAATTTATTCTGTACTGCTTTCCTTTCTACTCTGTCTCCAGTCTGAAATGCAACTTTTTTTCTCATTCAGTGTGGCTTTGAGAGACTTAGAAATCCATGGTTTGTTGTTGGGATACAATTTCACTGTCTTAGATGGGATAATCATATCTTTACAGAAATTCACATAGTCAGAAGTTACTTCAGTAGCTTCGTCTACACTGGCACTAGAATCAAGAAACACGTCCCAATCTGTACACTCAAAACACTGTTCTACACTATCCTTAGACCACACCTTAACTAACTTCTTCACTATGGGCTCTGTCTGGATTTTGGGTTTGTATGCTGGGACAAGAAACACAGTATTGTGGTCAGAGTTACCTACGGGAGGGAGGACGAACGATCGGTATGCATTGGGGACGTTTCCATACACTAAATCTAACGTCTTGTTCTTGCGAGTGGGGACAGTCACGTACTGGTGAAAAGTCGGTAAGCTCGTGCGTAAGTCACAGTCGTTAAGTCACCTGCAATAAAGTTGGGGGCGTCAGGGGAGATAAGCTGTAACTCTCTAATCACATCTGCTATCTGGGCTATATTGTATATCTGCTATATTGTAATTGAATGTATCATTGAAGACATAACCAACCGTTTATTAGTCTTCGGTTGACCCAGATTAGAGTCCGTTATTTTTGTCATATTATTTACTTGAAATTTTGGATATAGCTAGTTGTGAGAAAGACATCGGACGAGTCCGTTAACCAGCTTTTTAACCTTTCAACTTCTTCAGTAAAAATTAATTCTTTTCAGGCTAAAATTAAAACAGTAAAAGACCTTGACTTCAACAGAAAATCAGACAGTGAGGGTGACGTAAAAGAAGCAACTCCGTCACCACGCAAACATTGACATAATACTCTAAATAT
>BTPG01000003.1:13435310-13510310 GCA_036245525.1 Semisulcospira habei
CATCTCCACCCTTCCAAGCGTCCGTCCGTCCATCCATCCCCACCCGTCTAAGCGTCCGTCCGTCCATCCATCCAACCATCCATCCGTCCGTCTGTCCATCCGTCCGTCTGTCCATCCATCCATCCATCAATCCATCTACGGACCGTCCGTCCATCCGTCCGTCCACCCGCCCGTCGGCCCGTCCGTCCGTCCGTCTAACCCAACCCATCCACCCGTTTGTTTGTCATTGCCAACACAGCTGTTTCCTTCTCTCTAATTATGCCTTGCGCCTGGTTTAAACAGGCAAAATCTTACATCGGACCCCATCTGGAGGAGATAAGACGATTCTGACAGCTCAAGTGTAATGTTTGATTAGCGTTGAGACTGAGGAGTCTGAAATCTAATCAAGCACGGCCCTTGGTCTATCGTGAGTGTGTGTGTGAATGTGAGTGCGTGCTTGTGTATGTGTGTATCTGAATTGTGCGTGCGTGCGTGCTGGTGTGTGTGTACATTGCTCGGAAAGAGTTATGTATTAGACCATTGTACTGTTTGTGATTATGTGTATGGATAGTCTGTAGTTTAGATGTAGCACCAGCAAGTTTGAAAATTTGTTGTAAACACAAGCTTTTACCGGTGTAAAATAAAAGTTAATTGTTTATTGTTCATTGTTCATTGTTCATTGTATTATTACATTTATCACGACTCGTCTCAGTCGTTTTGCTGTCGTTTCAAGAAGAGTGACTGAAACTATATCCGAAAAAGTACATCATACAAAGGAACGTTTCTTTTTTATCACTTTGGCTGTCGGTAGACTTTTTTGGCGCGATTATTCCTGCAGGACGTCAAGGTGTTGTTTATCCTGCAGGACGTCAGGGTGTTGTTATTCCTGCATGAATAATCGCGACAACAGCCGCTACTGACAGCAGAAGGGTTAATTTGTAACACACTGTCTCTCTTTAAGACCGAAGTTTAAAGTTCCTTATTTCTTTCTGTATTTCAAAGGTTCAAATCTTGTTCCTGCTCGGTCGATCCAACCCTTTTGGGAAACAGAACAACGCTACCCATGTACAGAAAAGGCTGGAGCTGGAACATGCCGTGTACAAAGACACAGTACAGGGCGATTTTCTGGATACCTACCACAACCTGTCACTAAAAGGGGTCATGGGTTTTCATTGGGTGACCCATTTCTGTCCGCACGCGCGCCTCGTTTTAAAACTGGACGATGACGTATTTGTGGATGCATTCAAATTAAGAGTGTCATCCTTCCCCCTTTTCTCTAGTCATAAAAGAGCGATATTCTGCAACGTGAATTTCAACGGATCAATGCCGATTATGAGGAGTGGGAAATGGATGGTTGAGAACTCGGTATTTCATAATCAGACGATGTATCCTTATGCCTACTGTAGTGGGATGGGGATTGTTATATCAGGGGACTTAATCCCTGATCTATACATAGCTGCGCACTTCACTCCCCTATTTTGGATCGACGATTTGTATTTGTTTGGAATTTTGCCTGCCATGGTTGGCAATATCACCATGCACAATATTGGCTCACACATGACACTGAAGGCGAGCAAGACCATCAAGTGTGTGAAGAAACAAGGCATACAGTGTGACATGCTTATGACTTTAACCAACCCCCAACAATTTAGCACACTGTGGGAATATAGTTACAAGACTTTGAATGACGTCGCTAAAGAATATCCCACCGTCCAGCTGAAATAAACAAAAATCCAGTCTCCGTCAACGAGACGAATTTTTGGGAAAACAAACTTTTAAATTATAAACCATTTAACTCATTCAGCACGACGCAGGTATTTCCCAAATTTGGAGAAGTCAACTAATGACTATGCACCAGTTGCAGGAGATGGATCAACCATGATGATTCAAGGGCGGTGCCAGATTAGCTTGGCGCCGACGGGCGCCAAGCTAATCTGGCACCACCCTTGAATTATCATTATCGACCCATCTCCTGCTGTAGTGAGACAGGGCTGAATGGGTTAACCCCGCCGCCGTATATCCCAAATTTCGGAGCGTGTACGGCAAGGCCCCCGTTGCCTGAGATGAATCGACCATGATAATTCAAGGGTAGTGCCAGATTAGCTTGGCGCCAAACTCAATCTGGCTCTACCCTTGAATTATCATGGTCGATTCATTTTCCCATGCTGTCAGTGCGTCGAGGTAAAAAACTGGGTTAAATAATGATGGAAGAAGGGAGTGAGCGTGTAAGCTTGAAGTATGGATGGATGGATGGATGGATGGATGGATGGATGGACGGACGGACGGACGGACGGATGGATGGATGGATGGATGGATGGATGGATGGATGGATGGATGGATGGATGGATGGATGGATGGATGGATGGATGGATGGATGGATGGACGGACGAATGGGTGGATGAATGGTATGTATCAGCGTGCAGTCCCGTGTACCCCACCCCAGATCTCCGCTTTTCCTCTGCACGTCCTCAATTTTTTTTTTTAATTTTCGCTGGCACCCCAATATGAAAATTGTGCTTTGTTATCTTCAGCTGGACAATGCACATATCAAGTATATTATGTAGCAGAAGCGACTGCGAGGCTTTTGAGCACGTGAACGCAGGTGTAGGTGGTATGGAGAATTGTATTTCAGTTTCAATTTTATTTTTTCACTTTTCACCTCATGTGCACACTTGATATTTGTACTATACCTCAGTAGTAAGAGTCTGCAGACATCCACTGTGATATCATCATCTGCTGTTATCACAATCTCCTTCACGGTCATTCTGCCCTAAGAGACGGCCTTAGTTGCCTACTCTGTGGTAACCCTTTGCGTGTCGGTAGCGGTTTTAGTCGCGATGATTCATGCAGGAAGGTATGGGTGTGTTCCTTTAGGGAGGTATGGGTTGTGTTCCTGTTGGAAGGTATGGGTTGTGTTCCTGTAGGAAGGTATGGGTTGTGTTCCTGTAGGAAGGTATGGGTTGTGTTCCTGTAGGAAGGTATCTGTTCCTGTAGGAAGGTATGGGTTGTGTTCCTGTAGGAAGGTACGGGTTGTGTTCCTGTAGGAAGGTATGGGTTGTGTTCCTGCAGGAATCATCGCGACTAAAACCGCTACCGACACGCGAAAGGAAAAACCAAAATACCAATCTAACTCGTAAATAACTGTTCCGTACACTGAGCGATTGACAAACTACCAGAGTGAGGACCAATTTCAAAGTTAACATTACTTTGAAACACAGGCGCGTGATGGTTGTTGTGTGTTTTTGATCCTAACACCACGGTTAGTAGCAAATAGTAATAATTACTGTGCTTTGAAATCAGTATTACTCTCTCTCTCTCTCTCTCTCTAATTCTAACTACTAATTACTAATTCTCCAATTCCATTTTTTTNCTAACTACTAATTACTAATTCTCCAATTCCATTTTTTTCCTTTCATTAATTCACCTATTGTGGTTTTTTCCCGTAGTTTTTCTTCCTCCTCCTCTTCTTCTTCTTCTTATTATTATTATTATTATTATTGTTTTTGTTATTATTTGCATGCTCTGTTTATTTTCCTGTTATTTTGTTTGTTTACAGGACAGCTTGTAAGACAGGCATTGCGTTGCCTAATAGCTTTATCCTGAATAAATATAGATTCATCATCATCATCATCATCATCTCTCTCTCTCTCTCTCAATCTCTTTCGCACTCCCTCTCACTCCCTCTTTCTCTCTCTCTCTCTCTCTCTCTCTCTCTCTCTCTCTCTCTCTCTCTCTCTCTCTCTCTCTCTCTCTCTCCCTCTCTCTCTCTCTTCCAACTTTTTTTTCCAATGAGGGCAAGGTAATTCCAATCCCTAAATCAAAACATCTTGAAGATGTCAATAACTACCGTCCTATCTCACTTTTGTCGGCCCTGTCAAAGCCCCTTGAAAAACACATACAAAAGCACCTCCTCGATTTTCTAGAAAATGGCAATATAATGAATCAGTCCGGCTTTAGACCGAAACACTCATGTCAGTCAGCACTGACACATTATAGACAGCTGGCTGGAATCAATAAATAAAAACCTGATGTCTTGAGCTGTTTTCTTAGACCTGCAAAAAGCATTTGATTTTGTCGACCATGACATTCTCTTAAAGAAGCTAGCAGCATGCCATATAAGTGAAACCGCCATAGCATTCTTTAGATCATACCTAAAAGACAGAAAACAAAAGGTATGTTCCCATGGAAAATACTCTAACAAAGACAAGTTAACTACGGTGTCCCCCAAGGGTCGATCTTGGGGCCTCTTATATTTACCGCATTCATTAATGATTTGCCTTTACACATTACTAACACTGATGTCAACTGCAACCTGTTTGCGGACGATACGAGCCTCCATGTTTCCGGTTTTTTAAAAAAAGCTGACATTAACCTTAGCTTACAGAGTAGTCTCAGCGAGGTTTTCGACTGGTGCAGAGTGAATCATATTTTTCTTCATCCATGAAAATCAAAGAGTATTTTAATTACTACACGACAAAAACACTAACCCCGACCACAGCCGTTACATTTAAAACTGAACGCTAAACCGATAGAACAAGTCACAGAGCGTAAATTCTTGAGAATAAACGTTGACGAACTATATTTTGGGAGACGCATATAATTACAGTCTGTAAAACCATTGCTAAAAACTTGTTTCTGCTGTCCCAGCTTAGACAAGTAACGGATACACATACTCGTAAACTGTTTTTTCATCCCCATATCAAGTCTCACGTTGATTATGTCTCCACAGTGTGGGACGGTTGTAGTGATGTTCACATGAACAGGTTAAACTCTTTACATAAAAGAGCTGTCAAAATGATAGATATGCGGCCTGCTCTTACCACAGACAAATTTAGACATCTAAACATTCTCGGCCTACATCAACAACTTAGTTTCAACAAATGCATCCTCATGCACTCGATATTAAATAACACGACACTGCAGTATCTAACCACCAAATGTATGCCTCAGCAAGAACGGGAACGGACCTCAACGAACAATACTTTACCCCTACGTCTGCCTAGAATTGACCTCTTTAAAATTAGTTATAATTTTCTGGAACTTTTGTATGGAACACTATTCCTGCACATTTGAAGACTATAGCCTCGCTTGGAATCTTTAAAACGAAACTTTTCGATTACCTGATGCGCCAAACATAACATCAATGAGCATTGATTTAAACAAACCCTGATGGTTAATATTTTCATGTACCACGTGCATTTATGTATAGTGTTTGTGTGTGTGTATGTGTGTGTGTGTGTGTGTGTGTGTGTGTGTGTGTGGTGTATGTATGTGTGTGTGTGTGTGTGTGTGTGTGTGTGTGTGTGTGTACGTGTGTGTGTGTGTGTGGTATAAGATGAATGTTGAGTGTTACTATCATTCTGTATATTTATTTTTTAAATGTTATTATTATTTTGTTTCTATTTTCTTTTAAATTATTGTTGCATGAAATAATGTGTGTAAATTTAATGTCTTTATTATTTTTGTTAACCTATTTTATGTTGTAGATGTTAGCAACGGCAAGTTTGTAAAATGACGATTGTTTCTGTCAAAACATTTTAACCGTTGATAAATAAAGTTTCCTCATCATCATGTGCGTATGTATGTATGTGTGATTGTGTGTGTGTGTTTGTGTGTGTGTGTGTGTGTGTGTGTGTGTGTGTGTGTGTGTGTGTGTGTGTGTGTGTGTGTGCGTGAATGCTTGTAAACAAAGGAATGCCCGATATTGCTGTACGCACAAGCTTGAAACTTAGCGAAATACTTTATTCAAGGAGTGGCTAAGAGAGCCTCCGAGCATATTGTAACTGGATATCTCTTTGAAGACATAAAAGACCGTTTATAGAAAGAAAGTCGGTTGAGCCAGATTTGAGTCCGTAATTTTTGTTATATTTACTTGAAATAATATATAGCTAGCTGGAGAAAGACATTGGATGAGTTCGTTAGCCAGCTTAGTACCCTTTCAACTTCTTCAGTAAAATATTAATTCTTTTCAGAAAAAAATTAAAACAGTAAAAGTAAACTTGACATCTGGAGTAAGTCAGACAGTGGCGGTGACGTAAAAGAAGCAACTCCGTCACCACGCAGACATACTCTAAATAAGACGTAATTCTCTCTCTCGCTCCCTCTGTCTCTCTCAACACATATGCGCGCATCTCCAAGAGGCATAGATCATCATGCGCCCAGAAGGCGCATGAACATCTATGCCTCCTGAGAATGTTTGGAGCACACGCACACGCATACACACACATCGAGGCGCTTTCAGAAGAGCATGCAGGGTTACTTAGTATAGCATGTAGCTAGCAACAGTCAGCCTGATTTCACACAAAATATATCATGACTGAAATTGTACCGTGAAATTCTAGTTCTGTCACCATTTTCTCAAGTCTTGAAGCGAAAGCGAAACTCATATCACGTTAAATACAAAATTACGTAAAAAACAAAATATAACTCATGACAAATGACGTTTGACAAACCAATGACGCGATTGCACTACGCGCCCATTATAGAGTTCACTATGGCGCATTGGACCATCTGCGAGGCTTTTTCAAAAGGAGATATTTCAACATCAGAATCAAGTCAAAGACAAAAGGTAGAGACCCTTGACAGAGAAAAAGGCTCTCATATAAAAGGGACTTTGTGGGTTATGGTTCATCCCATCTTGTTTTGTTTGTTTGTTTGTTTGTTGTTTTTGTTTTTGCAACACAGAATACTTTCACAATAAGGGACGATAGGCGGGAGAGGTGCCCCGGGTGGCGGGGGGGGGGGGGGGGGGGGGGGGGGGGGGGGGGGTAGGGGGGAGGGGGGAGAGTAGAGGGGGGAGGGGTACGGCTTCGGGTAGGGTTGGGTAAAGGGGAGGTGCGGGGGTCGGGGGAGAGGAGGCGGGAGGTCGGGTGGAGGTCTTCAGTACTTTTGGGTATATCCGGGTTTCTGCTGCAAGTTGAAGGAAACCTTTCCATAACAGTATCTGCCAAACAACAGGTCCTCTGTACTGCAGCGACACTTTTGCATAGAGCTAACACAGCTCAAACAAAGCTTGGTACTGGCTGTTGGAGATTATATTTATTTGACCCAAGGGGCCCCAGAGGTTATGCACGTAAGGGTAGTCTATCCCCTTCACACACAGATTATGTTTTTGAAATCATTTAGGTGAACGTTAAAATCCCAAGCCGTCAAAGAACCTTGGGTACAAAGTGGTCTTAACAAGAGGTATAGATCATCATGAGCCCCCGCAAATGCGGGGGCTCATAAGGATCTATACCTCTTGCAGTTGGACGGTGGTCACATTTTCCAGAAGCTGAAGTGGTTATCTCTTGTTGCTATGTATTTTCAGCTGCCGTACTGCTGACCATGGCTTGCCTGTGTACCTTCACCGGCGGTTACGTCAGCAAGAGGTTAACGATGAAGGGGGAGGGGGGGGGGAGGGTGTCTAGCCAGCCTCAAGTTCGCGTGTGTCGTTCAGTGTCTATCTGTCGATGCCACCGGGCTAGGACTCGTGTTCAGCTGCCAGCAGCCCGCCTGTACAACAGCCCGGGGTAAGTGACAGATTGAACGATACTTATGCCTCATGTGAGTTGATTCAATTCAATTTTAACAAAATAAGGCGTTGGACGTGGCGGATACGTGAACATGCAGCAGCTCCCAGAATTCAGTCTTTAACATATTGCAGACGTGCTGCTTTCGGATCCGCGGAGTTAACTCCAGTACGCCTGTTTAGCTCAATGCCCCAAGAATGGAGCGGACACCGTAGACGGCTGGGAGAATCACTCGACATCCAATGCGCAAAAGGCCATCGGGTCGACGCCGGCCGCCGTTGGCCGCGCACAGCCGTGCGCGGGCCAACGGCGGCCAACGTCGACCCGATGGCCTTTTGCGCGCTGGGAAGGTGGAGAGGGCCGAAGAGACACGTTATTCTCCACATCGAACATGTGCGCTAACACATGTATATTTTTCCTACTGTATATATTTATTGCACAACAAAGTATATTCAGACTTTGAATTCCAATGTTCCAGACCCCGTCCTATAGCTCATGACGCCGTGTTTGGTTGCTGTGACAACTGCGCCTGCGACGACGACGACTTCTTCCCCATCTGCGCTGACGACGGCCGGACGTTTTTCTCGCCCGGTCACGCCGGGTGTCCTGGCGCAGAACGCAACGTAAGGGGCATCTGAACCACGCTGACACTTCAGTTCTGACAAACCTAATTTGTAAGCTGGTGTGTCGATTGTGGTCCACACGGTGTGAAGCCGTTAGGCCAAGAGTCACAAACCAGCACGTGTGAATACTATTGGTCTTAGCTTTGCAAATTGAACTCGCGAGATTACGAGATTAACGGGATACAATACAATGAAGTAGCAACAGAAGCTGTCTGGAAATCAGAAATGGGTCGCAGTTGCAGGAGGTTCGACGAAACAGGGGATTATCCCATTCAGGCCCGACGCACTTCAGCAGGAGATGGATCGACCATTATAATTCAAGGGTAGTGCCAGATTAGCTTGGCGCCTGTCGGCGCCAAGCTAATCTGGCACTGCCCTTGAATTATCATGGTCGGTCCATCTCCTGCAACAGGTGCATAGTCGTTAGACGACGCCTCCAAAATGTGTGAAATACGTGCGCCGGGCTGAATGAGTTAAAAGCCCGGACGAACACGCGATTTCATCCGCTGTTTTTCGCCAAAACACGCGCAGTTTTGACCTCCATCATTCACGAGTTTTAAAAATTGCTCCACCACAGATTATAGAACCGCCAGAGGGCGCAAATTGCGTCTTTGAAACCTGTGTAAATTCAACGCCCAAAATTTCCCAGCAATTTTAAGGAAGACGGATACAAAGTGGTTTCAGCTAGAGGTATAGATCCTCATGAGCCCCCCAAATGCGGGGGCTCACGAGGATCTATACCTTTTGCAGTTGGGTGATGCTCTATTTTTCGAAGCAGTGAACGAGAAAATGAAAACGCAAAAGAGACCCCCCCCCTCCCACTCCCACCCACCCCCTTTCCCGTCTCCCCCCCCCCCCACCCCCACCCCCAATCTCCCAACATCCCTCGACTGCCACAACCGCCCCCCTCCTCCTTCCCCCCTCCCGTATCTTGACTGATAAACAATGACATATTTACGATTCCAAAACCAGTCGCACTCATAACCTGGACTAATCAAGTCGATTCTTGAAAACAATTGCCTGTATGCAAACACCAATTATTGGTGGGGCGGTGTGTGTACCAAGGGAAATAACTAAGTGCTGGGCAAATCTTGAAACAAACAGTGAGGTCCCCTGAGATCCATCCGACGGCATCTAATCGTCAGCCGCCCAGAAAAAAAAAGAAAAAAAGAATTAGCATCAACGCGCTCAGTGTCGAGAAATTCTGAACACCAGTCAACTGCAAGAGGTACAGATCCTCATGAGCCCGCCGCAGTAACTGCGGCGGGCTCATGAGGATCTATGCCTCTTGCTGAAAACACCTTGAATCAACCTTTCTGGGACAGCGAGGCTTTTTTTTTTAGTGTTGAATGATCGAAGATAACAGAAACACAGTCTTCGTCATCCGACACTGAACGGGTTAAGCACGAGACTGTAGTGCACATCCGTATCAGGAGAATGTTTCATGTCTTGCATTGAATTGCCATGTCTTCTACGCAACCCAAGCAACGAATCAATGAATCAATGAATCTGAATTTTAGAACGGTGAAGATATTAACACAGTTAGTGACTATTTCATTGTTTGTACCTGCCGTTGCTACAACTACGATTAACTAAGTACAAAATATTAATAAAACAGGGACATCAAAGCACAATGATACAGTGATACCCAGGAGTGGGTAGCAGACAGATGCATACGCAAAACAGAAAGCGCACTGCTAAAATTGGGGATAGGTTTTTTTTATTTCTATGCACACCCAGTAATGAATGGAACATCAGCTTGAAAATGGCAAAGGAGGCTGCGAGAACATGCCGGGAACATGCCGGGAACATGCCCAAAAGTGACACCAAACATCAAGAGGCAAAGACCCTCATGAGACCCCGCAGATGCTGGGTCTCATAAGGTTCTTTGCCTCTTGCAGCGCTCATTTGCATCTATGTTCCTTGAATTCTATAGTGGTGTTTACGTTGAATGTGTCATGGTTTGAAGGAATAACTTGAGTTTGCCGGCATGGAAATGGGTTAATTGTGTTTTCCTATTCGTCCTAGACGTACACGAACTGCACGTGCATCCCAGGTCACGTGGCCACGGCCGGCACTTTCGACTATAGTTGCCCCATGTTCTACCCTTTCATCGTGTCTGTGTGCTTCAGTGCGATGTTTGGGGCGCTCTCCATCATTTCGAAACTCGTCGTCTACATCACATAGGTAATCACTTTGCAGCAAGTCCAATAAGAACTGATGAGGTGTTGAGGTGTTTGGACCCCCCCCCCCCCCTCACACACTTACACACACATTCACACGCAAACACACACACACACACACACACACACACACACACACACACACACACACACACACACACACACACGCACGCACGCACGCACGCACGCACGCACGCACACACACACACACACACACACACACACACACACACACACACACACACACACACACACACACACACACCACCCCCTCCTCTCGTGGTTTGATATTTTGGCGAGTGGTGAGAGTCTTGACACACGCGCTGTCAAGAGGATAAAATTGTCTGTGGATCTTTTGTTCTTTTTAATTTTTTTTTTTTTTTACGACAAAGGCATGATTCGCTACTTTGTTTAAGGTGTAAATACAGTCATGATTCTTGGACAAGGCATTCGTTGTCACGTGATAACTGCCAAGTCGCACGACGCACGAAAATCCGATGATACAGTCTCTGCCATTCTTGGACATATTATCGCTGTGTACTTACAGGAGTGTTAAAAAGTGGAACAGATTTCCTGTTCTGGGCGTGTCAACCTTCTCCAACTCTCTGACAATTAGGATGTGTTTTAACTTTTTTTACGCAAACAGTGGCAACCTTATTATGTTTGATATTTTAGTGTCTAATAGGCATAGTGGCAGGTAAGGAACATTGTGTGTCCGCATGTGTGGTACAAGTTTATTTTTCTCAACTTTCAATACATGAAATAACTAGAACATTGAGATTATTACAAGCGTATCAAGATGGGCGGTAATTAGGCGGAACAGTGTGCTCAACTAAAAAGTGGAAAAGTGGTGAGAGTAAAACCTTCGTGCACACCTCTCAAACTAGGCATGCCTAAATTGGAGCACTGTTTGGAGACTCTTGGAAATGTTCCTGTCATCGTCGATCCATCACCCACGGCGTGTACTTAGTTGACAGCGAAAGATTCTAACTCATGAAAAATTGACACGAAATATCTAGATAATTAGGAATCGACCATGATAATTCAAGGGTTTTGCCAGAATAGCTTGGCGCCTATAGGCGCCTAGGTATTCTGGCGCCACCCTTGAATTATCATGGTCCATCTGTCTCCTGAATTGTAAATGCAATCTTCAGAAAGGCAACTTCTATATTTGGGGAAGTAGGCCTTAGGGTACAAACGTTTAATAACAGTTTGCATTTGACATAGGCCACCATTACGTCACCAGAGGGGGAAATGGATTGACCATGATAAGGTCAAGGGTCGAGTCCGATTGGCGTGCGCCTGGGAAGGCACAAAAAAACGTTAACATTTAGGAATTAACGTCTTTTGTCCACCACGAAGGTGATTTCAAAGACGGTGCACCGAAACAAGGTCTCAACAAATTTTCACCCTAGCTGGATTCGAACCCGGGACCTTTCGGTCGCGAGTCGAACGCTCTACCACCGAGCCACCCAGCTCCCCTGGTAAGGCACCAAGCTGACGTGGCACTGTATAACTGTTTTCAACAGCGTGGGTACGGTCTTTCTGAACCTGCGAAAGTCAGTATTTTATTTAGTTGGAATCCAAGGTGTCATCTTATGAAGACAAGCAACCGCCACAGACAAAAACAGCGAGTTGTCTTGAGTCTCGTATCTTTATTGACTAAGATAGATATCTAGTCAGACCTTTATTTTGTATTGTATTTTACATTATATTATTATTATTATTATTATTATTATTATTATTATTATTATTATTATTATATATATATATATATTATTATTATTATTATTATTATTATTATTATTATTATTATAACGTTTTTGTTCAATATTTTTAATGTTATTAAATTTATTTATAACAATATTTTTTTAATATTCTAAAAACAAAAATCTTGTCAACATTTCTAGTCTTATATTTAAAATGCTATTAGAGACAGGCGTGTAAAAAAGCCTGAGTGCCTACTCTCTTCATCTTTACAAAATAAAGTTTCAGTTCACTTCGGTTCTCAATCCGATACCGAGATTTTATAGACTTTACAGTAGCATCAAGAGATGCGAAATGCATTTTGGCCTTGCGGCTGTCTGTAGCGTTTTGTGTCGAGGTGATTCCTGCAAGAATCAACTCGACACAAAACGCTACCGACAGCCGAAGGGTCCAGTGTGTGTCAGTCCAACAGAAAAAAATGAAGTATTTTCATCTTGATTCAGGCTGGATGCTTGCGCCCATTGAATTCGGCAAACTGATCGACGGCATCTGGATCCAGTGGGAGAACCCTGAGGACTCGTGCGCGGGACGTGGCGCCTGCCTTCTCTATGACAACGACGTCTTCCGCTGGAAGCTGATTGGTTACCAGACTCTCTTCCGGTTCCTGGGGTTCATGTTCACTGTTATCTCCCTTGTAACCGCCATAGTTACGGAGAAATTTGACGGCAAGGGAGAGAAATCGAGAAAGGAAAATGTTGTCACCGTGGAACTAGCCAGGATGAAATATGACAACACAAATGAGTTGTCCCAGTTTCCTCCCTTCACAATGTTAGTTTAATTGATTACTACTACTACTACTACTACTACTACTACTACTACTACTACTACTACTACTACTACTAAAAATAATAATAATAATCATAATCATAATAATAATAACGGTATTTATAATGCGCTTATCTTATAATAATTATAACTCTAAGCGCGCACTCACAACTCGCGCACGCATGTGCACGCTTTTAACAATGACTCACATAACACAAATACGTTACGACAGTCAGCTGGGGGTGGGGTGTGTGGTGGTGTTAGAGGTGCTAGAACTGTTGAAAAAGGTGAGTTGGAGGGCGGACTGGAAGTTTGATGACTTTTAACTCATTCGAGACGTTCCGCCTCCGGATACGCGACTTCAGCCGCGTATCCGGAGGTGGCACGTCTCGAATGAATTAAATGATCTCCGACGTTTGACGAATATGCCTTATTCCCATATGCGTTATCGCTTGAATTACAATGAGCGACTTAGCTCAAAGCTTCTGCCGCAGGTAGCTACGTCACAACCGACGCTAACCTCCGCATGCTCATTGGTTTCGTTGATCCCTGTCCGTGCACATTATCGTGGGCCCTCGCGACATTCTACATGACATGGGCATGTCGTGGTCTGTTCACTGACTTCTGTTTTCATCCGGTATATCGCGTAGTAGGTTTAGTTAATGCGGGTTACTGCGCTTAGCGTGTCCAGTTTCTATTGTTTTCTATGTCATCCAATACCGGCATTTGAAGGGATGTGCCTGCAAGCTGTACTATAGCGACAGGACCGAAGTCTATGCACAAGGACAGCTATCAGCTAAGACACCGAGAATACTGACTGTTGCTGCCGCAGACAAACAAAATTATTCGTGTCAAGCACCTGTGCCTCCTTGCCGGAAATAGCCCCGTTACTAGGAAAAAATAGTTCCCTGATAGTTCGTAGTTTATAACGTAATTGGTAATTTTTTTATTGGTATATTTAGTTTCCTTTTAGTTTATTTAGTTTATTGAATATTTTGTAAACTTTTTCGTTATAATTCTTGTAAATAATTTGGAAAATATAGATTAGTGCGCATTCCCGCTCGAACTCACTTGCATCTTTATGAGAGGAGGAAGGCGTTGAATGTTCAAGGAAGGCACGGAACTTGCCCGCTTGCTCTTACTACCTCATCGAGCCAACGAGTTTTACGAGTGATTTCAATAAATTCTACGATGAAATTTCAACTACGTTTATGCGTTTGGAGAGAGTGGCAGCAAGAGTAAAACTCGACCTCAACGACACCGTCTGACCTGTGGTCCTCCTTCCTGAGAACTCAACAGCCTACCTTTTTCATCATTTGACGACTGATACTTGGGCATCCTCCCAAGAACTTCGACAGTCGACCTTCATCATTTGACGACTGATACTTGGGTGTCTTCCCAAGAACTTCGACAGTCGACCTTCATCATTTGACGACTGATACTTGTGTGTCTTCCCAAGAACTTTGACAGTCGACCTTTCATCATTTGACGACTGATACTTGGGCGTCCTCCCAAGAACTTCGACAGTCGACCTTCATCATTTGACGACTGATACTTGGGTGTCTTCCCAAGAACTTCGACAGTCGACCTTCATCATTTGACGACTGATACTTGGGTGTCTTCCCAAGAACTTCGACAGTCGACCTTTCATCATTTGACGACTAATACTTGGGCATCCTCCCAAGAACTTCGACAGTCGACCTTCATCATTTGACGACTGATACTTGGGCGTCCTCCCAAGAACTTCGACAGTCGACCTTCATCATTTGACGACTGATACTTGGATGTCTTCCCAAGAACGTCGACAGTCGACCTTCATCATTTGACGACTGATACTTGGATGTCTTCCCAAGAACTTCGACAGTCGACCTTTATCATTTGACGGCTGACCTTCTTCATCATTCGATGGTTGATGCCTTTGGTTACCTCTTACAGGAACTTCGACGGCAAACCTCGTAGTGTTCCTTTTATAGTATCTTTATTAACCTTTGTCACAGACTTTTGAGTAACTTCATCGTAAAAGGCAAATAACTGAAGAAGCATCCCCTCTAGCTCATTTTGTGACAGTTCTGGATACAATTGACACACTGTTTCTTAAGATAAAGTTTTATAGTTACGTTTTATAGTAATTTTTAGTCTTAAATCAAGCCTGATTATTATTTAGATAATTTGGACTGAACAGTTAAGAGCCAGCTTCAGTATTGGAGCTTAGATTTTGTGATTTCTGGTATTTGTTTTGGTATTATCAGGTCTACAGTTTTAAGTTTATACATTTAAATTTTTTTGTTTTTTCAAAATTTATCCTTGTAAGGATGCCAAGAGCCCTTTTTGGTCTTCAGTACTCATGAGTCAGTGTAGTCAAACGCATCGTGTAGTTGAGACAGGCGTTCTGGTCGTGAAATTAGACTCACTGAAAAGGGTAGAGTTTATAAGATGGAAGTGCTTAAAAACAAGTTTGATTTTGACAGTGCAGGTTTGGTTTCGCTGTTAGAAGACACTGACAGACTGTTTCAAGGTTCTGATATAGATGTAGATGTTATGGTTGACAGACGCAGGAGTATCATCGCCAGGTTGAGTTTGCTGAGAGACACTGTGGAAAAGATGATCACCTTGGGTCATGAGGATGATCTGGACAGTAAAATGAACAACTTAGCAGATAGAGCTGTCTCAACCATGAACAAGATTATTTTGGCAACGAAGCATCTGAGTGCTCCGTCTGTGGCTACTCGTTCATCCAAGACTCAGTCAAAGTCTATGTCTTCAAGACGAGCCGCGGCTGCTGCAGACGCTGCTGCTCTTCAGGTCCAGCTGGAAGCCTTACGTCTAGAAAATAGTAGACAAGTTGAACTTGAGCGACTTCAGGCAGAAACAGGAACGCGCATAGCAGACTTGAAGAGACAAATGGAAGAAGAGAAGCTTGTGTCTAAGCTGAGGGTCGAGGAAATCAGACTGAAAGTTCTTGATGAGTTTGATGGCTACTCTAGACATTCCGATGCATCAAGCGACACGTCTCGATTCATTCAAGTCGGTGGTCAGGACTATGGAAACACTGTTGTGGAGAATCACCATGTTTTGACGGATCAGAGCTATAGAAACCATGCGAACGCTCGTGCTCAGACTGTAACAGTGGATAATCCCCACACTTTGACTAATGTTGGAACTCAACAGTTTGTCAACGCTTTGGCACAAGCAATCAACCAGAGTCGTCTCCCCATTCCCGAGCCTTCAGTCTTCATGGGCGATCCTCTGAAATATCGAGAGTGGTTGTCCTCTTTCAAGTCCCTTATAGAAAATCGAGGCATACCTGCCAACGAAAGAATTCACTACCTGAAAAGATACGTTGGGGGACCAGCAAAAGAGGCAATAAATAGGTTCTTCCTTTTGCACTCCGAGAACGCATACCAGCGAGCACGTGAAGTTCTCGAGCAGCGATTCGGCAACTCCTTCACAGTCTCAGAAGCGTTTCGGACAAAATTGGACTCTTGGCCAAAGATATCTCCGAAAGACAAGGCTGGCCTTCGCAGCCTATCTGATTTCCTGTTACAATGCAAGGTTGCAATAGATGAAGTCGAAGACCTGAAAATTCTTAATGACATCAGGGAAACAAGAAAGATTGTAGCGAAACTTCCAGAGTGGATTGGGCATCGATGGAATCGGAAGACAGCCACCTGCAAACAGAACGAAGGGAGATACCCGAACTTCAGCGAACTTGCAACTTTAGTGCTGGAGGAGTCAGAGATTGTGAATGATCCTATCCTTACCTCAGAGTTTCGCCCCCAGGTATCTTCAAGGCCAAGACAACAGAACGAACCCTCTCGACACAGAGGAACAGTCTTGAAGACAGACAACAAGGAGGTGATGCAAGTAATCTGCCACTTCTGCAAAAAGGAAAATCATACGCTTTGTGATTGTAGAGCCTTCACGAAAAAGGCATTATTAGAACAAACAGACTATATCAAAAGAGAAGGTCTTTGCTTTGGTTGCCTCAAGAAAGGGCACATGTCAAAGCAGTGCAAATCGCACAGTGAATGCAGAATTTGCAAGAAACGTCATCCGACCTGCCTACACAGGGAGAAGGCTGACACCGTATATCCACAACAGCCATCACATCAACAGTCATCTTCAACACTTGCCAAGCAGATCCAAGATAAGACCATTGATAGTGCCACAAATAGAAAGGTCGCTACCACAGCCAATAGTCTGACATCTATGGTGCTTCCTGTCTACATCTCCTCGGCACAAGACCCAGAGCATGAAGTGCTAGTGTATGCTTTACTTGACACTATGTCCGACTCTACTTTCGTGTTAGTCACAGTCGTCGAGAGCTTGAGAACCACGTCTGAGCCTGCAAGTCTTCGGGTGACAACTATCACGGATAAAGATGTAATTGTCTCATGTCGGCGGTACTCGGATCTGAGAGTTAGAGGTATGAAGTCGGACAAGAAGATTCCCTTGCCGACGACTTACACAAGAAACGATATTCCCCTTGATGAGAACCATATACCCACACCAAAGACAGCAAATCAGTGGCCTCATTTGAACAGGCTTGAAAATCTTCTGGCTCCTAAACAGGGATGCCCAGCTGGACTCCTGATAGGCTACAACTGCCCCAGAGCGCTTGCACCCCTCAGCTGCTTTGTTGGAGAAGACAGCCAGCCTTATGCAGTTGAAACAGAACTTGGATGGAGCATCGTTGGAGGCACGACCACGAGCACAGAGAGGTTTGATGCCATAGGATGTTCTCACAGACTTTTCACTCAAGATACGTTACATCCTGAAAGATTGTTGACCTATGTGCGCAAGACGCAGATCAAAGAAATCACTGCGACTGATCTGATCAAGCTCATGGAACAAGAGTTCAAAGATCAGGAAACAAGTTTGACGTCGATCTCACAGGAAGACAAGAAATTCCTAAAGATACTAGAGGAAGGCATTTACCAAAGAGAAGATGGATATTATGAAATGCCCCTTCCTTTCAGAGATGGCGACCCAACACTACCGAACAACAGACAAGCAGCCTTGAACAGAGCATTGTCATTGAAGAAGCAGTTCGACAGAAAGCCTCAGTACCTCCAGCATTACAACACCTTCATGAAGGAGATTTTAGAGCGTAGTGAAGCAGAAAAAATACCGAATGATGAAATGGATTCTTCCAGTCAGTGGTACATCCCTCATCATGGGGTATACCATCCCAAGAAGCCTGGCAAGGTTAGAGTGGTCTTCGACTGCAGTGCTCGGTATCAGGGAACCTGCCTAAATGATTACCTGCTTCAAGGCCCAGATCTCATTAACTCGTTGACTGGAGTCCTATGCAGATTCAGACAGGGACCTATCGCAGTGACCTGTGATATAGAAAAAATGTACCATCAATTTAGCATCTCTCGACGGCATCAGAATTACCTGCGATTCCTGTGGTGGGAAAACGGTGACATCTCTCGACCTCCAACTGATTATCGCATGAAGGTTCACTTGTTCGGTGCCACGTCATCACCTGGATGCGCCAATTTTGGATTGAAACAATTGGCGATGGATCATAAGCATCTGGGCGAAGAGGCTGCAGATTTCATCATGAGAAACTTTTATGTAGATGACGGTTTAAAGGGAGAGCGCTCAGCTCAGGCAGCCACCAACTTGATCCAGTCAGCAAGAGAGATTTGTGCACAAGGCAATCTGCGACTACACAAAATCACATCAAACTGCGCAGAAGTTGTGGCACAGTTCCCAGAGTCTGAGCGTGGACCTGCCGCACTCGCAAGTCTGGATCATGAAGACACCACAGTTGAAAAGGCTTTGGGTCTACAGTGGAGCATTGAGTCGGACAGTTTTTGTTTCAAGCTCAATCTGAAGGACAATCCGCTGACGCGTCGTGGAATTTTGGCTACCGTTCCATCAATCTATGATCCACTGGGTCTGATTTCACCGGTCATTCTCATCGGCAGGCAAATCCTGCAGTCTATGTGTAAAGAAAATCTCAGCTGGGATCATCCTCTTCCAGAGAATCTTCTTCCACATTGGAAAAGGTGGAAGGGAGATTTGGAAAACCTGAGAGACGTTAAAATACCAAGATGCTATCAGCCGGAAGGTTTCGGTACTCCGACCAACATTCAGCTGCATCACTTTTCAGACGCCTCACTTTCTGGGTACGGCCAGTGTTATACTTGCGTCTTGAAAATGAAGGCAAAGTTCACTGCTCCCTCGTAATGGCAAAAGCAAGAGTCGCTCCCCTGAAGGCAACAACGGTTCCAAGACTCGAACTTCAGGCAGCTGTGCTTTCAGCCAACGCAGCTAAGTTTCTCAGCACAGAACTGGACCACAAGAACATCACACATCATTTTTGGATTGACTCCAAGGTTGTCCTCGGCTACATCAAGAATGAAACTGCAAGATACCACATGTACGTGGCCAACAGGGTGGAGCAGATTCGTCAAGCTTCACAGCCCCATCAGTGGCACTATGTGTCGACTTCTGAAAATCCAGCGGATCATGCATCTCGCGGACTCTGTGTGAAGGAGATCTCAGCGTCAAACTGGTTCACAGGCCCAGCCTTCCTCTGGAAATGGGAGATCATCCCTGATGACACGTACACAGAGATATCACTTCAAGATGCAGAAGTGAAGTCTGCGACAGTCTTCAGCGTTCAGCTGTCAGGCTTTACCAGCTTTGAGGATAGAGTCATCAGATTCTCCAGTTTTAAGACTACAATTACAGCAGTCGCTGCAATAGTCAAGTGGTGTCGGCGAAAACAGAAGATCTCAGATATAGAAGCCAAACACAGATTGCAGAGATAAATCTCATAAGAGCTATTCAGAGATAAGCTTTTGGATATGTTCCTGATATCAGATCAAACTCCAACCCTTTGAAAGATCTGGACCCGTTTGTAGATGGCCAGGGCTTGTTACGGGTGGGAGGACGACTCCGGAAGACTGAGATGCATAGCATGAGGCACCCACTGATACTTCCTAAGAGTCACCTTTCACACCTCATCGCATTGGATCACCATCAGAAAACAGCTCATCAGGGCAGAAATCTGACCATGAATGCGATTCGAGCAGCAGGTTATTGGATTGTTGGTTGTCGAAGAGTCGTCTCTTCACTGATCAAAAGGTGCATGACCTGCGCCAAACATCGTGGAATTTCCGATGGCCAGAAAATGGCGGACTTGCCCAGTGAGAGAGTCAACCCCTCTCCACCTTTCACGTATTGCGGAGTAGACTGCTTCGGACCCTTCGTGGTGAGGGAAGGTCGTAAGGAAGTCAAGAGATATGGACTCATAGTCACCTGTTTGGCTATGAAAGCCATCCACATCGAGGTTTTGGACGATCTGATTACTGATTCTTTCATCAATGGACTGAGATGCCTAATCGCACTTAGAGGAAAGGTCCGGATGTTCAGATGCGACCGAGGCACGAACTTCGTCGGTGCTAAGAACGAGCTTGAAAAGGAGCTCTCCACAGTGGACTTCACAGTCGTCACAAGAAAACTGCTGGACATAGATTGTGAATTTCAGTTTAACCCTCCGTCAGCCAGCCATATGGGAGGAGCATGGGAACGTCAAATTCGCACTGTGCGAAGTGTACTACAAGGTGTTCTGAAACAGGAATCGACAAGTCGGTTGGACACCTCTTGTCTGAGAACTCTGATGTATGAGGTGATGGCAATTGTAAACAGTAGACCTTTGACTTCCGAAAATCTTGAAAGAGCTGATGGTCCTACTCCATTGACGCCTAACCACATTCTGACTATGAAGTCAGGCATCATCATGCCACCACCACCTGGAAGCTTCGAGAAGGAAGACCTCTACCTGAAGAAGAGATGGAGAAGAGTCCAGTTCTTGGTTGATCTATTTTGGACTAGGTGGAAGAAAGAGTGCAAAATTTTGCAAAGGAGAAGCACATGGCACAAACCCCAGCGTAATCTGCGTGAAGGCGATGTCGTCTTGGTGCAGGATGAGGCAGCTTGCCGATCAGACTGGAAGATGGACAAGGTCACGGACACATTTTTGAGTGATGATGGTCTTGTCAGGAGAGTTAAATTGCTTGTGGCAACAGAAGCGCTAGACGTTAGAGGCAAACCCCTCCACCAAAGAACATATTTAGAGAGACCAGTCCACAAGTTGGTTGTCATTGTTCGACAGGAAGATGTAACTGCCTAGAATAGTCCTTGGAGAGCTCTTTTTCCCATGTACATGATGTAAGATTGCTACGTAAATAGTTCAGTTATTTTATTGTTTGAAAATCATTTTGGGATGATTTGGGTGGGAGTGTTGCTGCCGCAGATAAACAAAATTATTCGTGTCAAGCGCCTGTGCCTCCTTGCCGGAAATAGCCCCGTTACTAGGAAAAAATAGTTCCCTGATAGTTCGTAGTTTATAACGTAATTGGTATTTTTTTTTTATTGGTATATTTAGTTTCCTTTTAGTTTATTTAGTTTATTGAATATTTTGTAAACTTTTTCGTTATAATTCTTGTAAATAATTTGGAAAATATCGATTAGTGCGCATTCCCGCTCGAACTCACTTGCATGAAGATCTTTGTGAGAGGAGGAAGGCGTTGAATGTTCAAGGAAGGCACGGAACTTGTCCGCTTGCTGTTACTACCTCATCGAGCCAACGAGTTTTACGAGTGATTTCAATAAATTCTACGATGAAATTTCAACTCCGTTTATGCGTTTGGAGAGAGTGGCAGCAAGACTGACCCTTCCCCTAATGTGAGCAGCGACACCACACGGCAGCAGGAAAAGACAATTTTATCTAAGTCGACCAGTTTTTTCCCAACCGATACCACAGGTTCTGAATCCGACGTTTTGTAGTTTACTTCGCTTTAAATTACTAGAGCTGCAATAGATCTCTACAGAATTACCGCCCTGTCTCAAACCTCCCTTTTCTCTCTAAGATCGTTGAGAAGGTTGTGTTGTCGCAACTTCTCGACCATCTGAACCTGAATTATCTTCTTAGTCCCAATCAGTCTGCTTACCGTGCAGGTCATTCCACTGAAACTGCGCTTGCAAAAATTCTGAATGACCTCCTCGAGGCTCTTGATGATGGCAAAGTATCTGTTCTCGCACTGTTAGACCTATCTGCTGCCTTTGATACGATTGCCCATGACATTTTGCTACAACGTCTTATTCTGTGTATGGCATTCATGAAACTGCTTTATCGTGGTTTAGATCATATCTGACAGACAGAACTCAGTGCATAGTTGTAAATGATAAACTATCCAGCCCATCCACCGTGCGCTTTGGCGTCCCACAAGGTTCAGTCCTTGGACCAGTCCTCTTTACCCTGTATGTTCAGCCACTGGCCAGTGTTTTTAACCGTTTCTCTATATCACATCATGCATTTGCAGATGATACTCAACTCCATGACTCATGTTCACCTGATCAGATTATGGACACAATCGAGAGCCTTCAGGAGTGTGTCTTGGATACTAAGATGTGGATGACTTCAAACAAATTACAGTTGAATGACGGAAAAACTGAGGCCATGATCATTGCTTCCCCGAGGTTGACGAAGACGCTGACACTCCCCCAGTCATTACAAATCTTTGGTGCCACTGTCACCTTCTCCCCCATGTAAAAAAAATCTGGGTGTCACACTTGATAGTAGCCTGTCCATTCGCCTTCATGTGAACAACGTTTGCAGATCCGCCTATACTGAACTGCGACGTATTGCTTCAGTCCGCCACTATCTGACACCTGAAGCAACTAAAGTACTTGTCTGCGCTTTTGTTTTGTCTAAATTAGACTATTGCAATGCTCTTTTGGCTGGCTGTTCCCAGTGTCTGATTGGCAAACTCCAGAAAATTCAAAACTCAGCTGCTAGGTTGATTCTTAGAGTCCCTAGATCAGATCATATCACACCCCATCTGTCTGCCCTTCACTGGTTACGTGTAACAGCTAGGATTCAGTACAAAATTTCATGCATGACTCACAGTTGTATTACCTGTTCCTGCCCACACTACCTTGCCTCTCTTCTCCAGCTGTATACGCCCTCAAGACAGAATTTTCGCTCTGCTGCCGACTCTCGAGTTTTACGTATCCCTCTTGTCAAAACAAAGTCGTTTGGTGAGAGGTCATTCAGATACCAGAGCCCAGTTGTTTGGAATGATCTCCCACGCGAACTGAGATACGTGGATTCGAGAGAGGCATTCAAGCGTGCCCTAAAGACCCATATTTTTTTCTGTCAGCTACAAATGACTTTGTCACACACCTGTCATGTTAAAGTCATCTCTATCTATGTTAGAAGTAGTGTGTGTGTGAATGCCAGTATGAGTCCATAAGCGTAGCACTTTTGAATGGTGACTTTATAGCTTGTTTACAGAGTGCGTTGTATTTTGTTTCTGTACTTTTTGTAAATTGCATTTTTGTAATTAGTTATTTTTGTACATTAGTTTTTGTTAAGCGCCTAGAGCTCTAATCTGAGGTTAGGCGCTTTACAAGTACTCATTATTATTATTATTATTATTATTATTATTATTATTATTATTATTATCTCTAACCGCATTACTGCTTGAGCTAGACTCATAAGTTCCAATCGTTTTTAAAGCTAGCGCATTTTGGCGTTGTCTGAATTTAACTCCATAGTGATGCTACTATTGTTGGTGTGTTATTATTATAGATGATGATATTGACGATGCTGATCGCGATGTTCAAACTGAGCCGCGATTTTGGCAGTCTAACCTTCTGGCTGTAGGTAGCGTTTTTTTCGCGATGATTCCTGTCGGAAGGGTTAGAGTAGGGTCCTGTCGGAATCGTCGCGACAAAAAGCACTACCGATAGCCAATGGGTTAACTGTTGGCTCGCGTGTATATTGCGAGTTGTGTGATGTGTACTGCAATAAAGCGGTAAGGAGTACGTCCCAGTATGCAAAAGGCTCATGAGAATCTACGTCTCTTGCAAACCAAGTGCAGACGTTCCAGCTATTACACACACACACACACACACACACACACACACACACACACACACACACACACACACACACACACACACACACACACACACACAACACACACACACACACACGCACACACTTGCGCGTAATTTGACGCAATTGACTGACTGTGTTTATTGTCATTACTGGTGTTTTACTGTTCAAAGGCACAAATCTTTTTCATGTTGCGTGTACTGGCCTGTCTGGACTTGTTTAATGAATCGTTATAATCGATGAATCACTAATAAACGATTACATCGGGGACGCCTGACGTCATACTTTACCCCTTTACTGCCGAGAAAACTGAACACCACTCAACTGCAAGAGGTATAGATCCTCATGAGGCCCCCGCATCTGCAGTTGCGATGGCTGATGAGGATCTATGCCTCTTGCTAAAACCACTTTGTATCCATGTTCCTACGACGGCTGGGGATGTGTGTGTGTGAGTGTGCTTGCGTGCGTGAGTGAGTACTTGTGTGCGTGCTTGTGTGTGTGTGTGTGTGTGTGTGTGTGTTTGTGTGTGTGTGTGTGTGTGTGTGTGTGTGTGTGTGTGTGTGTGTGTGTGTGTGTGTGTGTGTGTGTGTGTGTGTGTGTGTTGGTGGAGGGGGTGGGTGGGTAGGTTACGGAATATTATTCATACTCATCAGGCCGTGTTGACCATCATATTTTACGGATCAGGATTAACGAGCAACCCGCTGAATGCAGAACCATAAGAAGCAAAGTACCCCTCCCGGTAACTTTCCACCCACACCCTCTGTCCTGCATTCAGATGAAGCACCGCGTCACAGGCATGTGAATCACCATCAATGTCGCAATAACACGCATTGACCTCGGTACCGTCCACCTTTATGTAGACATTGGCCCTGTGGTTTGATCCGTATGGACCCAGAGTGGCGAGAAAAGTGTAGATGCCGCTGTGTGGCGCTGTGAAAACCCCCGTAGACGAGCTGTAGCCGTTACCTTGGTTGTACACAACGTCACGCAGAACCAGACGATCACCGTCAGTTAGGTGTACGTAACTTAAACTGCCAGGTATCCGGGCATGGAAGGCGACTCGCTTGTTGGCCATGTCTGTCACAAACAAACAAACACAGCAGTGTACAGGCTGACACACACACAGTTAGTTTGTTAACTCCTTCACTTCCACCGGACGCAAACTGTTTGTCAAATCTTTGTTTATTCAACACCCAACAGCCCCAGCCGACCCAGGGAAAAGGACACAAAGTGGTGTCAGCAAGAGGCATAGATCCGCATAAGCACCTTCAACTGCGGGGCTCATGAGGATCTATGCCTCTTGCAGTTGGATGGAGATCACGTTTTCTCACCAGGAGGGGGTTAAACTGGCCCTATGGTTATTACAAACTCCGCCGCTGTGAGGTGACTTGTTTTGCGGCCTTCTCCGCGTGTAAACCAGTACATGTAGGAAGGTTCCAGTTGTCTCTTTAACTCATTCCACACGTGCCGCATAAAGCTGCGTGTCCCGATGCAGCAGGTGTCGAATGTGTTAACACTGTCAGACGTAATAATGCTGTTCCCACCTTTGGAAAGCGTTGTATCATCTGTGGGATGAATCAACTATGATTATCTACCACTAAGTTTTAATTATCATGGCCCGAGCCATCTCCTATCGTGTGTTAAAGCGACCTACTGCAAGCAGTGACGAAGACACTGGACACCGAGACAGAGGGGCACCAAAGAAGAGATACAAAGACGGTCTCAAGAAGTCACTTAGTGCCTGCCAAATCGACCACCGCCAGTGGTCTTCGCTTGCTGCGGACCGTGACACCTGGCGCTCCACCATTCACAAGGCAGCCGTCTCCTTTGAGGACTCTCGCAGAGCTAACCTCAAGGACAAGCGGCTCAGGAGAAAAAACAGAGTTGTCGTAACTCAGAACCCTGACCAGACCTTCCCCTGCAGCCAATGCGGTCGAACCTGCCTGTCCCGGATTGGCCTCCGCAGTCACGAAAATGCCTGCAGACGACGTGGGCAAGCCCTATAGAATCTTCGTTCGCGAAGTCAAGCCATGAATGCAAGCAGTGAAGAGTTAATAGATCGCAATGTCTCTTGTTTACACGTCATCAGTATGTCTTAAACTAGTGCTGGACGAAAGAGCTAAATTACATGATGAAGTCTGAATGACGTCACATCAAATACGTTTCTGCTCATCTTCAAGTTTGTACGCAGGAGAGTACGTGCAGGAGAGTACGTGCAGGAGAGTGCGTGCAAGAGAGTACGTGCAGGAGAGTACGTGCAGGAGAGTACGTGCAGGAGAGTGGGTGTAAGAGAGAGTGCGTGCAAGAGAGTGAGTGCACGAAAATACGTGCAGGAGAGTACCCTCAGCAGAGAACCTGCAGGAGAGTACGTGCAGGAAAGTACGTGCAGGAGAGTACGTGCAGGAGTTTACGTGCAGCAGAGTACGTGCAGAAGAGTTCGTGCAGGGGAGTGCGTGCAGGAGAGTACGTGCAGTAGAGTGCGTGCAGGAGAGTGCGTGCAGGAGAGTACGTGCAGGAAAGTGCGTGCAGGAGAGAACGTGCAGAAAAGTACGTGCAGGAGAGTACGTGCAGGAGATTACGTGCAGGAGAGTACGTGCAGGAGAGAACGTGCAGGAGAGTACGTGCAGGAGAGTACGTACAAGCAGAGTACGCGAGAAGCAGTGGACATCCACTGGAACGTGGCCTACTCACACGGATTGTGAAAAGAAGGGTACAGAAGTCCTGGTTGAGGCAAGGCAACATTGACAACCCTTTGTATCGGCGGATTTTAGCGATCAAAGCCCGACATGGAGCAGACGGATTTAGGGTTAGTTAGTGGTTAGGTTTTAACGCCGAGCAGGCGACTAAGGCCATCTCATGACGGGAAGGGTACACATCTGGCCAGCCAGACTAAGAGAAAGGCGTTAATACACTATATTTTAAAAATATTGTTGGTTTAAAGTAAAACAAAACTAAATAATACTAAATTAACAAGATCATTATTGAGACTGTTCGCGTTGTAAGGGCGAATGTATTAACTATTTCGAGATATGCCGCAACTGGATTCGTGGCATAAAGCAGGCATAAAGCAGCGAATCCGGACGCGACACGCCTCGAATGTGTTAACACTTACATAATTTGCAGTATTACAATAATCGCTGCATTTGGTTTTTTGTTTTGTTTTTGTTGTTGTTGTTGTTGTTAATACATGTCGTTACATCACGTATAACGGCTCTAATCAGAGACAGCACGTGATTGACATTGAGGTCATAATATGATAACAGACTTCTTATTATGTATAATAACATCAGTATACGTCAGGAGCGCTCAAGGCCACAAATCAAAGGCGAGTTTTAACGAATAGTTTATCCGTTGACCTCAGTACCAGTGGTTTCTATTGCATAATGAGGAGTCTGTCACAGTTACATTTATTCTGAAAGTTTCTCCGATTTAGCTTCCTGTCCTCAAGTTCCTCACAGAAAGGAGTCAAAAACATGTGTATTTCATTTCAAACTAAAAACATTAGCTTAACGTCATTCTTTACAACTTTTGTTCACACATTGTTTCAACCTGCGACAACTCTCTCGGATTTGTCACCTACAGGGGCGGTCCGTGGCGCAGCGGTAAAATCGCCTGCCACCAATGCAAGTGGTGCGAGGTTCGATACCCGGTTCCGGGGTAGGACTTTTTTTTTACTCTAGTAAGTGTCACCGTTAATTCGGGCGGACCGTCGGGGATTCTTTCTCCGGGTACTCCGGCTCTTCCTCCCCCACGACTTTGGTATTAATTTCAGCCCACGTAATCGAATTTCAAATATAAACGATTTGAATTTCCAAAACTTCAGTAGCTAGCTTGAGCTTGCCCTTAGCACCACGTGAATGTTGTGTGTTTATGTGCAGTGTGTGAGTGAATGAGCGTGATTCACGTGAGTGTGCTTGTTGGGTTCAGTTCGCGGCGGCGCTTTGAGCCGATTTTCAAATTGGGATAAAGCGCCTATTTAATGCGCTTATTATTATTATTATTATTATTATTATTATTATTATTATTATTATTATTATTATTATTATTAACTTGGAACTGTCAATAACTTCAACTATTGGTGTTAATGTTTACAAGAGCGTCCCTTTTTGTCGCAGTGGATGATCATTATAGCTAGCAGTGTAACGAATCGGTCAACCGTGATAGCGAAGACAGCAAAGGGTTTATCACAAGTGATTTGAGATACTGATATTACCAGCTTATGAGAAAGAGGCGATTAGTATACAAATATTTTTTTTTGTACTTACCGTGCAGCTGTTGGTTCTGTGCCTGTAGATTTCGAACAGAATTAGCTTGTTGGTTGTTCTCTGTCTGTAAAGCTTGGATAGAATAGGCTTGCTGGCTGTTCTCTGTCTGTAGGTGCGTGATCTCTGTCTGTTGACTCTGGATGGAAGAGGCTTGTTGACTGTTCTCTGTCTGTAGGCGAGCGATCTTTGTCTGTTGACTCTGGATGGAAGAGGCCTGCCTCCTGTTTTCTGTCTCTAACAGTGTTAGGCGAGCCTCCACTCTGTCCAGGTAGAGCGTGTCCCCTCGCAGTACAGGTGAGTTTGTGGGAAGACACCTGGTGGCCGGGGTGTGGGGATGAACGGAGCACGTGTAGTTGCCACCAGACACAGGGTTGGGCACCAGCAGACTGAACTTGCCGCCCTCGCTTTTCCACACCACTTGGGAAGCTCCTGATGGCAGCTGACAACAGGCAAGACATTTATGATCACAGGCTAGATTATACTTTAATTGGGGCGCAGACTAAGTCCATCTTGGACAGGAGGCATGAATTCACATGATTCCCTGTTTCTTCGCGGTGAGGATGGGCTGTTGGGGATGGGGGAGGTGTGTGTGCGATGTGGAGGGGCATGTGGAAATTTGTCTCTTGTAGGCTATGTCAGGAACTGATATGCCTTTCACTGGTCACATTCCGACTGCATTATATCAGTCAATGAACGAACACACACGATCTGACCCTCAAACAAACAAATGTATGAGCGAACGAACTTTAGGAAGTGCAGGATAACTCATTCAGCCCGGCTCACGTATTTTCCAAATTTTTAAAGCGTCATCTAACGACTATACACCTGCTGCAGGAGATGAATCGACCATGATAATTCAAGAGTTGTGCCAGATTAGCTGAGCGCCGACAAGCGCCAAGCTAATCTGGCACTGCCCTTGAATTATTCTGGTCGACCCATCACCTGCTGTAGTGCGTCAGGGTTGAATGTATTTATTTTAAACAACGCCAGACACGGGTTTTTCGCACATGCGCGACTAATTCATACATTACAAATTATTCATCGGTCTGAATCAACCAAAGATAATGCATCCTAGTTGTTCTGATCTGATTGCCCGCTCAGCTAGATTTGAAGCAGCATCTTTGTAGAGGCCAATGCAGGAGTGGTGATCCCTGTTGCAAAGGTCACAAATGTACGTGGTAGCTGGTCTGATGGAGTTGTTGCACTCCTTTGTGCGTGCCCCCTTGTTTGCTACTGCTTTTGATCTTTTCTTCTCCTGACTTAAGGTGTTAGTGGAGGGTGCTTTGCCACTTTGCATGGTCATCCGCAGGGCATTCCGAAGACTCAGTGTTAATGTCCAGTGCTCTCATGTCCCTCTTGCAGACATCTACAAATCGTAGCTTGGGGCGACCATTGGTTCTTCTCCCAGCTGCTAGTTATCCGTAGAGAATGTCCTTTGGGATGCGGCCATCATCCATGCTATGAACGTGGCCGAGCCAGCGCAGTATGCGTTGTCTGAGCAGGGTGTACATAATGGAAAAGCCACCGCGGGACAGGATTTCGGTGTCGGTCACTCTATCTTGCCAAGATATGCCCAGGATACGGCGGATGCTTCTCAGGTGGAAGGTGTGGAGTCTTCTCTCCAGTCTGGCATATGTGGTCCATGTCTCACTGCCGTACAGCGGTGTGCTGATGGCGCACGCGTTGTACACAGCCATCTTTGTTTTCACAGTCAGCTTGGGATTTGTCCACACTCGAATTGTGAGGCGTGCAAGAGTTGTTGCAGCCTTCCCGATCCTCTTGTCGATCTCGGTGTCCAGAGAGAGGTTAAAATGATGGTTGACCAGAGGTACGTGAACTGGTGGCAGAGCAGACCACAGAGCACATCCTCCAGGATTGTGGGAACCACCAGCTGCTGAGGGAAGAGATATGTCCGAAGCCCGCCACTCTACAAGAGAAACTGTACGGGCCTGTGGAGTCGCTACAGAAGACCAAAGATTTCATTTTGAGAGCCAAACTCCATGTGTAACGGCGTTCGAGAAGATGAAGAAGAAGAAGTGAACTGGTAGACGACGTCGAGCTCGTAGTTGTCAATGGTGATGCATGGCGGTGTCTCTGTGTCCTGTCCCAGGACATTAGTCTTATTTAGACCGATGGTCAGTCCGAAGTCCTTGTAAGCCTGGGAGAATCGTTCTATTATATTCATGTACAAGTCATATAAAAAATAATGGGTTAAAGCATTGAATATCATAAATAAGGTTTACTTATTTTCCATTTGCACCAGGGAGTGACATGCTTGCCGACTTTGCAATCCTTTTTTTCAATCAACTTCAAAAGCTAACTGAAAGAATTACTAGTGTTGCTTTTGTCATAACCCACCCGCTGGATCGTCAGTACTTTTAAATACTTGACCTACATACCGTCCACGTGACAGCGGGCGGCTGGCGGCCATGATTCAGACAGGATAGAGTCACGTGATACTGTCCAGTAGAGTTATCCCACACAGCTTCCGTTTCCTGCATCACACTCACAGTGACGTCCACTATGGCCTTGGCCTCTGTAATGAATTAAAGATTATTAGTTTATAACGTATCAGAACAACATTCGGTTACCTGTTTCCTTTTGAATCAAGCATCACAGAATTTGAAAGACAAAGGCTAATTTTAAACAAGAAGAGAATTACATCCCGAAGTCTACCGTATTTTTGGAGCTCATATGCGTTTGTTTGTTTGGAACATTCTTAGTTGTTTATATTTTTTAGCTTATCCTTCTCAACTATTTCTCTCCTCTCTAACCGAACGTCTTATCAACACGCTACGGCGCACACAAACAAAGACAGACACTTGGCCGCTTCAAGCTGTTAGTACGCTCTGTGGGCTGAAGAAAAAGAATAGCGCGAGCAGCAAAATGCCGTCACTATAAGCTTCACATCATGGCATCGCTAGTCCCAGGACGCCGTGTACACACTGACGAATTTGATGTTTGACGTCACTCATCCCAACGGCACGCAGCCTCTTCCAGGCTTGACTGTTTGATAGGTTGTATAACGTGGCTCCAAAACTAAAAAAAATGAATTTATTATATTTGAAAAAAAAAAGAATGAAGAGGTACAAAGTGTACCTCGGCTCTGTGATCCGATCACATAGTTTCATTGCCAAGGTCTGATGTTTGCGTGAATGAAGGAGTGACATATTTACTCCAAGATATTCTGTTTTTCATTTTAACGATATACTTTTAATTAATTTAAACTTCATAGAGTGATAGGCATGTGTTTTGTGTGTGTTGGTGGGAGATGAGCGTTGGTGTGTGAGTGGGTAGTTATCGGTTTGTGAGATTAGCTGTTCCGCTCTAAAGATTTGAAGTGTGTAGGGCATTGGATTTGTGTGATGTTGAGTATTAATTGTTTTCTTCTTGTTGACTGTAATGTTTGTAATTGTAACGACACCAACACAGATCCCTATGCTAAACAGTATCTAATCTATTTATCTATCTATCTATCTATCTATCTATCTATCTATCTATCTATCTATCTATCTATCTATCTATCTATCTATCTATCTATCTATCTATCTATCTATCTATCTATCTATCTATCTATCTATCTATCTATCTATCTATCTATCTATCTATCTATCTATCTATCTATCTATCTATCTATCTGTCTGTCTGTCTGTCTGTCTGTCTGTCTGTCTGTCTGTCTGTCTGTCTGTCTGTCTATCTATCTATCTATCTAAGCTGGCTAGCAAACGCATCCAGTCTTTCTCCAAACTAGCTATATCCAAAACTTCAAGTGCATATAATCAAAATTACGGATTTTAACCGGGTCAACCGACTTTCAGTTTACAATCATTTAATTTGAGACAACTACTTTCAATACGCACGAAAAAGCCTCCTCATTAATGCAGCATGTTATTTATTTCAAGCATGTACGTACCCAAAGGTCGTTTTTAAGTCCCTTCTATTTATTGACGGGTCTTTCTTGGACGAGTCGCGATGGGGCGAATTTAATATGATGTCAAAGTCGGGCAGGCTAAACTTCTAACGATTGAAGGAACAAGACGAAAATTACGTCATGTCTAGTTACTCTAACCTCGCTGCTGAACGTACATTTGGCGCAAAGCGCCGTATTAGCGTATGTATGTGTGTATGCATGTATGTATGTATGTATGTATGTATGTATGTATGTATGTATGTATGTATGTATATATGTATGTATGTATGCTGTTCGGCAGCTGCGTCCTACATAGGACGGACGGGCATCACTGGTCCTCATCCACTTCCTTAATCTCTCAGGTGCTGGCTTCAAGCGCCACACCCTGGCAAACCACCTCAGCTGGTGGGCTAAACCACGTGAGCGGGTGGTGGTGTTCACATTGCACCACTAGGCGGATGAGCTGTTTCTGACAGCCAACGGCTAGAGGACGGAGGAGATCAGGTTGGATCTAACGGCCAAATGTAAACCCTTCAAATCAGGAGTGGAGCCCCGAAGGCAAACAGCTGCCTGTATTCACGCACTGTTCTGGCAGCTCCTGCAGCCAAACTGGTGCCAAACGTACTGCTTTGCATTCCTTTGGACTACATCAGCGAAACCGAGAGGGGGATCTTGACGACTGGGCATTCCAGGATCTCCATACACTTCGCCCGGGCTTGCTCCCTGGAGAGGTCACTCCTAGTGACTGACCCAGCAAGCGCATATACTCCATTGTCTTCCGAGACAGGATGCCAAACAAAATGTATGTATGTAGGCAGCAGGATGATGATTTATTTTCGAGGTTCTCTCCCCTAGATCCGCCGTGTTTAGCCTGGAGGCTCGCGCTGCCCAGTTTTGGGGGTCACCTCGGAGAGGCTGTGGCCAGGAACCAAGCACGGGCGGTCTTGGGACAAAGGAATGCTATGCCAGTTCGAAGGATTTACACACGAGTATGCCTCACAAAGGCCGAGAGGCCCTAGAGTAGGGTGATCCCGGGGAAGGCGCTGCAAGAGTGCCCTACTACCCGCACCACCGACGCAACTCGTCCCCTTGGGCCCCCACCCTTTGAGTCAGGCAGCAGAAAAGCTAAGGGAGGAAAACCCTGACATCAAAGCCCCCGTGTCTCCAAGTAAAGGGTTTTGAGCCAGAGACTAAGACAAGGACAGTCTGATGTAAAACCTACGACCCGAGGACCTCGCGCTTCAGGGAGCGTCCACGGACGATGACACCCACCATTCCAAGTCCTGTAGCGACGGGCGAGGGGCAAAACGGCAGGTGAACAATGTTACTGGAAGCCGCAGTCGCAAACCTGTATGTATGCGATTTAGGATATTGGTCGTCTGACAACATTAGGGGATGACAACGTTACTCGGCACACCTTGAACGACCAAGCAGCTTTCTCTAGGGACAGCACTGCTTGCTCCACACAGAGAGGGGCCTAGGAAAGGTGGCCTACACAAAGATCATCCCATCGCAACTCCAGTTGGCTAGCCGCGGTCAACGGGCATCTCCTGCGATCAGAAAACAAGAAAAAAAACCGGATTCACTCCCACGACGACCACGACCAGCTTCAACGTAGCATGCCTTAACATCCGAACCATGCTTGACCCAGCAGACAGCGGACGCCCGGAACGTCGCTCTGGCTTCATTGCCCACGAACTGCGGAGATTAAACATCGATATCGCCGCGCTCAGCAAAGTACGCCTCTCGGAAGAAAGCAGCCTCCAAGAACTTGGCGCTGGTTACACCCTCTACTGGTCAGGCAGGTCGGTATGAGAAAGGCGGCTCTCAGGCGTGGGCTTAATGGTGAAGATCTCCATTGCGACTAGACTGGCCGGAAAGCATACCAACGGGTCACTGACCGCATCACGTCCAAAGCCACCCACTGAAACACCTGCAATATGTCACCGTTTTCAATGTGTACTCCCCAACCCTCCTAGCAGAGCCTGCAGAAAAGGACAAGTTATACACTGACTTGCGCATCCTCCTACAGAGCACCCCCGCAGACGACAAAGTCATTATCCTTGGCGACTTAAACGCCAGAGCGGGCCAAAACTCTAAAGCTTGGCAAGGAGTCCTCGGCAAGCATGGTGTCGGGAACTGCAATGACAATGGCCGTCTTCTGTTGGAGTTCTGTGCAGAGTAGCAACTTGTCATCTCTAACACGACTTTCCAGCAAAACACCCAAAACAAAACAGTCGAACGATCACCTGGATGCATCCTGGCTCCAAATACTGGCACCTCGACTTCTTCACAGGGCAGGCACCTTCAACTCGACAGCACCCCCATCTCCCTCTCTGACTCGGTCAAGAACCTTGGCGTTATCCTCGATTCCTCGCTTTCCATGACCAGCTTTGTCTCCGCCACGGCCCAGGCATGTTATTTCCACCTCCGCCGCATCAGTCAGATCAGAAAATACCTCACTACCGAAGCTGCCACCAAACTCGCTGTCTCTCTCATCTTATCTCGCATCGACTACTGCAACTCTCTCCTTTCCGGCCTTCCTCACTCCACCACTCTCACTCTCCAGCGAGTCAAGAACAATGCTGCCCGCCTCGTCCTCAGAAAGAAAAAATCCGACCACATAACTCCCCTGCTCAAGCTCCTTCACTGGCTCCCCATTCCCCAACGCATCCAATACAAAATTCTGTCTCTCTGCTACAAATCCCTGAACAACTACGCTCCTGCCTATCTCTCCAACTTACTTCACCCCTACACCCCTCCCCGCTCCCTCCGCTACGCCTCCGACCCTCTCCGCCTCCTCATCCCCCGCACCAAACTCAGCACTTTCGGCCCCCGCTCCTTCTCAGTATACGGTCCATCTACCTGGAACACTCTCCCACTCTCTCTCCGTCAGAAACACTCGCTCTCCTCCTTCCAGTCCGCCCTCAAAACTCACCTCTTTCAACAGTTCTAGCACTATATCACCACACTCCCCACCCCAAGCTGACCGTCGTAAGGTATTTTCGCTATTTGTGTTACGTGAGTCATTGTGTAAAGCGTGCGCATGCGTGTGCGAGTTGTGAGTGCGCGCTTAGAGTTATAATTATTATACGATAAGCGCATTAATAATACCGTAATTATTATTATTTTATTATTACCTCATCGACTAGGTCCTAGTGCGTCAGAGGGACCGCAGTGACGTCCTCCTCACCAGAGTGATGCCCAGCGCGGAGTGCCATACTGACCAGCGCCTTGTCCGCTGCAAACTCAGGTTCCACCTCAAGCGGAAACCCAACAAAGGGGCCCAATTAAAGGCTTGATGTTGCATGCCTTCAGCGTGATGACGTGAAAGCTCACTTTAGAAAGATTTACAGCGTAGGCTCGAGGACACAGCTGACCAAGCAGACTCCTCCTCTGAAACACTCCGGGAACAACTGAAAACTGCTATCGCAAAATCCTCTGCGAAAGTCTTGGGCTGTGCTAAAAAGAGAAACAAAGATTGGTTTGACGAAAACGACGTAGAGATCCAGGAACTCCTAGCAAAACAAAAAAGCCGCCCACCGGGCCCACCTAGCCCAGCCTTCCTGCCCTGTGAAGAAGTCTGCCTTCCGCTTCGTCTGCAGCAGCCTTCAGCGCAAGCTTAGAGGTCTCCAGAACGAGTGGTGGACCAGACTTGCACAGGAGACCCAGCTTTGCGCCGACAACGGTGACTACAGAGGCTTCTAGACACCGCTATTCAGTTCTTCTACAAACCCACACATTTAGTTAGGGAGTGCCGCGCTAGCTTATTAAGTGGCGAGGTGACCTAGTTACAGCGCATTCTGATGGGCATCTGGTTACTCCTGGTAATACGCCTTTAAAACGCTTACTATTTTATGTGGGCAGAGTGCCAAATTTGTGCTGGCTTTAAACCTTGACTGTGCTTTCAAAATACTTTTGTTTGGATTTTCAATGAGTGATATGTGTTAGTGTAACATAGTGCTACAAGTAAGTGCTTTTCTTTCACTGGATAGATTTACCTGTGATTTTTTATAGAACGTTTTATAGACCAGCATGTGAGTGTAGTTCGCCGACATTTAGAATGGAGTCTGACACACAGTATTCCTATTCAAACCACATGGAACGATTGAGTAGTTTGTGCAGGATTTGCCGTGCAGAGCGAGTAAAAGGCAAAGGAAAGACGGACTATAACCCTTTAAACTGTGCGTTGATTATGTAGACGATCTTTCTGCTTTTCATGGTATTGACGTATGTACAGATGAAGAAGACAAACATCTGAAGGGAATGTGTAGAGAGCCGCCGGTACCAAGTACACGCAGTACTCAGTCTCTCTGTGAAATAAACTGTCTTGAGACTGATACATTTTAGCTGCACTTTTCTGTGTTTATCTAATTTACGCCTAGTCAAAATAGCCATTTGATCACCATTAAGAGTGTTTATTATTTTCACTGTGGGTGTCCCATCCGATTTGTAATATTTAGTAAAGTGGCCGGATTGCTCTTCCGATTTTATAAGATTTAGTGGAATGCTAAAGACAACATCACCTACACAAAGTGTGCAACTGACACTGCTGCTAACCCTGCATATGAACTGTGAATTATTTGGAACATTTTCACTGCATCCAAAATCAACTACGTGTGGAGATTACGGCGTTGACCCCAAAACTTTCCGTCTGTCTAACACTGGATTACCAATGACGCATCATCCCATTTCAGGACCCACTGAAATCGCAAGGTAAATCTATCTGACATTTTGAGTAGTGCATAGCGTAGTGGCTGTATACGATGATCGCTGGCCTGAACCATAATTTTTGCAAAAGTACATTGCATGAGTTAGAACAGTTGAAAAATGTGTCATTTGCAACAGATTTGCGTTGTCTTCACGGCAAACTGCGCGCCGGTTGCCTGTCTTCTAGTCCGTTGCATGCATTGCTCATCTTCATTTTTACAATCATGTCTAGTGTCTACAGAAAGCTTATTTTCTTGGCTTTTAAGTGCATGTCTCAAATACAACATACGTTCAGTACAGCTTAAACAACATGCTGTAAATGACCTGCGCCATTAAAATGTATCCCGTGTGGCACACGGTCAGCGCTGAGCGTGTACACATATAGCGTGCTCGAGTAAAACAGTGACAAGAATACCGCGACTATAGTTGCACAGCCGTAACAGATTGCGCTCAGCTCTGTGCTGCCAGCCGGCGGTATTAACAGAGGCGACCCGCTGCGCGCTTCATTATCTTACGGCGCCGGCACGTGAGGCGCGCCTCGAAACTAAATGGGAGGCATTGAACAGCATGGCCCCATGCACCTGGTACAAAACCCCCTGCGAAGCGCTGATAGACAGGCACTCCTCACAGATAATACCTCCATCTTGAGCCGCTGGTCGGAATACTTCCAGAACCTCGTCAGCGCTGAGCGCACTGTTAAAAAAGCAGCCATCCTCCAGATCCCACAGCTCCCAGTTAAGGTTGAATCATTGGACGAACCGCCCACCACTGAAGAGACCCTCGCAGCCATTCATCAGCTCAAGAGTGGCAAAGTAGCAGGCATTGGCGCCAGAGATCTTGAAACATGGAGGCCCAGCACTGCACAACAAGCTCCACGACCTCATATCTCTGGTGTTGGGAGCAAGGAACACTACCAAAGGATCACCGTGATGCATTCGTCATCACCCTGTACAAGAACAAAGGGGAGAAGTCTGCCTGCTCCAACTATCGTGGAATTACACTTCTGGGAAATTCTCTCAAGGCTGCTCCTGGATCGGCTGGTACCTGCCATTGCTGAAGACCACCTCCAAGAGGGCCAGTGTGGCTTCAGAGCCAACAGAAGCACTACCGACATGGTCTTTGTGCTGAGAAAGCTTTCGGAGAAGTGCCGCGAAGAGAACAAAGGGCTGTACATAACGTTTTTCGACCTAACAAAAGCGTTCGACACTGTGAGTAGGCAAGGCATGTGGCAGATCCGGGAGTGACTTGGCTGTCCCCCAAAGTTCCTCAACATGATCGTCCAGCTTCACAAAGACCAGCAAGGCCAGGTCAGACTCAACACTGACCTCTCAGAACCATTCCCCATTTTAAACGGCGTGAAACAGGGCTACGTGCTGGCACCGACCCTCTGCACCATTTGTTTTAGCATGATGTTGAAGCAGGTCACAGTGGACCTCGACGATGACGACGCAGTGTAGATCAGGTATCGTCTTGATGGCATTCTGTTTAACCTCAGACGACTGCAGGCCCACACCAAAACCCTAGACTGACTCGTTCGCAAACAAAACTTTGTTGATGCTGCTGCCCTCGTTGCACAGACAGAGAGAGCCCTGGTGCGCATCACGCCCTTTATCGCAGACGCCCCCTACTTCTTTGGACTCGAGATCAGTCTCAAGAAGACAGAGGTCCTCCATCAGCCGGCACCCAAGGAAGAGCATCGCCCTCTCCACATCACCATTGGCGAGTCTAAAGTCAGTGCACCAGTTTACCTACCTTGGTTGCAACATTACGTCAGATGCCAAGATTAAATGATTCAATGACTCAATGAAGCTTTATTTATCAACGGTTGAGGCATTGACATCGTCACTGACATAGCCATTTTTCAAACCTGCCGTTGCTACAAAACTACGAGACAATATACAAAAAAAAACTTAGTATACAGTTAAATGTAAATGAAACAAAAACAGTGCAAGTTTAGGGAAAGAAAGTCCCATGATGATCTCACACTCCTAAACACACACACACACACACACACACACACACACACACACACACACACACACACACACACACACACACACCATCACACACGCACACACAGAGTTTGTAATTGGGAGCATACATAATCAGGGTTACAGGGCAGTATATATTTCACAACGTAATGATTACGACTGCTTCGAGAAGTACTTGAAGAGACTGATTTTGAAACGGGCTAGAGAGGATGCGGATTTTACATAATCAGGAAGCGTGTTCCAAGTCTGCGTTCCCGAGAATGACAAACTAGATTTGTATATATCAATTCTTGTTTTGGGGACTAAGAAAGTTGCCTAATATTACCAAGCCTAGATTCCGACTTAGAAAAAAGAGTTGTGATATATTCTGGTATTTTTTTGTTTCCACATTTTGAACATAAAAATAGCCTTGTTGTATTTGAAGTGGTCTTGGAGCGGCAGAAATCCTATTTTGGCGAGTTTTTCTTCTGTTGTGAGTCCTGGGTCAGGAAGGATTATGTTGAGGCTCTTCAAGTGGACTTCACTGCATCCATCCCCCACCGTTGACGCGTAATCAATATGAGAACGTATGTGAGCATTATAGAATAGTTTGCGCGTGTCCGAGTCGGTGTAATATTTCAGTTTGGACAACATGAAAAAAATTTTGGCTACCGTTCTGCATAAAGTGTCCGTATGAGTCTTCCACTTAAGCTGAATGTCAGTTGTAATCCCCAGTAGACGGTGTTCATTAACGTGTTCTATTTGACTGCCATTTAATAAAAGGTTAAGTAACAGGGTTACAAAAATTGACAAGGAGCTGGACAACTGGCTGGCGAAAGCGAACAGGGCTTTCGAACGACTATTTAAGTGGGTGTGGCACAATAAACAGCTGAAAAAGGCACCAAGATTATCGTGTACAGAGCTCTACCGCAGCCAACTACGACTCCTCAACGCTTCCACCAGCGCTGCCTGCGTACCATCCTCGGCATTTACTGGAGTGACTATGTCACCAACGTCGATGTCCTTTGACGGGCAGAGACCGTAAGCATCGAGGCCTTGCTGCTGCGGACACAGCTCCTCTGCGCGGGGCATTTCTCAAGGATGGAGGATCATCGACTGCCCAAGATCACTCTGTGCGGCTAGCTCGCCACTGGACACAGAAACAGAGGGGCATCTAAGAAGAGATAAAAAAGACTGTCTCAAGAAGTCACTTAGTGCCTGTCGCATCGACCACCGCCAATGGTCTTCTCTTGCAGAGGACCGCGACACCTGGCGCTCCACCATTTACAAGGCAGCCGTCTCCTTTGAGGACTCTCGCAGAGCTAGCCTGCAGGACAAGCGGCACAGGAGAAAAAAACAGAGATGCCGCAACGCAAAACCCTGGCCAGACCTCCCCCTGCAGCCACTGCGGTCGACATATATATATATATATATATATATATATATATATATATATATATATATATATATATATATATATATATATATATATATATATATATATATATATATATATATATATATATTGTTTGGTTTGATTTCGCCACCAGCGATCGTGACAGCAGTAATCCACCTGCCATTACAACAGACGCCGGCAGCACTTGCACTCATCCATCTGCTCCTGTTGCTGCAGTGTCCACCATGTCTGCGTGCCAGACAGTCTGCCCGGTAGTACTCAACCCTGCCCCCCCCCCCCCTCTCTCCCTGGCTGTTGAGCGCCTGATGGCGGAGATATCGGCTCACCGATCCGCCGTTGGGGAGATCCGCCACTCGTACAACATCGAGGTGGATTCGCTACACACGGAGATCAGACACCTGCGTAAGCGGACCATCCAGCTGGAGTAGGAGAAGGAGGGCCAGAAAAGCAGCAGGAAAAGCGACAAGAAAAAATCCTCACCCCCGTCCAACACTCGGCTCAAGTAAGCGCTGGAAAAGTCGCCAACCTCAACGACAACTTCTGAGCCTCCGCGTGCATCTCCGCTAACCTCTGGACGCAAAGAGCCGGCACCAAAACGACCATCTTCAGATACCGACAAAGCCACCGACCTTTCTGGACTTCAATATCTAAAGCCCGGCAACCAGACGCTACTTCTCGGCGATTCGATACTATGCGGCCTTCATAGAGACAGACAATGTGCAGGACGTGTTAGTGTCAGGCCTCGACAGAGCCAGCATCCTCCAGCGCCTTCACGATGCCGACCCCACAAATGCAGTCACCACAGTCGTCATGCATGTCGGCATCAATGACTGTCAGCGTGGGTTCGTCATCGGCAAAAAGGGCTGGAAGGATGTGATTTCTGCTGCCAGAGGAATCTTTCCCAAGGCAGAAATCTTCATCTCGTCCATCATGCCCACGAACAACGATCGTCAGCAGCCGGATCCATACGTCGCAGACACCAACTTTTGTCTCAGGGAGGTGTGCCACTTGCTTAAGGTCAACTTTATTGACAACAACCAAGTGTTCTACACAAGGACCAGCGAGGTTAAGAGACAAGGTAATTAGAGACGCCATCCATCCGAACAAGCGGGGCACCAGTGCTCTTGCTGTAAACATCAAGCAGGCGTACTCTGGCCGTACCTCCAACAACGTAACCCGCCCCCATGAGGCTGAACACTAAAACCCATGCCGCCACGGACAGCTAAATGTACCCGGGCATGGCGGTAAAAGCGGGCATCCGGCCCTAGAGGCCACGGGCCTAAACACAGTCAGCGCCCTCAGCACGCAGCCAGTTCCAGTCTGGCGCCCGGATTCCGCCAGGAGCAGGCTGTGACGAAAGTCTTCAGCCTGGCACCCCGATTCCACCAAGTGCAGGCTTTTGCAAAAGACGCCAGTCAACACGATCGGAACCATGCTGACCGTACACCAGCGCCTTCTGCGTATGGCGGTGGATCAAAGGCCGGGGCTGCTCCAGAACACAAGCCACAGCAGCCCGGCTATGATCGCACCTCAACACTATGGGCGCCCCTTCCTACATGGCAGGCGGTCGACCTGTGTACCTCTACCCCAACCCCCCAACTTTCCCCTACCCCCCGCCGCCCCACCCCCTGGAGTGCCGCAGCTTAGTTAGAGTGACTGTGCCGCCTTGTTTTCACTGCTTCAAAAGTTCAGGCCACGCGCCGAAAATTTGGACATGCGTACCTAGGTGATAGCCATTTCGACAGCGTATGAATATATGTAGGACACGCCCTTCTCATTTTGACAGCGTGTGTTTGAGTCGTGATTTGCATCAGTTTCTTCTTCTTTGATAAAGTTCCACTGTGCGCGTTTTTGGACCAATTATTGACCGTAATTCCCAATCTGCTATTATCATTTCCCGATTTAAATATTCTTTTTCCACTTAGCGATTTTTGAAATTATTTATAGTTGCACTATTATTTTAGACTTTTAATTCGTTCTTGATTTTTTTCTTTTTTTTTTAAATCGTCAGAATAGCTTGTGTATTACGAACTTTGTCGCAGGTGAACGTGCATAGTTACTTTGACATGTTACTTTTCATTTGTTTTATTTTACAGATTCCGATTTTGTTATTTTTTGTTGACATAACCAAGCAAGATATCCGTAAACATTCTGCTGAACACAGACTAAGCGCGTGATAAACATTGTGATTCTCCGCCGTGTATTGTCTAACTGAACATTTTCTTTCAGCATTTTATAGATATTGATATTAGTTGATATTTGTTGTTGTTGTTGTTTCTTTTTGTTACCATAATTATTTGTATTATATCTCTCGCTACATTTGCGTTGTTACCGACATGCAAAATCGTAATCTAAATACTGTTCCGAAACGAACAGACGAACTAAGAATTGGCCATCTTAACATATACCTCTAGTTAACAAGGTGCCAGATTTATCTGTGTTCCTAAACACGCCCTTACATTTCCATAGTTTTGGTGTGTCCGAGTCAAGGTTTAAAAGTTCAATAAGGGATAACTCCATTTCTGTCCCAAATTTCTCAGTACTCCGCAGAGATGCCTCCAGCCCTCAACACACTGATATATACATAATTTAATACTTGGTAACGTCAAACGGCGACAAGACTTAGAGTCAGCTCAAGTGGAAAGCTTGTGGATAGAAGTGAAAACATCTAACTCACCCCCCGTCCTCACTGGCTTTATTTACAGAAATCCAGGAGCCAGATGAGACTGGTATGATGACTTCGTAACAATGATGGATAGCGTAAATTAAAATAAAGCTGCCGTTGTTCTTTTGGGTGATTTTAATATCGATCTTTCTAAATCTAAAGGGTCACATGCTGCATGGGCGTCAACAACAGCACTATTCGGTTTAGAACAGTTAGTTAAAACCCAACTAGAACCACATCTACATCTTCAACCCTGATTGATCATATTTACGTGACAAATGATGATAAATTGTCAAATGTAAATTTTCTCTCCTTAGCTGTGAGCGACCATAAATCCAGTATGTTGCACAGTCTCCATGAAACTGGACAAAGAGAACAAAAAGAGACATAAAACATTTAAATAGCGTTCTTTCAAAAACATTTATAAGGGCGACTTTCTGTGGGATCTGAGCAATACTCCTTTCAGTGACGTGTATACCCACACTTCTCCTGACAGTGTCCTGTCGTACTGAATGGATCTATTCCTTAAGGTCCTAAATAAGCATGCGCCCTTACGAGAAAAAGAGTTAAGCACTCTACCCTGCCACCCTGGTTAACAGTAGATATCAAACAGGCCATTTCATTTAGAGACAAGCTTAAGAAAGAAAAACAGTTTGATGAACATAAGAAACAACGAAACGATGTATAATACCTAGTGAGAGGGTCCCAAAAAAGTTCTTCCAGGAAATGATTAGGGACAAAAAAGATACAGTATCAGTTTGGAAAGCCCTGAACGTTATAACAAAGGGTAAATCAGCCCCTGAAATTCCATCCCATTTGTCAGCTGATCTATTAAATAATCACTTTCTATCGACAGCTGAAACACTTGCTCAGTCAGCTGCAAGTAGTAACGCAGAGTACCAAGTTCCTAGTGTACTGGTAAAATACTGTGAGGCAAAAAATATACTTCAGACATTCATCATTCCTGATATTGTTGTTGAGTTGTGTTCTGCACCTAGTGGCTGCATCAAGCATAGTTCTCTGCACATTTTGTGTATTTTGTTGGTTTTCAGAGGATTGCAAGCATCATTTTGGTATCAACATGTTTGTTATCAGCAGCTGATCATCATGGTGTAATTTCTTTCTTCATTTTGTGAAAACATTTGGAGTATTTCATTGGAAAAGAAAAAACATTTTTCAGATGAAATCTGTCTCAGTGACTTTTTAGCAGCCCATGAACTGTACTCAGTAGTCAGTGTCAACAGTGTAGACAACACAATAGTGTGGCCTGTCAGACTGCCCTGCATAACAATAGTGTTTGTGATCTGGCCTAGTTTTGGCATTCAAGTGTACACTGCATAGATACTGTATAGATGGATACCTACAGCCCCCTGATACGGACTGTTATTTCTCAAGCAAAGAACTTTAGACTCCAAGGATGTGTTTATGACGTACTATCAGAACTTGAGATTCTTGCCAAGCCTGGACGTAAACGTGGCTGCAGAGGTGGCAAATTATGCCACCAACGCTCTGGACTTTTAGCACTTTCCAACAGTCAGTCTTCAGAATTTCTGTCTCCACCCAAGGGGCACCGTATGGTGTCTTTGCTGCTGCCTTTAGTGACTCAGTCACCATCTCTTGCTTTGCTGCTGCGCCTGTCTTCAGTGCCACACTCTCCACCGCACGGGCACCCAGTGACGTTATCTCCACCTGAGCACCTGTCTAAAATGCCCCACCTCCACCCCAGGGGCACCCAGTGATGTTATCTCCACCCAAGCACCTGTCTTCAGTGTCCCACCCTCCACCCCAAGGGCACTCAGTATTGTCATCTTATGCTGTCTTCCGCGCTCCCCCCGTCACCCCAGGAGAGAGAGTAATACTGAGAGAATTAAAGCTTCATTAACACAATGACTGAGTTAACCCCCTTAATTATATTTTTTTGACCCTCCATTGTCCATGTCCCCAACACAGAGTAAATACCATTGGAAGTTACCCCTAAATCATTATTATTTAAACAGCCACATTTTTATGAAAATCAAAAAAAAAAAATACTTAAGGGGTTAACTCAGTCATTGTGTTAATAATACTTTAATTCTCTCAGTATTACTCTCTCTAGTTACAACTAACTTTTAAGAACCTGCAGAGGTAACCTTTAAGTTACTTATCATAAAAACTTATAAGAACTTATCATAAGAACTTATTAATTACTTACTGTAAGTTCTTATATGTTCTTACAACAACTTGACTTAAGTCACAACTTACTCAATCAGATTTGTCAAGATACAAGGACAATAAAAAAACTTTTTTTTCTCAGTAGTACTCTGGGGGTGGTGCAGATGGGGCTAAATAATCAGGCACAAGTGGTATAAGTGGCATGGCATTTTTCTGTGAAGTGTATGACATTAATAATCGATTACCAAATCTGATTTTTATTTGTTTAAAAGATTGTGTAGCTTTTCTGTGGTTTCCTGTACCCCTATCCTTTTTCCCTCTGCTAAAAAACTGGCTTTAAGTTCTTCAACATTCACAGGAGATTGACTACGCATTTTATTCTGGATTTCAGACTTTTGCTGTTTGTAGTTATTTAAATCATCCTGGACTCGCTTAAATTCTTCATCATCAATACAATTATCATTTAATGCCTTACTGATAATAAGTTTCATACTGCTCAGCTTTGCACCAGCCAGCGTACTCAATGCTTCATGTTTCTGTAATTTTGTGTGAAACCTCTTGTTTAGGGCTTCCAAACCAAAGCATGCTAGGCATGTAGCAACGCTAACACCTTCAATTGCAATTCCAGCCAAACTTCCAATTCCTGTGGCAAACAGAACAATACCCCCTACAGAACATGAAGCTGAAACTGCACCAATAGCCATAGAAGTGTTTTGAACAGAATTAAATACTGACTTATACCTCCTTTTACATCTGGAGTACCTAGCCTCCTCACTCTCCAAATATTTTAAAGCTTCTGTAATATTATTTAATCTGAATGCGTCTGCTGGTAATGTTTTATCTGAAGCAATTGGCACAGCTGTCACCTGTGGATCAGGCGCAAGTGTTGTTTTAGTCATCACATTTGTTTCAGTCGGCTCAAGCGTCGGTAGTTGCGGATAGAAGTTTACCATTTTGTTATTTACAAATATTTTTTTTATTTAATCAGCAATTATATTTTGCAAGTCTTCAAAAGTATACAATTTGTTAGCATAATAAAATGCAACAAGATCAATGTGTTCAAGGTTTATGTAAGTTAGACGAACAAAAGTTAGTTTGTCAAACACTACCTTGACAGTGGGAATACTGCTCGAAACATTAATAACATCATTATTTTTTGTAATAGCAATAAAGACCTTTGATGACTCTGCCACTGTGTCATTCCATGTAAGTTTAATTCCCTGTGCTATATCTGCCTCTTTCACAGAAGTTACAGATCTCAAGATAATTTCAAATACTATTGTCGCTTCTCTTGCTATGACTAAGCTTGCTGGCATAAACACAACCGAAGTATCTGATCTGCCCTTCCTAGTTGTAAGAAGATACCGCCGTCTCTCATGATTTTCAACTTTCAGTTTATCTCTGCTATTGTTGTCTGGGGCAAAACTTGGAACAAGGCTTGCAATCAGCGGCCCAGAGTTAACAACCTTCCTAAACACTAAGGCACCTTCGTCATCAGTGTATACATAAGGACTAATAAATTCAATCTTTATGTCCCAGTCAATTGTTGGTGGCGGTGCTGGCACAGGCGAAACCACCCATTTATTACCAACATGTATTAAGTTATAGGGCACATTATTTACAGGAGTAGGTACAGTAACATCACGAAGCTGACCAAGTTTAGGAATCTGTTTTTCACCGTCTTTCATGTCGACAATTACTCTCTGCTTGTACATGCCAGTCGAATCAAGTTCAAAACCATATATTTCTCCAATTTCTCCCTCTTTCTCAAAATCCTGTACGTCTGCCAAATCTTTCAACTCTGTAACCGGACACGCAACTGGTATGATTCTCGGCTTTCGACCACCACTCATTTTTATAAACAAAAATAAAATTATTTAACTTCTAACACAACACTAAAATCATGCATAACAACTGGTTTGTCATCCTGATTAGTTACAGATATACTTAGTGACTCAAAGAAACTAGAACCTAATTTCTTAAACTGCAAATTAGGAAATCTAGCAACCACACTTTCACAATACGGAGCAGTTCCAGTTGGTAAGCATCTCAACAAAGTTGAAGGCTTTCCATTGTGAACATTTTCAGTCGTGTTTAGTTCTTTCAAATAAACTTTTAGCACTGTGTGTACTGACAAATTGGCAGGACGTTTTCCAGTTATATTAAGTTTATTTGTCTTAAATGTTATAATACGAGAAAAAACATCTTCTTCAGCTATATACCAATCTTCAACCAAATAAAAACCAAGTAAATAGGCAAAATTAACTGACATTTTTAACCAATCTTGTTTCGAAGATTCTAATGTAACAAATAGGTTAGCTGGATTTAAAGTTGCTTTAATACTAAATTTACTAAGAAACCATTCAGCTATAGTACAAAAGTCATAATACCCAGGTGGTAAAGCTTCAGTCTTACCACCAAAAATTACTTTATAATTTATATCATCATCTACATTAAACCACTTTACACTATAAAACATTTCATGGATAGCTACAGCCTTGTTACCATCACGATTATCAATCCCATTAGTTAACCACACTGGTTTGCTTGTGTCAAGATTTGTTAAGGTAATAAACATTTTTATTATCTCATATAAAAAAGGATGGAATTTAAATCACCAACCATTACCACAACAAACGCATTTCAATTTAATGTGGATGCCAAATATAATGTTGCACCTACTTATGAACAGAAAATAATTCAACTAAACCAGCTTGACATAGCTGTGTCTGAACAAGATCTATTCCAAGTCAAAGTACCCAATCCATTTGACCATTACCTAAACCCTCCAATAACAGATGACTCTACTGCAAGAAAGTGGTCTTCAAGTCCACTACAGATGTTTCAAAACCAACTCAACTTTGCCATACTGTGTTCAACTACAGGCTGTGGTGTTTCATTTACAGACCATTTGAATCACTCAAACAAACTGATTGGGTCTGTTTATCATTTCCATGTTTATTACCAGCTTAGACGTATACTGTCAGAACTGCATACACCATTACCAACTGAATCCAGTTTCAACAGGTTTAACAACCCCATGGATATGAAAGCATTTGAACGCATCTGTAATGAGTTTAACATCAGTACCAAGTATGACTTTACACAAAAACTTGATGATCACAATGGTATGGGTACACTGTATTATGCTTTGAATCACAGACAATACCCTCAAGATTATTAGCCTGGTTACACTTCATTCTCATCAAAATCAGAAGTCTGGTTAGGATCAATAGAACAGAAACAGTCTAACGCCTGGACCACATTTATTTTAGACAGGAGTGACGGGTTTACTCAAGCAGGAGTCGAGCGCGTAAATGAGTCAATCAGAACATATGTCTGGTGTATACTAGGTGCACAATCATTAACAAAATCGAATATTTTGAATGGAAGTGGGACATTCGATTCGCAAAAACAGTTTCTCGCTAATCTTGAAGATTCAGTAAATTCATCAGTTGATCTCCCATCTAGCATACAGCGCTACCAAGATGTACTCAGATATGCCAGATCAAAAGTTGACTTTGTAGTTGGCACTGGGTTATACATGTTACCATCTGACCTTCAACTCCAAATGGGTACAATAACAAATTATAATAATGAAATCATTGTTGCTGGTGTTGGTCAAAAACTAGGACTCGATCAATCTGTAAACTTGGGGGCCACAACCACACATGTACAGTCATTAAAACCATTACAGACGGTAACACCCCCGGCCCTGACCCCGGCCCCAACACCGGCACCCATACAACCAGTAACACCAACCCCTGACACTCATGAGTCAGAGAGAACTGCATTGACAATAGGACTCACTGGATTAGGAGTATTACTTCTTTATCTGTTTCATTAAATAACCCACCATCAACCCTCCTACTGTCACCAAAAATACCCACACATGTTCTGCCATAAACCCTACTGCCTTCGCTGCAGTACTAATCAACCAACTGACAACAGAGCCTATAATGCCAGGCAAAGCGTCCATTGCTTTCACAGCCAATTTTTTAAGCAAGTCTGATATGTGAGACAACTGTTTCTTTACCCATGACTGTAAATCTTTTGGATCTGTTGGTGGTGCTGGAGGTGCCGGGGCTGGCGGTGTTGGTCTACCACCAGGTCCACCAGCACCGGAGACAGCCAACACAACAGTACTGATAATAAATCCAAGAGCAGTAATTAAACTAGCAATTGTAAAAGTGTTTGAAAAGTGTTTTAAGTCTCTCAGCCAATGTTGTTTCTTTGTGAAGTATTTTCTGAATAGTTTCTCTAATTCTGTTGACCTGTGTTTTCAGTTTCTGTCTCCCAATACTAATCGCTTCTAACCTTCCTGATCTTTCTATCTGCAAATCATTTAATCTGTGTTGGATTCTTTCTTTCATTTCTGTGTCAAGATTCCCATTGTCTGCTGTAGCCAGTTTCTCTTTTTCACGTTCAATGTGTTTATCAAGTTCACCCAGTTTGGCTACATTATTAACCATCTCACCTCTTATTGACTGCAGTGATTTATCCAATCCTATAATCTCCCTCATTGACAAAGGTGGGTCGTCTATTGTTTTCATAGCATCATTTAATTGCCCTTCAGTAAATGATGTTTCTTGTATCACTGTGTTTGCTATTTCTGGTAGACTTGTTACTGGTGCCATTTCAATATCTTGCCCTGTTGGCAACTTTGTTTGCGTGTCGTGAAGAACACTAACAAGTCTTGTGGGAACAGGAGACCCTCCAATTCCAAGGTATCTTGCCAACCCTGAGTTACCACCGACTTCACCTTTAATTGTACTTAATGCTCTAAACTTAGAAGGATTATTTTTATGTGTTAGATATATTTTCCCTCTGTCTGTATTTAGAAATAAGTGACCTTTATCATATTCAAACTGATTAGGATCCAAAACTTCTGGGTGGACACCAACACTGTCATAAAATGAGTTTACTTTGTCTTTTAGTAGTTCATGATACATACTAGAACTAGTTACCATTCCAGTCATATCTGTGATACTGGTATCTGAGACATTCATGTCATCCATTTCAAAATCTTCATGATTAAATCCTCCCGCTGCCATTGTTTTATTAATTTATTATTTTTTATTGTGCATAATAAAAATGACACAGTCTTATGGATCAAAGTTAGACCCATACAGAAAACTACGTGAGCCCCTGTGTGTTAAGGGTGTTCGTCAAACAATCGTCATCACAAACAATCCTAGTACCATAGACCAGAACCAAACACTTACAGTCAAGTTTCCAAACCTAGGAACCAGTTACGTTATTGTTCCTGGCACTGCACGCCTTCCATTTAATATTGAACTATCATCAGACGCAGATGTGAACAGAACACTGGTTGACAATCTTGGCAGAGCAATTGTTAAAGCTATTAAAGTAAAACTTGAAGGACAGGAAGTGTTTAGTCTTGATGACTCAGATGTGTTCTACTGTTACAAAGATCTTTGGCTTACTCAAGAAGAACGAGAAGACCGTATTTATCAAGGCATACAGCCAGATAATGTTGGTAAACTTCGAATCAATGCCGGAGATAAGGTAACTACTGGGGTACCAAAGGAAGTTATTATAGCTGAAACATATGGAACTAGATTTTACATTCCACTTGAGTTTGAAATCCTCACAGCTCATCTGCCTTATTATCAAGGGGCACTGAATGACCGTCTGAGTTTTGAACTAACCTTCAATGACTACTCCAAAGTTATTAAATCATCTGCCACAGATGCAACATACAAGATCTCTAACATTTCTTTGGAATATGAAATTGTCACACACACTGAACTAGCTAGACTTATTCAAAATCAGTACCAGTCAAGACTTCCAATTTATTATGACAGGGTGATTAGACATAGTTTAATACCCAAAGATAAGAGTGACCCAGTGTGGAACATAAACTTAAACACACCTGCCATGTCACTGAAAGGTATACTCATGTTGTTTGTTGAACCAGCAGACCCATATAAACGGGATTCAGAAAAATTCTACAATCCTAAGATTACACACTTGTCTTGTACAATTGAAGGCCGCCCTAATCAACTGTACGCGTCTGGAATACTGCCATACCAGCACTATGATGAGATCACAAAGTATTTTGCAGGAGGAAGGATTAGAGATAAACCAGCAAACATTGCGTGCAAAGATCTACATCTGTATGATGCTAGGATTGGACAATACCTTACAAACAAGTATGCACTTTGGTTAGATCTTCATAGTACAGACGACGATTATCTTCATGGGTCAGGACGAACTGTCGAGAACGGTAGTGATGGAATAACAATTCAGATACAAAAGAAGGTTGAAAAAGCCGAAGCCATAAACATATATTTGTACCTGATATATGACGCACAACTCAATATTGCAGAAAGCAGACCTAAGTGGACACATATATTAAAATTATATTGTGTATTAAAATGAACTTGTTGACCCTCGACCCACACTGTGGATTGTTTTGTGGTGCCACAGGGTGTGGTAAAACTGAATTTGTACTTAATCTTTTACAAACAAGATACATCCACCATTTTGAAAACATTGTAATATTTTGTCCTACAATCAAACACAACAAAGCTTATCACAACTGTTTATTCATTTGGACTGACAGCAACATTTATTTAGTCGACCCTGAGAAAAAACTGAATGACTACCTACAATATTTTTACAAGCAATTTGAAGGACAGCCAACGTTGTTTATTGTTGATGACTGTTCTGCAGAGAAAGACATTGTCAAAAAGAGAAACACTTTAGCAGAACTTGCCTTCAGTGGCAGACACGCAAACGTTAGTGTATGGATTCTCACTCAGAAATATAATGTTGTACTGAAAGATTTTCTTGAACAGTTAAAGTTTATCTGTTTGTTTTACTGTAAGGATCGTGACAGCTTTGAAGACTGTCTCAGAGAAAACGATGTCATCCCAAATAAGCATGAACGTGATGATGTAAAATATAAACTGAAATCAACTAAGCATCTAAAGCTTATTTTAAAGACAGATCAGCCCACAGGGTATGGGCTAGTAAATTGATGTAAATTAATTTATACATTTGTTTGTCGAATAAAAATGACAGACGGACAAATTATACAAGTGCTTGATCTCACACACCTTTTCAAAGATGTTATACACTTTACTGATTTAATAACATCACCCAAACAGACTTACATAAGCCTTTCAGCACCATCAGAAATATATGTTACATATAGTGTGACTTTGGATTATGTCGATGAGCATCCAGATGTGGAGCACATGACAGTTGATTTAAAGACAACTACTTTTAAAGGTAATGATACCAACTATGGTTGGATAGGGGAAATTTGTTATAGCATATTTAAGCAACTACGCAAACTAAATGTTTATATTGACAGTGTTACAGTTAATAAAGTGGTATTACACAAGGTGAGCAAGCAGAGTTAACATTAATATTTTTTAATTTCATTATAAATGAACCAAGACGAATTACTTCTATTGAATGATATCAATGCGGTAGAGAACAAAGACTTAGACTCTAAGAAACAGCGTCTTTTGTCTGTGATTGTCTCAGGCGAGTCAAAGACTTATTTAGGAAGACAATACATGACAGAGGATATTTAATCTCTAACCGCTGATGAACTAATCAAACTTCATTCAAAATATGAAAACCACATTGCCTCACTAATGACTCGTGATTTAAGTCGATCTCTTGTATGCCTATACACAAAAGCAGTGAGTCACTTTCTACCTGTGGATAGTGACAGCCTATCACACGACCTTGAAAGCAATCCTATTGTTTCAAGTACAATTGGCAAATTAGCATGTGTCATGTTTTACAAGTTTGGAAATTACCTTGCACCTGTGGTAACTTTACTTGTTACTGGGAGCCATATTGATTTCTCGAAAATAAATTTTACTGCAGAAGAAAATGGACGAAACCCAGACGACTCCACAACCGAACCCCAGTCCAGTTTTGACACAGGTTCAAACTGTGACTAAGGCTAAAAGTCCAGGCAGGGTTGAGACTGGAAAAAGATTAGCTGAATATAACAGACAAAAAAAATTACAGCTTCAAGCACAAACAGAAAAGGCTCATGTGACTGACCCACCGTCAGGACCAGTGTCACTAGCGTCACTACCATCACACCCTCATCAAAGTGAGAGACAAACAACTAAGTCTGACCCCGACCCTGAACCTCAAACAACAAAATATATAGTTGCCGGATTTGTTGTCGGATTTGGTTACGTAGGTTATCAATTATATAAAAAATACAAACCACAGACTCGTACAGTGACCAAAAAATCAGACACTCCAAAAACAAAACCAGAAGTCGCCACATTACCAGTAACACCCAAAGCCATTGACCCATTTTATATGCAGTAAATAAAAATATTATTTTAATTTTTCTTGTATTAAAAAATGAGCGACACAAAGAACATGATGAACCTTGTCTATCACTCTGCCATAATCAGCGGACTAGCAGTAGCTTATTCTATGCTGGGAAAAAGTCTACTCAAAATGAAATCAGCAGACCTGAGTAGACTTGACTTTGAAGACAGTGCTAAGCTAATTGCAGTTGTTACAGCGTCAATTGCAACAAAAGACATTCTCGTTAAGCAAGGAATTATTCCCGAAAATGTTTCTATGTAAATAAAAATATGGCGACACTAGCTATTATGATAGGAGGTGCAATGGTTAATGCATTGGCTTTTAGTGGGTCTAATTATCTCTTTTCAAAAATGGGTAGAGAAGAATCTGCAGAAGAAATGAAACGTCACAATGAAGCGTCAGAAAAACTTGCTCAAGCCCAGCAGGAATATGAAAAGAATAGAATTGAGAAACTTGATTTCATCAATGAAAGATTGAGGCTTGAAGGCCACGCACAACATACGTTTTCAAATACATACGAAGCAATCCGTGAATACTATCTTGTCACAGGTGAAGAACATGTCTATCCCAAAACCGAAACTAAGTGACTATTACAAACCAAGTACAGAACAAAGAAATGAAGAGATAATCTTTGTTCTAGTGGGAATGACATTTGTTTATTTTACTGGACTTTATATTGCTAGAAAAAATGGCAACCGAAAATAAACTATCAAAAATATATTACTCACCATCAGGTTATTGGAAAGGGCAAACAGCTATTGAGAAATTACATGCCGCTGTGGGCGGAGATGTATCACTCAATCAGGTCAAACAATGGTTACAGAGACAGGCAATTTGGCAGATATATCTCCCTGCTCCAAGAAAAATAACAAGGCCTCATTTTGAGAACACAACACCTAATGACGCACACCAAATGGACCTCCTGTTCCTACCACATGATACAATAAGAAAGAAACGATACAAGTATGCATTAACTGTTGTAGACATTGCTTCAAGGTACAAAGACGCTGAACCCATATCTGACAAAACAGCCAGTACAGTTGCTACTGCATTAACAAAAATATGTGACCCTCTCTCACGAAACCAGTCTTAACTCGCAGGGAGCCGATCAGCACTACACGCAATAATATGTGGTGGGGGTCAATCTGGGTCATTTTCACTTTTTTGCAGAAATGTATTCTACATACACCAAAGTATCGTATGGTTAAAATCTTTATCATGAAAAATGCCATTAAATAGGTTTAAAATGATTTTAAAAGTCTGCCCTTGGCCCCAATTATGCTGCACACAGAAACTTCCCAGGCTGTTTTCTCAAAATGGCCGCCGGAGGCTTTAACAACTTTAAACATTAACAACTTCTACAATTTTTGCACTACAGCATACAGTCATATATCACAGTAATCAGCAAACATTGTAGTTTTCAGAAATGTATATATGTCAAAACATCCAAAATGCGAGTTAAGACTGATTTTGTGAGAGAGGGTCACATATATGGTCGTGGCCCTTTAAGATACCCCAGACTAGTGCAGGTTGATGACGGATCAGAATTCAAAGGTGCAGTTAATCAGTTATTTGTGAAGCATGGTGTAATAGTCAGACGAGGCATTCCAGGCGTACACAGATCACAGGCAATTGTAGAGAACTTTAACAAACAGTTATCAGAGAGACTTTTCAGTTACCAGTATTCTAAGGAACTCATGCATGACACCCGTAACACTGAATGGGTTAAGAGATTACCACATGTGATAAAAGCAATGAACAATGAAAGCCATGGCTTGCGCTTAAAACCTGCTGATGCTATTAAATTGAAAACAATTACAGAGCCAAAAACAGGATCAACCCCAACCCCACCTCCAGACACAAGTTTATTTACCAAACAGGTGAGATATTTATATCAACCAGGTGAAGCTGAAAATGACATAAAGCGCAGGGCGACAGACCCCATCTGGTCAACATCCATTCATAATATAAAAAAAATAATTCCCGGCGCAGACGCAACAATATATTACCTGTATGACCCTGCACCCCAGAGGGCATTTGTCAGAGAAGAATTACAGATTATTCCCCCAGACACCGTTACTCATTTCAGTAACTAACTCATCGATTAATTCATCAACCAGTTCATCACAAATGTCTTCAGATAACTTGAGTCTATAATGACCAGGTGCATAAGCTTTTTCCTTGGTGTGAAACACGCGTTTCGTGTCCCCAACTGCAAGTGACTTTTTATGTGTTTGGATCATTTCAAGATTATGTTTGTTTAATCTCAGTGACTTGTTTGGATAATCAGGCATTAATGCACCATCTAACACTTGCTTGTAATGTTCATGACGAATGTCTTTATTTTTTATTGCTGTTTTCTTGATACCTTTGGCTTTTGACTGACTTCCCTTCTGGTGCAGTATAGAATACATTGTTGATCTCAGTCCAATGTACTCAACTATTGGCACACCATTCAGTTCATCCTTAAACTTACCAGGCACTTTTTTGTTTTGTGTGCTGAACAGTGGATGGTCTTTAGGGTAATCAGATGTGTCATACATGTGTAACTCTGTTTTCATGTCTTCATAAAAGTCTTCAGTACACACATCAATGATCATAGAGTCAGTGTCAGTGTATAACAGACGGCAGTCAGGATACTTTAATTTGAAGTAATAAAATTCAAGCATCACCAGTTTTGATAACTCAAGAATTGCCATACCAATGAATACTGGCTTGTCCAGTTTAACAATCTTTTTTTTTTGAGTGACACAGCATACAATGATGAATGAAACTCTTTGTACCCTGTGTACTGAGGGTTACCTGTAAGTTTAATTGCACCCAATTCAGTTGTGACCAGTCTCACATCTTTTCTGTGATGAGGATTTTCCATTGTCTTGCCAAAACAGGCATTGTTCATAAGCTTAAAGAAGTCTTTGTCAAATGCAGTGTTGCCGTCTCTGGCACGGAGGGTTGTGTTCTTCATTATGTAATCTTTCATAAAAGCACTCTGATCAAATTGGATTCCTCTGTGAACTTTCTTTAGTACTAACCCATGTCTGATGTAAAACTGCAACAAGCGATAGTGACAAACGTAATTAAATTTGTCATTTAAATTTGGCACACGTTTGGTGTCTTCTTTTTTCCCCGTCATACTCATTTTCTCAACAGCCAACGGATAATCATTGTGGTAATCATGTAGGTGATGCGGGTACTCTAGGTCAACTTCAAAGATCCAACCCTTAGCATCGTTTCGTTCATGATTCATAATATATTTTGTTATGTCTGTTATGTCATACTGTGACAAATCATGCAGACAAAAGTTTTTCAAGGGCAATAACTCGCACATCGCGAACCCATCAAGGTTATTAGCGTCAAGGTACGTAATGAATGACCTTGACCTTGAGGGGTCAAACCCCCGGCCAAGGTCACCATGACCCGGGCTGTCCAGATATTTGTTGTTGGCTCTGGCGTAATTATTCGCTGCAATACTAATCCCTCCCCTCAATCCACGATCCACCATTTCACCCATCGTACGATCAGACAACAGGTCTATAAATATCTTACTGGATTTCAAAAATGCATCCCATGTCATGCCAGGACTAGTTATGTAACAAGCAGGGTCAAGACTGTAGTGTAACAAACCCTTTTCACGGTAACTTTTTCATAAAAATGTGGCTGTTTAAATAATAATGATTTAGGGGTAACTTCCAATGGTATTTACTCTGTGTTGGGGACATGGACAATGGAGGGTCCCAAAAATATAATTAAGGGGGTTAACTCAGTCATTGTGTTAATGAAGCTTTAATTCTCTCAGTATTACTCTCTCTCCAGGCGCACTCAGTAATGTCCGTGCCACCCCAGCGCATGTCTTCGATGTCCCACCCGCCACCCCAGGGACAATCAGTGATGTCATCTCCACCCAAGTACCTGTCTTCAGTGCTCCATCCTCCACCCCAGGGGCACATAATGATGTCACCTCCACTTCATCACCTGTCTGCAGTGCCCCACCCTTCACCTCAGGGGTACTCGGGATTGTCATCTTCAACCCAGTGCCTGTTGTCGGTGCCCTGCTGTCCAACCCAGGGGTACTCGGTGTTTTCATCTGTATCCCAGCACATGTTTTTAGTGCTTCAGTTGCCTCACTCTTCTTCAGCCAAGTGGCCTACCCTCGTGTCGTTTCCCCCACTCCACCCAACACCTCTTCCCCATTTACCACCACCCATGCCGCAGGCCTTACCATCGTCATCACAGCAGCAAAGTCATCACATGCCTGCAGCGCCCGTGGGTCATCCGCCAACACAATGCCTGCTGCATGCATTATCAGTACACCATTGGGGCCATCCTACACCCGGTGTCCCACCGTTACTGTCACGACACGCCTGACGGAGTCAGGGCGCCGTGGACAATATGAGTGCAGACACTCGAGAAAACCCACCCACTCTAAATAAATAACACAACGCCAGCGATAAACAACAAACAAATCCTTTATTACCTACTCTTACTCTAACCCCCACCCCAACCCACTAACGCCCCACACACTCACACATACCCACACATGCACTCATAACGTATTAACACTTAAAAAAGATTAACATATAAAAAATGACTAACAAGTGAAAATGACTAACAGGTGAATATGACTAACAGGTGAATATCACTAACAGACGAAAATGACTAACAGGTGAATATGACTAACAGGTGAATATGACTAACAGGTGATAATGACTAATATGGCCAACGGCTATACAAGGCGGGTAACTTTGTCTCTGTACAGTGTCCTCTGTCCCACACTAGACAGGGTGGCTCGTAAAGTAAGAGTACTACCCCTACACCACAGAGCACCGTAGCCGCGCTTGCCCACGCACGCCTGTGACCGACGCTCAGAACGTAGAATCAGCCTGCTGTAGCCCAACGTACTTGTCCAACAGGACCGGCTAGCGAAGGCGTTCCGACTCCCGATGATGCGTCACCGTTGGTCGTGGATGAGATCGAAGAACGACGAAATCTTCGAAGCCAATCTTCGAAGCCAATCTTCGAAGCCAGTGCACTGGAAAAGGCGCATTGTCAGTCAAAGTGCCAACACAGTTAATTCTGGCCTATTTGACACGCACCTACTCACAAACCACGTGAGTTGTGTCTCGTCTCACCCTAATACCCGCCTTGGCCATATTAAATATGCAATCACGGATATGAAAGATTCCTATGTACATTCAACATTCGCCAGGTCTGCACTATTCCATTACACTAACATTAAGCTAGCACAACCACTTTTGTATAATAACATTGCCACTGCTAAAACCAACATTATCAAAATATCCCGATGTACATACAAAGATATGAAATAATCACCAGCAACCACCCAACGTGACAATCTTATTACATTACATCTAGGACTTAATACCAATATATTTGAAAGGATACCCACTTTAATTCGTTTTACAACATGGCCCTTTAAATATACTCACTCGGCGACAGCCGAATATAAACAACTAAATCCGACACCCACCGCATTACAACCCAACCTAAAAAACATGGTTAAAGCCTCGATTAAAACATCACTAAAAAACTAGACGAACATACCCTTCCGCACCTATATACACATTCACACACCCGAGAGCACAGCAGCTAACTGAGGAAAATGGCATGAGTAAATACCTGTCACTGGTGAGTCCTCCGGCAGGACGAGACAAAACAAGACGAAGACGAACCGGAGGGGTCTTCTGGTGAGTAGCAGCCGTGGTCACAAGTCTCTCGGGACACCCACACCCAGGAACACTGGCCGTGGTCTTGCAGGGAGGGTAAAACAACCCTCACACAGCTTGTCAAGGGCTCCAAACGAGGCCGCACCCTGACCCAGACTCTCACTTCGCTGGCTAACTCCGCTGACTGACTGTAATATCCTTCTGCTACCTTGCAGTTTAACTTTACTTCTGAACACTGTTCGGTTAAAGCTACTTGGCTAAAGCGTGCAACCGCTGTACTCGCTCACTGTTAAGCTTGCTGCACGGGCTTTACGATTACGCTCACACTACATTTATTAACTTCCCTAAACTAAGGCTATTTACAGAATTCGGCGATCTACATTTATTAACAAAAAAACGACTTGGCGAAAAAATAAAACAACATGTCACATCCGTTACGTGACATACCCCCCTCCCAGATCAAACACCCGGGTTTGATTACTATATGACTGTCCCAATACTGCTTCCACGTTTACGGTTTCTACCACCCTGTCCTACTCAAAAAGTCAGCAGGAACATTTACTTTACCGGCTATGCTTTCCACTCTAATGGAAAATGGCTGCAACTGCAAAGCCCACCTCATCAGTCGACTGTTTGTGGATTTAGCTTGTTGCAAGTACTGCAATGGTCTATGGTCGGTCTGTACGACGAATGTCCTACCATACAGATACTGACGGAATTTTTGAATTCCCCACACGATTGCAAGACACTCCTTTTCGATGGTGGAGTAGTTACGCTCTGCTTTGGATAGTTTCTTGCTCGCGCATGCAACAGGCTGTGAACCGTTACCATGGTCCTGACATAATACGGCTCCTACACCCCCTTCGGACGCATCTGTCTGCAACACGAAGAGACGATCGAAGTCTGGCAGTGAGCACACAGGACCTGAACACAGTCGCGCCTTCAGCGTCTCAAATGCTGTCTCACATGCATCGTTCCAACCGATCTGTCCAGTTTTCCCTCCCTTGGTCAGGTCGGTTAGTGGGGCTGCTATGGTCGCAAAGCTAGGAACGAACCGGCGGTAATAATTTGCCAACCCAAGAAACGATCTGACTTGTTTCTTTGTTTGTGGTCGCGGCGCGTCTTTTATCCGCTGAATCTTGTCTCCCTCTGGTTTTATCTGACCGTTACCCACTGTATGCCCCAGATATTCCAACTGCTTGAACCCCAAGTAACACTTTGTAGGTCTGGCCGCCAACTGGACCTCTCTTAACCTACCAAAGAGCTGGGCAATACACTGTAAGTGACGTTCTTTAGTGGAGGAAGCAATCATGACGTCGTCCATGAAATTGCTAACTTCCGTCAATCGCAAAGGTTCTAGTAACCTCCTCATCATTCGGGAAAAGATTGCCCCCGCCGTCTTTAACCCGAAAGGCATTACTTTCCACTGAAATTGCCCTGCCGGTGTGGTGAAAGCAGTTTTCGGTTTGTCGCTCTCTAACATGGGTACCTGCCAGTAGCCTTTAGCTAGGTCTAACTTACTCAAGTACTTAGCCTTGGACAGTAAGGAAAATAGGTACTCCACGTCAGGCATTGGCTCCGCATCGAACACGACCTTTTGGTTCAGTTTTCTAAAGTCCACGCAAAACCTAACAGTGCCATCTTTCTTCTTCACCAAGACGATCGGTGAGCTGTATGGGGAATTGGCTCTCTCGATTACTCCCATCTCTAGCATAGCGTCCACTTCGGCTTTGACTACCTCTAGCTGAGAATGAGGTAGAGGATATTGCTTCGTTCTCACCGGCACTTCATCAGTCAAATGGATTTCACATGAGTCTAGTGTCGTCCTCAACGGATAATCTGTCAAAATATCCTTAAACTGGACAGTCAGAGCTTCTATACTAGAATGGATCTCTGGACAGTTAGGATCAAGATGGACGTCGGAGGGTCCTTCAGACGCTACTAAAGGAATGGTAGGTACTTCCTTTACCACCACGAATGCCTCTCCCCCCTCATCTTCGTCCTCATCTATCACTACTGTAGCTACTGACACTCGTTCTTGGAACTTTTTCAACAGATTTGCATGGTACAGTTTATTTTTACTGCCCACCCGTACCCTGTAGTCACACTCTCCGACTCTCTCTAGACCTTCGAATGGCCCCTGCCAAGCCATCTCCAGCTTGTTGTGTTTAACGGGAAGTAACAACAAAACCTTGTCTCCTGCACTAAAACTGCGTGGTTTGGCTCTGCGGTCAAAGTGCTGTTTCTGCTTTTTCGAAGCTAGCTTCAAATTCTGTTGCGCTAACCTGCACGTCTCTTCAATGCGATTCCGTAAATCCACCACGTACTGGCTTGCATCTCTCACCTCTTCTCCCATCTGCTCTTTCGTCCACAGATCCCGTAGAACTGACATGGGCCCCCTTACAGTCTTGCCGTACAATAACTCGAACGGCACGAACCCCGTCGATTCCTGAGGAACCTCCCTGTACGCAAACAGCAATGAGGGAATGTATCTGTCCCAACATCGAGGTTGCTCGCTAGCTAACTTCTTCAACATGGACACCAAGGTACCGTTGAAACGTTCGACTAGGCCATTTGCCTGCGGATGGTAAAGAGTAGTACACTTGCCTTGGATGCACAGCAAACGGTTGACTTCAGACATCACTTGTGAAGTGAACTGGGACCCTTGGTCGGTGAGCACCTCCCTCGGAATTCCCACCCTAGACCAGATTTCTAACAATGCCTCAGCGACCCTTTCTGCTTCGATCCCCTATAAAGGTACTGCCTCGGGGTATCGAGTGGCGTAATCGACGGTCACGAGAATGAACCGGTTTCCTCTGTCGGAAGCTGGAGCAATAGGCCCCACAATGTCTACCGCTACTCTCTGAAATGGTTCTTCTACTAGCGGAAGCTGTTGCATAGGAACCCGTGGTACTCTCCCTCTTGGTACTACTTTCTGACATTGTTCGCACGACTCACAGTACCTGCGAACTTGAGCACACAGCCCCGGCCAATAGAAAGTACCCCAAATGCGTTCCCGGGTTTTCTTGCCTCCCAAATGCCCTCCCATCGGTGGGTCATGCGCTAAACGCATTACAGTCTCCCTCAAAGGCTTCGGGACGACTAACTGGGACATTTGGCTGCCTCCTTTGCTATAGACCCGATACAGAATTCCCTTCCTCCTGCAAAATTCTATCAGACTTTTCCCTGACGGAATTGCTCGGCCCTCTTCGGCCAACTTCCTAGCGCGAGCTAGAGTTTCGTCCTGGTTCTGCCACTCTATCAGCTGGGCAGGAGTCACATTGAGATCGGCCTGCTTAACGACTTTAAGCGCGCTCTCTCCCTCCTTTTCTCTCTGAATCTGAGCTCGAGTTTGGACTGCTGCTGCCATAGCACACTCACTGGCATCAATGGATACGGGACTACGTTTCCCATCTGAAAAAGTCACCCAGTTCCCTAGGATTACGTCCGGTCCCATGCGCTCCATTACGATAAGTTCGATCGTCCCTCGCACGAATGGGGAATCGATTTCAACCCATGCAGTCGGATACTTATCGGACTTAGTATGGTCGACGGGATTGACGTCTATGAACCGACCTGTAAAATCCCTGGGTTCTATCCACTTGGCGGCGATCGCACTCATATCCGCGCCGGTATCACGCATGATACGAACTTCCTTTCCCTTGGCTAATCCCTTACTCCACGGGTCGTAGGGCCGGATCGTCCGCATCCCTACGGTCACGGGCTCTGTCATTACGGCTACTATCTCAGAGGCAATGGTGACTTGGTTAACTGACGCCTTACTCTGACAGTTCCTTGCTACGTGCCCTGGTTTGTTGCACTTAAAACACAGCCGTTCACCAGTCCCTCTGCCTGAACTAGCTGGTGCTGTCCTGTGTTCTGCTTTGGTCTCAGGGGGTTTATTCGACCCTTTGTCCTTCTTGAACGGCGGACGAATCGGCCCCCCACCCAATGGACGCGAGACTGCCCGTTTGGTGTCGATATGGAGCTGCGCTAGCTCCGCGGCCTCTTCACCATTCCTAGGACGTTTTTCCCTAACGAACATTTCAAGGTCTGCATTCATAATAGCATAAAGTTGCTCAGACAGAAACACGTCTAACACTTGTTCTACGTCCTCTATGCTCTTATGGGCTAAAGTGAACCAACGCTTGACTGAGGTCTTTAACCTAACGAACAACTGGGGAAACGTTTCGAGACCTTCCTTTCTGGCTTCGCGAAACTGGCGTCTGTAATATTCAGCGTCACGCCTGAATCTTCTCAGTAAGGTCTCCCTCACCACCTCAAAATCTTTCCCTTGCTCTACGGTCAGCCTAAGGTATGCGTCACGGGCCTCCCCCTGCAATAGAGGTGCTAACCTGATCCCCCATACCTCTTTCGGCCACCCCTGGGTTTCGGCTACTCTCTCAAAGAGCTGAAGGTAAGATTCCACATCTTCCTTATCCTCTAACGGACGCATCTTGAGCGAGTAATGCTGACTAGACTCCGTAACTGACTTCTTTTCCGATGCTGCTAACTGTAATCTAAGCCGCGTTTCGGCCGCGACGAGCTCTTCTTTCCGTGCTTGTTCCGCGGCAGCTAGCTCCTCTCTCCGTGCTTGTTCCGCGGCAGCTAGCTCCTCTCTCCGTGCTTGTTCCGCGGCAGCTAGCTTACGTTCGGTCAATGCTAAGTCATCCCGCCTAGCTTGCTCTGCTGCCTCACGGTCCATCTGGAGCCGTCTCTCGGCTGCCTCGCGGTCCATCTGACGCTGCTTCTCTACTGCCTCGCGGTCCATCTGGAGCCGTCTCTCTACCGCCTCACGGTCCATCTGGAGCTGCCTCTCTAACGCCCTACGCTCTAGGTCACGTTCCCGTTTTTCTTCCTCTCTCCTAACTTCGGACAGGATGAACTGGGTTAGGGCTCCCCCACTAAGTCCTAGGCCCTCCCCTAGCACTTTATACTGCTCATATGGGTTTACTATCACCCCTAACCCCTCTTTACTTTCCTGATCCCTACTGGGTGTCAGTCCTGCTGCAGTGAGAGTACGGGTAAGGGTACTCACCACCGTTTCCTTCCGAGAGGGAGTGGCCAAAGTGGCTCCTCTCTCTCCTGGACCCTCATCCCCTGCACCACCACCCTCGGACTCAGGGTCGTGCCCCGACGTGGCACGGGTGGCCCTGGTATCCCGTTTAGGGGGGATTCCTGATGTGGGTGTCCCGGAGGCAGCGACGACAACTGCTCCCCAGCAGGACCCCTGACAAAGAAAAAACAAAACAAATAAATACACAGAATACAAACAACGAATAAGGACTAGACAGTGACAAGAGCCGAAGGGTCCTCACCACTCGGTACCTGAGTAATGAGAGGCAACCACTCATGCCACCCCCCGTTTATGCGCACTGCACTCTCTGGCCGTGGCTCCCGGCGCAATACGCCCCCACTCCCGCCAACCGCCCGCTAAATCTTACTCGTACCACAACACGAACAAACGATCACTGGCGCGCAAAAATACCCTAATCTACCTAATCCGTTACCTCCCCCTAATCCTTATCCCACCGCTGCCACCAAATATGTCACGACACGCCTGACGGAGTCAGGGCACCGTGGACAATATGAGTGCAGACACTCGAGAAAACCCACCCACTCTAAATAAATAACACAACGCCAGCGATAAACAACAAACAAATCCTTTATTACCTACTCTTACACTAACCCCCACCCCAACCCACTAACGCCCCACACACTCACACATACCCACACATGCACTCATAACGTATTAACACTTAAAAAAGATTAACATATAAAAAATGACTAACAAGTGAAAATGACTAACAGGTGAATATGACTAACAGGTGAATATGACTAACAGACGAAAATGACTAACAGGTGAATATGACTAACATGTGAATATGACTAACAGGTGATAATGACTAATATGGCCAACGGCTATACAAGGCGGGTAACTTTGTCTCTGTACAGTGTCCTCTGTCCCACACTAGACAGGGTGGCTCGTAAAGTAAGAGTACTACCCCTACACCACAGAGCACCGTAGCCGCGCTTGCCCACGCACGCCTGTGACCGACGCTCAGAACGTAGAATCAGCCTGCTGTAGCCCAACGTACTTGTCCAACAGGACCGGCTAGCGAAGGCGTTCCGACTCCCGATGATGCGTCACCGTTGGTCGTGGATGAGATCGAAGAACGACGAAATCTTCGAAGCCAATCTTCGAAGCCAATCTTCGAAGCCAGTGCACTGGAAAAGGCGCATTGTCAGTCAAAGTGCCAACACAGTTAATTCTGGCCTATTTGACACGCACCTACTCACAAACCACGTGAGTTGTGTCTCGTCTCACCCTAATACCCGCCTTGGCCATATTAAATATGCAATCACGGATATGAAAGATTCCTATGTACATTCAACATTCGCCAGGTCTGCACTATTCCATTACACTAACATTGAGCTAGCACAACCACTTTTGTATAATAACATTGCCACTGCTAAAACCAACATTATCAAAATATCCCGATGTACATACAAAGATATGAAATAATCACCAGCAACCACCCAACGTGACAATCTTATTACATTACATCTAGGACTTAATACCAATATATTTGAAAGGATACCCACTTTAATTCGTTTTACAACATGGCCCTTTAAATATACTCACTCGGCGACAGCCGAATATAAACAACTAAATCCGACACCCACCGCATTACAACCCAACCTAAAAAACATGGTTAAAGCCTCGATTAAAACATCACTAAAAAACTAGACGAACATACCCTTCCGCACCTATATACACATTCACACACCCGAGAGCACAGCAGCTAACTGAGGAAAATGGCATGAGTAAATACCTGTCACTGGTGAGTCCTCCGGCAGGACGAGACAAAACAAGACGAAGACGAACCGGAGGGGTCTTCTGGTGAGTAGCAGCCGTGGTCACAAGTCTCTCGGGACACCCACACCCAGGAACACTGGCCGTGGTCTTGCAGGGAGGGTAAAACAACCCTCACACAGCTTGTCAAGGGCTCCAAACGAGGCCGCACCCTGACCCAGACTCTCACTTCGCTGGCTAACTCCGCTGACTGACTGTAATATCCTTCTGCTACCTTGCAGTTTAACTTTACTTCTGAACACTGTTCGGTTAAAGCTACTTGGCTAAAGCGTGCAACCGCTGTACTCGCTCACTGTTAAGCTTGCTGCACGGGCTTTACGATTACGCTCACGCTACATTTATTAACTTCCCTAAACTAAGGCTATTTACAGAATTCGGCGATCTACATTTATTAACAAAAAAACGACTTGGCGAAAAAAATAAAACAACATGTCACATCCGTTACGTGACAGTTACCACCTCTAGTACTTCAGTCCCCACCATCACAATCATTTGTGGCAGGACCCACTTCCACTTCATTGGGCCTCATTCTAACCATCACCACTCCCTCAAACTACTCCGACATCATCACCATCACAACTTCTTGAACGACAACACCTGTCCCAAGAAATATTACAACCCGTCTCAGTCTACATCCGCTCCAAGAGAATCACAAGCCATACTCATCAGACTGGTAATGTATCTAACCTTATTCAGGTTCATCTTCAAGACACTATCAAAGTACCAGGTCAGCTGTACTTGGCACTGTTTAACGTGCGCTCAGTTGGTTGTGCCAAGAAGCGCTCTGAAGTGTGCGAGTTTGTCACCGACCATCATATTGACATTCTGTTCTTAACAGAGACCTGGCTTCTTTCCCCCGCGCTTCTCGTGGGGGTGGTATTGCAGTCGTCCTCCATGAAGCACTGCAGCTTTTTGCATCATTCTCAACGTCTTTCAGTTTCTCCCATGAGTCTTTTGAGCTTGTACAGTTTACTCTAGCTTTAACTCAGAAAACTTCATTTTCTGTGCCTCTACAGACCCCCGCCAAACCGCAAGAACAAATTAACTGATTCAATGTTTGTCGATCAGTTTCATGATCTTCTCGATCACTGTAATTCTCTTGCTGGCAGTCTGATAGTCTTTGGTGACTTTACTTTGACAATCAGAAGCACCACACCACCTGTGCACTCATGGACATTTTACACATATTCAGTCTTTCACAAGTTGCCGACAAACCAACTCATAGACATGGGCATACTATTGACTGGATCCTTCATAGATGTGACGATGATATATTGTGCTCAGCACAGGTTTCTGATGCGATATGTTCAGACCATTACTGTGTGATCAGTCATTTGAGGGCCATCGTCCCATCTCTAGTGCCTATGCTTACCACAGTGCGCAATGTTCGTGCCATTGACAGACTAGCCTTCAAGGCTGACCTCGTTCAGTCACTGTCACTCCATCTTAGTCCTAGTGCCAAGGAGTTTGATTCACGTTTACGCACTGTCTTAGACAATCATGCACCATCTTCAAAGCGTAAAACGTCAGCTCATAGAATCAGCCCTTGGTATAGGTTTGTGATCGAAGAGCTGCGTTCGGCTAAGCAGAGGCGGCGCCAAGCTGAGAGAATGTGGTGCTCAAATAGGTTGACTGTTCACAAGCAGATATACACATGTTATAAGAAGCATTTAAATGAGATTGTTCATGGAGCAAAATCTTTGTTTTACAACAGGAAGATCAGTGAGTGTACAGCAAGCAAAGAGTTGTATAATGTAAACAATATGCTTATGGTGAAGATGACTCCATCACCTCTTCCAATTACATTTCCCCCGTGCCAGCTGCCTCAGCGTTTTGCAGATTACTTCGTTGATAAGGTCCGCGAAATTCGTGATTCTCTGGATCTCATGCCCACTTCAGTTTTGTTCACCGAGAAACGCTTTAGTGGAGAACCTCTCTCAGCCTTCGAACCTGTGGAAGAGGATGAGGTCAGAAACGTGATCACATACACTGCACCCAGAACGTGTGAGTTAGACCCCATACCCACTCCCTTGTTGTATGAGTGCCTGGATGAAGTGTTGCCTGCCATTACACAAGTCATCAACAACTCTCTCTCCACTGGTATTTTTCCTGAAAGCTTCAAGACTGCACTTGTGAAACCCATATTGAAGAAACCATCTTTAGACCCAAATGTTCTAAAAAACTATCGCCCAGTTTCCAATCTTACATTTCTATCAAAGATTCTTGAGAAAATTGTCCTTGCCCAAACCTTAAAGCATGTCAACTCTAATAGTCTGTTCAGTGTATTCCAGTCTGCATATCGTCCCCATCGTAGCACTGAAACAGCTTTGCTGAAGATATTCAATGACCTGCTTTGTGCTTTGGACGAGCGTAAGATCACAATCCTTGCTTTGCTGGACCTGTCCAGTGTGTTCGACACTATTGACCATGAAATGTTGCTGTGCCGTCTTCAATCTGTATTTGGCATTGAAGGCACAGTCTTGGAATGGTTTAGTTCATACCTGACTAAACGATCCCATGGTGTATTTCCGTTGACGGCTGTCGTTCTGAGCCATCATCTCTTCGGGTTGATGTACCCCAGGGCTCGGTACTAGGACCTGTATTGTTCTTACTGTATGTTCAGCCCCTGTCCGACCTGATTTGTAGTCGCTTCATTTCCCATCATGCATTTGCAGATGATACGCAGATGTACAAAAGTGATACTGTCGAGCGAGCTGTGAGTGCCGTCCAAAGCATAAGCCAGTGCATTGAACATGTCAAATCATGGATGACCACCAACAAACTGATGTTAAATGATGACAAAACTGAAGCAATGTTGGTAGCTAATCCAAGATTATCTTCGTCCCTGCCTTTACCGTCATCATTGTCTGAGGATGTAACACTCATTAGCTTCCCTGCGAGTGTGAGAAACCTGGGTGTTACACTTGACAGCGGGTTATCTATGTCACAGCATGTCAGTGCAGTGTGCAGATCAGCTTATCTGGAACATCGTCGCATTAGTTCAGTTCGTCGCCTGCTGACCGTGGAAGCCACTAAAACACTAGTTTGTGTATTTGTGCTGTCCAAGCTAGATTATTGTTACTCTTTGCTTTGTGGCTGCCCTCAGTATCTCATTGAACCCCTCCAAAAGATTCAGAACAATGCAGCCCGGTTTGTTGTGAGAGTCCGTAAGACTGAGCATGTCACACCCATCTTGAAGTCTCTTCACTGGCTACCTGTGTCTTCACGTAATCAATACAAAGTTATGTCAATCTGTTTTAACTGCCTTTCAGGCACCAGCCCAGAATACTTGTCCTCTTTGCTGCACGTGTACACACCCTCTCGTGAGCTCCGCTCCTCTTCTGATAAACGGAAGTTGTGTGTACCTTCTGTCCAAACTAAAACATTTGGTCAGCGCACTTTTGTTTATCAAGCCCCAGTGTTATGGAATACACTTCTTCTTAAGGTCAGAAACAGTGAGTCTGTCTCTTCAAGCTTTATTTTGAATAACTGCCAGTATTTGATGCCTTAGTTGTAGTTCTGCAATCCTCATTGTTTAGACTGAATGTTAATTAGAATATTAATTATTATGTATGCACTGTTGTTTAGTTTATTGTAAAAGTGGTGTGTTCGGGCATTGTGTTTTGTTTGTTATGTGCATATGTCATTGTATTTTTAGTCTTCTGTACAGATTGTAAAGTGCTTAGAGCTTTTAAGTAAGATTAAGCGCTATATAAATAATCATAATTTTTCTTCTTCTTCTTCTTCTTCTTCTTCTTCTTATTATTATTATTATTGTCATTATTATTATTATTATTACTATTATTATTATTATTATTATTATTATTATTATTATTATTATTATTATTATATTACCGTCGTTGAAGTCGGCAAATTTATTTCTAGCATGCCGAACAAAAAGTCCACCGGGATGGATGGTATCGACAACAAAATTCTAAAAATGTCACTAACATATACGGTAGAGGCACTCACTTATATCTTTAACCTCTGTATAAAACACAGCACGTTTCCAACTATTTTCAAAGAGGCCAAAGTAATTCCAATCCCTAAATCAAAAAAATCTTGAAGATGTCAATAACTACCGTCCTATCTCACTTTTGTCAGCCCTGTTAAAGCCCCTTGAAAAATACATACAAAAAAAACCTCCTCGATTTTCTAGAAGAGGACAGTTTAATGAATATTCATCAGTCCAGCTTTTGACCGAAACATTCATGTCAATCAGTGCTGACACACATTGTAGACAGTTGGCTGGAATCAATAAATAAAAACCTGATGTCTGGAGCTGTTTTCTTAGAGCTACAAAAAGCATTTGATATTGTCGACCATGACATTCTCTTAAAAAAGCTAGCAGCATACCATATAAGTGAAACCACCATAACTTTCTTTAAATCATACCTAAAAGACAGAAAACAAATGGTATATACCCATGGAAAATATTCTAAACAAGGACAACTTAACTACGGTGTTACCCAGGGGTCGATTTTGGGACCTCTTTTATATATAATATTTCTTAATGATTTGCCTTTGTATATTACTAACACTGAAGTTAACTGCAAACGTTTTGCAGACGATACGTCCATGTTTCGGGCAAAATAACAGCTGACATTAACTTTAGCTTAAAAACAAGTTTCAGCGAGGTTTCCGACTGGTGTAGAGTAAATAACAAACATTTTTTAATAACTACATGACAAAAACACCAACACCGACCACAGCCGTTACATTTACAATTAAACACTAAACCGATAGAACAAGTCACAGAGCGTACATTCTTGGGAATACAGGTTGACGAACAACTATGTTTGGAGAAGCATATACATACAGTCTGTGTTACGATTGTGGTTGTGTTATCCTGTGAGAGCGTGCGTGTGTTATTCGTAGGTAACGATCCGATGTTTATTTGAGCTTTCACGGTTATGATTCACGTGCCTTTTTAGTAAGATTTTCTTTTGTTCGTGAGTAGAGCCGTTTTCGTTTTGTTAAGTTTAGTCCGGAACGTGCTAGAAGGGTCGCACTGTCTAGTGGCCTCGTAAGTGTCACGTCGGTTGACATCGCAACACTTCGCTACATTTTCGCTACTTTTTGTTTTCCTGTGCGCGTGTATTGAGCAGCCCTTATTGTTTTGGGAATGTTCTCGTACCTTTTTTGAGCTTTCATGGAACGTGGTGATAGGGATACCATACTTTTATGTGACTTAATTATACGCTAGAATTTAGAGCTGAAGTAAGCAGCCGTGTTTTTGTAGCCCGTTATAGTATTGTTTCTGGAAAGTTTATGTTAATGAGTTTCGGCTGCGTGTTTCGTTCTGATTGGTCACGTTGTATGATTTGCATAGACGGTTCTAGAATTTCATAGTATTATATAAGGAGGGCGCTGGGAAAGCGTGTTAGTACATTGTCTTGCTTTGTCAGTTGTAGAGTTAGTACATTGTCTTGCTTTGTCAGTTGTAGAGACACGCAGTTTATTGCGAGAGATGCTGTGTATGAGAAACTTTGTGTCGCAGTGAGGACATCGCAGAAGAGACTTTGTATTCAGTAGTTTGTGCATTTGAAAGAGCATTATTGTGTGGATATCGCATCGCTGAATTAAATATTGTTGGAACTGTTACTCCAGTATTGTCTACATCCTTAAGCCACGTGTGACGGATTGCAGCTGAACGAGGTTTATTTTAAAGAACTCTACGTGTGTGTGTCTGGTGTGTTTATCATACTTCGACTACAAATCCACCACGTAACATTTGGCGACCCCGACGAGACCTCTTCAGTTGGTTCAGTGGAAAGGGTAGCAGGAGAAAACAGCCAGCAGTGAAAAGCAGAGATGGCGACATCGGAGATGGAGATATTCCTGAAAATTGGAAAGGAATGTGGACTCGAAGGAGCTCAACTCCTCGAGTTTGTAAAAGAGAGAGAGAAAGAGAGACTGGAGAGAGAGGAGAAAGAAGAAAAGAGACGAGAGAGAGAAGAAAAGGAGAGACTGGAGAGAGGGGAGAAAGAAGAAAAGAGACGAGAGAGAGAGAAGAAAAGGAGAGACTGGAGAGAGAGGAGAAAGAAGAAAAGAGACGAGAGAAAGAAGAAAAAGAGAGATTCGAAAGAGAAGAAAGAGCCAAAGAGCGTGAAATTAGGAAACTCGAAATTCAAGCACAAGAGGCGGAGAGGCAGCAACAACACGAAATTCGTCTGAAGCAGATGGAGATAGAGGCACAGAGCCAGAGAACTAATGAGGCAACAGCATTAGCGAGCAGAGAACAAACAGCCCGGGCGCCAAAACTTCCACCTTTCATTGAAAATTCAGATAAGATGGACGCTTATCTGGAGCGATTCGAGCGCTTCGCAAATAACAACAATTGGAAACAAGAGACTTGGGCTATTAAACTGAGCGCACTTCTAACTGGCAAAGCACTTGAATTTTACACCCGCTTACCAAGAGAAGAAGCCGAAGATTATACTCATTTGAAAGCCGCCCTGTTGGGACAATACGACTTCACTGAAGAAGGTTACAGGCGACGATTTCGGAACTGCAAGCCTAAGGAAGGAGAAACACCCGGCCTATTCATTGAGAGAATTAGAAGATACCTGGAGAAATGGATAGAGCTGGCTGGTTTAAACAGAGAGTACCAAGACTTGTGTGACCTCATCATCAAAGAACAAGTTTTCAGCGCATGTTCTAAGGACCTGGCCGCCCACCTCAGAGAGCAAAAAGACCAGTCACTAAAGGCCCTGGCCGACTTCGCTCAAAGATACCTTGACGCTCACAACATAAAGTTCGGGTCCAGTAAGCCACAGCGTGTGTCTGCGCCAGCAGAGGAAATCTACAATGTCAGAGACACCCCGAGATACAAGCCGGTGGAGAACCTGATATGTTTTCTCTGTAGAAAAAAAGGTCACAAAGCGATACGGTGTCCTTCTAAAGATGTTCCCCGAGGCGACAACATCAGAAGATCCAACCAAGATCATGGGATAGCAGACAGAAGCAGTACCACATCTCAACACAGAGCTGCCGCTGTATTAGCCAATGATGTGACGTCACCCAAGGACTTTGAGTCTAGAGAAACGCGAGTGACACCAGAGCTGATTGAATCTTTCAAAAAGAATGGACGCATCCCAGTAGGAGATGGGGCTACATTTTTACCAGTCTCAAACATCGCGCTGCCTGAGAATGAAGTGCCGAACATGCCGGTGGTGTCAGGATTCGTCGGCGACACACCAGTGAGAGTGTTGAGAGACACTGGTTGTAGCTGCATCATCGTGAGAGAGGACCTAGTAGCTGAAGACCAGAAGCTACAGGAGTGGACCACCCTCATTTTGGCTGACGGAACTGTAAGGATTATCCCCCTTGCCAAAGTCAGTGTCGACACCCCATACTTGACAGGAGAGGTGAAGGCGTTGTGCGTGAAGACACCAGTCTACGACCTCATCATCGGAAAAATTGATGGTGCCAGAAACACAGACGATCCAGATCCAGAGTGGAGACCTGAAATATGTTCTGTTACCACGAGAAGTCAAGCAAAGAAGAGTCATCAGACCATCCTTCTTAAAGTGGCGGACAACACGGAAGCAGCTGTCGTGAATAGAGACAGGCTGGTGGAGCTACAGAGAGGTCAAGACAAACCAAAATTGGCGGAATCGGTGCTTCTTGCTGATGACGAAAGACTAGACGACGAGAACCTGTTTGACCGTAATGAACTCCGACACAAAGAGGATGTAGAAGATATTCAGTTCGGTCAGAATCTGACCCAGACTCAACGTGAAGAACTGCGCGTCCTGACTCAAGAGTTCGAGCATCGGTTTACACCTGACCCAGGGACAACAGACACCATCCTGCATGAGGTGAGGTAAACCTGACGTCAAACGAGCCAGTTCGCAGCAAACCTTATCGTCTTCCTTATAACACGAGGGAAGAATTGAAAAAGGATATCAAGGAAATGCTGAGTCTGAATGTCATCAGAGAGTCCAAGTCACCATATGCGTCCCCAGTTGTCATCGTGAAGAAACCAGATTTATCCAACCGAGTGTGTGTGGACTATCGCAGACTCAATAAACTAACAATCTTTGATCCAGAGCCTATGCCCACAGCGGAAGAACTGTTCCAGAAGGTCAGTGGAGACCGATTCTTCTCCAAAATTGACCTAAGCAAAGGGTATTGGCAAATCAAGGTTGCAGAAAAAGATCTCCCCAAGACAGCGTTTGTCACACCCGACGGTCATTGGGAGTTCCTGAAGATGCCTTTTGGTATGGTGAACAGTGGTGCCACATTGAAGAGAGGACTGAAAAAGATCCTAGAAGATATGCAAAATGTGGTCCTTTACTGGGACGACATTTTGATCCATTCCAAAAGTTGGGGGGACCACCTCAAAGCCCTCCGAGAACTGTTCCAGAGACTGTCAGATGCGAATTTCACCATCCGTCCAAGCAAGTGTATTATTGGAGCTGACAACATAGACTTCATTGGACATAAATTGAGCGAAGGTTTAAAGGGGCTACACGACACCAACGTGCAGAAGATCAGGGATGCCCCGCGACCTACGACCAAGACGCAAGTCCGCTCATTTATGGGCTTGGCGAACTACTACCGGGAGTTCATACCAAACTTTGCGGCAGTCACAGCACCCCTGACTGATTTGCTGAGGAAAGGACAACCTAACATAGTAAAGTGGGAGGATGCCCAAGAGCGAGCATTCCAGGCGGTTCGAGACATCCTAACCGAGAAGCCTGTTCTACACCTTCCTGATCCGTTGAAAACGTTCTTCCTAAGAACAGACGCCTCCAACGAAGGAGTAGGTGCAGTCTTAATGCAAGAAGATAACGGAAAACTGCGCCCAGTGAGCTACGCCAGGTAAAAGTTGACCAGAGCTGAGAGAAACTACTCGACCATCGAGAAGGAGTGCCTAGCCATCATTTGGGGAGTAAGGCAAATTCGAACTGTACCTTCTAGGAGTGCCATTTGTTCTCCAAACAGACCATCAGCCCTTGAACTATCTAAACTCTGCAAAGTTTTCAAATTCTCGTATTATGAGATGGGCGATGTTCTTGCAGAATTTTGACATTAAACTACAATCTATCAAGGGTTCGCAGAATTTTGGAGCAGATTACCTCAGCAGAGCAGTTTGATTGAACATTTTTGTGTCCAGAACTTTTGTATGAAACATTTTGATGCTCAGGACTGGTTACAGTAACTGTGAGACGGTTATTTTAATTTGATTTTGATGTGAAATTATATTTGTTTAGGGTTTTGTGTAGGTTTACACAGCCACAACCGTATTTTT